>CM034060.1:6428128-6600628 GCA_019804595.1 Bruguiera parviflora
GTGCTCAGGCTTCGTGGAGGGATGCAGATATTCGTCAAGACTCTTACAGGGAAGACGATCACCCTGGAAGTGGAGAGCAGCGACACGATTGATAATGTTAAGGCGAAGATTCAAGATAAGGAAGGGATTCCGCCGGATCAGCAGAGGCTGATCTTTGCTGGGAAGCAGCTGGAAGATGGTAGGACCTTGGCTGATTATAACATTCAGAAGGAGTCCACCCTTCACCTTGTCCTGCGTCTGCGTGGCGGCTTCTGATCGGCGAATTGCATTGATCAGGTTGTCGTTGTTGTTGGGGTCATGATGATGATGGCTGGTGTTTGGATTCTGAGAGATTGCCTGATGGGGTCTCGTCTGGTTGTGTCTTTGTTCGTCTTAATGTTGGTTTTCAAAGTTTCTGATTTCTGGTCGGCCCGTTGAGGCCTTTTGTTAATAAGTGTTTCCTCTGGTTAGAACTTGAATAAAGCTTCGTTATTTCATATCTACATGTTGATTTCTTTCTCCTGTTCCTATATTTGATCCAATTTTATTGATGTTAGATGAGCGGGGCAAGCCCCCAGCAAGCCTGATTTTCTGGTTGGTTAGGCCTTTTCATTCATATGCCAGCTCTTACCTATACTCATGAAAGCCTATCATCTTGCTATTGTCCTTCAAGGCCTACCGGTGTATATGGTGCTATTACAGCTCTGCTTGCTTCTTTACCTCCTACGCACAAATCAGGAAGAGTCCCATATTTTGTCATGGCCTCACTTCGCCTATTTCCTTGATAGTAAGTTGTCCTGTATTATCTACTAATGCATATCTAAGGAGAGCAAGGGCAATGGTTCCATGGCTTCCTGCCTGCCTTGGAACTTTGGAATTTTTGGTATCACCACGGTTGCCGATTTTTCATCTTCATTCTTTCACATATTTAATTCCATTCATTATCAATCATGACCTTGTGCTGAAAAGTTCAGATTTTTTATCTTGGATTATTTGTTTTTGCAGTGCATTGCCCTGATCGCAATGGGCCGATGTGCTGCAAGTCACAGCCTTTTAAAATTCTGTGTCCTAGAAATATGCGTATTGATATCAACTTCTCAACTAGTGCTGACGTAGGAAAGCAAACGGTGAAGAAGCATCTAGCACAAAACCTCATTTTGGAGAGTACCAAAATTCCACACATTTGTTTGTTCCTTTCTTTTTGCCCGCTCTGGTTAGAACTTTTCCGCTGCAGAAAGCATAGTTCGGTATTCCTTGTGTAGAGTACCAATATTTCACATATTTGAGTTGTGTATCTCTTCAACAAACCTACAACAAAAGGAACTTGAAAGATCAGATTTCTAATTTCTCTTTTTGATGTTTAGGGAACAAAATTTTCTGTGAAGATTTATGTTACAGACAATTCAATTCAAATGTGTATCGGCAGAGACTAATTAGACCAGTTACCTTATTGCAGTTGTCAGTGTTAGTACCTAACAGCAAAGGATACCTCGTTTCTTCACCTCTACTGGAGATAGGTATGTCTGTTCCTTGTTATCATCCGATTGTCGATGAAAACCATGTATTGTCTGTCAGGCAACCCACTTTTGGCATCATCTCCCAATGACTAGTCTATAGTTACGCTTGCTGCAATTGCAAAATCAAGATCATGCTGGCCCCAGGCGTTGCAGCCTAGCCTTGTTACAATCAAAACCTAATTTGGTATAAGTGTTTGATGATAACATGACAATAAGATGAGGATCGTAAGTGTTTGCAAATTCTGATAATGATGCTCTAGCATTGCTTTGTATGGTGATGGAACTCAAATCCATCACTGAACCAAATGCTCAGAATTCAAAAACCGGAGCAAAAGATTATGGGCAAATATCTATCCTGAAATGACACGGTAGGAAAAGGCTGATGAACAGCCAATGTTAAAGGAAAAATTCACCTAGAATAAGGTTTTCAAAGACCTTAAGAACCACAAATGAACTGTGGTTGAGGATCCAATATTGGGGTGAGGTCTTTTTGTAGCTTTAGTTCCCGTTAAGCACAATATTTCTTTCTTGTTGCCATTTTGTAGTTCAATATCTGATGGCTAGAATGTAGTTGATAGTGGTCCTCTAATAGAACCCCAAACATGTAAATCTAGTGTTTTAAATTTTAATAAAGAAAGATGCTAATGATAATTTAGACCAAGCGCTTTGTTTGTTAAAAACTCAATAAAGCTAGTTAATTCCAATTCTGTGTGACTTCTGGTTCTTCTGGTCTTATTTAGACCCAGTTTCTTAATGTTAGATTACCGGACAGGCACCTAAAGCCCATAGAAAGCCTAATTTTGTGTTTTTAGGCCTTCTATTCATAACAGATCCTATATCCTGTTACCTTGCAGAGGCCTTTTTTCTGTCTTGTGGTACCTTGCCGAGTGATGACCATGCTCCTCCATATCTAGTGAGAGCAAGGGCAATGAATTCTATCTATGTTGGTGGTATGCTGCTTGATTGGGATTTTTCAGTCAGTGAAGTAACTTGAACAATTTGTACCAGACATTTACTGCCCTCTCTGAGTCATTTACTCTCCAATATGAGACTAGCTGGACTTGCGTTTCTCTCCAATATTAAACTTGCAGTGGCCATTAACATCTTTACGAACTAGATTGCTTCATCACAATCAGGTGTCTTTTTTAGATTCAAGTTGTTTTACTTCATTCTATCAGGTCTCTGATATTGCTTTTTCATAATTTTTCTTGAACTCTTCTGTTCTGATTAAATGATTACCTGCACCATAATTTGCACCTCAGTTACGCGTATCTCGTTTTTATGAAAGGAGTGCTGCTGTCCCGGATTTTATGTTTTTGTGGTGGATTGTCCTGATTGCACTGATGCAGCCGTCAACTGTGGAACTTTAGTGCCTTGTGGAAAATGAGGGTATTGACCTAAGCTTCTCGAATGGTATTGCCATGGGAATGCATGCGGTGAAGAGGAAAATCTAGCAAAAAACCTTGAAGAGGAAAGCCTGGCACAGAACCTTGTCGTGGAAAGAATGACAAAAGTTCCCTTATGTTGTAAGGCCTTCCTTTTTGTCATCGCCCTCAAAAGAGAGGTGGTGGGGTGGCTTTCAACGTATGCATACATGACCATTAACAGTTCAAATGCTAATGTAATTCTTCTTTTGAATGACGGGTGAGATAGACGCTCTGGTCATGTACGGCCAACAAGAAACTTCCATTTCTGTATTGAAAAGCGTGTTTTACATCTGTATCCCATTGGTATATCTGATAATGTCACTGTTTGATGTCTGCTGCCGCTGATGGTTCATAAGCTGTCGTTTCCAGCTCCAAGTGGCATCTAAACCAAAAATATCCCTGGCTTGCATGCCACCCGTTTTTTGCTTATTTCTGATGAAACATGAGTTGGGATTCGTGTCATCGCTTGATTTAAAAGACCTTCGATAAACAAATTCCTCGGCAATATGTAAAAAATATTATGATTTTGTTAATTGAAGTACCATATGATCTAAACCAGGGCTCTAGCCGGTTCCTGCGGCTCCACTCGGTTCCTGCGGCTCCACAACTGTCATCTTGGTTACAGGTGAACTTGATGCATTATAGATGTGTTTGTACATTCTACTATTATAATTATTAAATACATTTTTACAGCATTCTGTTATTAATTGTAATCAGTCTTATAAGATTGAAAATAAGTAGTCTATGACCCACGTCTAATTTACTGAATTCATGCAACTTTTTCGTACAGTCAATGTTCCTCTCCGTTTCAATTTGCAATGAGTATTTGGTTGGAGCTATTTGCAGGATGGAAATGGCTTCATAGACGCTAGTTCAAGCCATTATTTTTTTGTCTTTATGTATTCTATTTGCGTGTATAGAATCCTTCTTTCGTGTAAATAACAACAACCAAAGTACTTAGCTTCGGTCGTCCAACATGTATACTTGTTTATCCCTGGGGTTCTGAGGATGTGGTCCAAATTTTGGCACGGTTACAGAAATGGAGAATCCAAATTGTCCTCTACCTATCGTACAATCCATAGGCTGGGGCCAAGTAGGTTGACTAATATTTAGATTACGACTAACGGCTTAATCAATGGTCGAAACAACACAAAACAAAGGCTGCGTCCACAGATTATCCAAAGCTGATTTAGAAAGCAAGAGTTGCGGGAAAAATTATGCCATTGTCGCTCAATTCATCACTTCCCAGTCGAGTCATCGAAATTCATTTGGTTTTTTTTTTTTTTTTTGCTTCTTCTTCTCTATTCTCACCACTTCGTCAATTTTCGTTGGAAAATTTTCTGGAAGAAAATGATATAGATGCTTACATGGTATCAAGGACGAATCCAGAAAATTTTTTCACGAGGCAAATCTATAAGTACTAAAAAAATGGAGCTAACTTTTAGAGACAGTGAGCAATAAACAAATTTATGAGACAATTTTAGAAAATTATAATGGGGAAGGAGGCAATTTTAGATAATTATCTAAAACACACACACACACATTTAAAGATTTATATGGGGTGAGGGGATAATTTTAGATAATTAAATCTATGCAGAGTGTCTACTATGTGTCGAAAAAATACACATATACTTAGAGAATTTACACGGGCTGCAGGGGCAATTGCTCCCTTTCCCATGTTCATCCGTCCCTGCATGGTACTACGCAAAACGGCCATGTAGTCCTTCACTTTACATTTTGTAAAGAAGAATAATGGACTCGTGAATTACCAAGAAAAAAAGAAAAAAGTATTTTTGTACATAAAACCCTCACGTAAGATATTTTACTTTGTTTTCGCGTAAGATATTTTCTCGATGTGAAACTGTGACCTTATAAAGAATCCTACTGTGACGTTGAGATAAAACTAAAAGTCAAATTTAATTACAGCAATTTGAAGCTTAGTCATCCAATTGGAACTAAAGTGACAAATTCAGTAACAGTAGTGCAGTGTATCCAAGAGCTGAGTAGTTCTGACCTCACTGCTTAACTTCCTGATAAAATGACCATATGTACCTAGCTTTGCACTTTTGGTTCTTCAATCATGAAGCATGGACTTTTGAGATGGCGCGTTTGAAGGTAATGCTGTTCTGTTTGAAGTATATTCAATGCTTAAGCAATGATGTGAAGAATGTTCAGCAGTGCCCAGCACCTTATCATAGACAGACATTCTACCAGAGTAAGAGAAATGGGTTCCAGCCTGCGTTGACCCAGATGGGTTCTCTATCGCACCCATGTGTACCGAACTGGCCAATATGAAAACCTCTTATCAGCACTGCACTGTCTAGCAGTAGCCATCAAAGATGAACATATTTCAGATATTTCTACCACTGAAAGTTTTGTTTAAGTGGCTTTCTTAAACTCTAGTCTGTGTCAATGTTCATCTGTTTTCAGAGTCATATTGGACCAACATCTAACAAACCCCATATAGAATAGCATATTTCCTCTGAAACAGACTTTTTTTTTTTTTCTTTTTCTGCGCATAATTTTAGCCATAAGGTCTCTCAAACTAGTAGTTTGTGGTAGCATTATGTGGCACACTTTACTGCAACAAGAAGAATGTAATCATGCTCTAACATTATATTCATTGAAAAGAAGATTGGAAAGGGACAACTTTACCCACCTTTTGCATTCTTAATTAATCTTTTCGCCTTTTCTTTTCTCCTTTTTATAGTGTCCTGTAATTGATTGCATGCCACAAAGCTAAAGTGTGAGTACATGTCCCAACAGTTCAACGGCCCACCAAACCTGCTTGTGTTAGATTGTGGCCGCTTCCCTTTTGTACAACTACTATTCTCAGCTTCAACACCTTCCATTCTTTGCTCTCGACGATGACTAACAAAAAGTCCGTACCCTGTGCCATCAGCACTATTTTAGCACTTAACCACCTCTTACTGCCTCAAAAGTCGCCCTACTAGCTTATGCTTGAGTTCCTACTGGCACTTCAGTTGCTATCCATATGGCTGACTCTGAACATTCTTCTTCTGATGAGACTTTTGTGGATTCTCGAGGTAATTCAATTTTCCAATCATTTACATAGTACTTTGTCCCTGCTATACCTAGTGCACTTGTTTAAATAGGCTTCTGCAGTCTAAATGCTAGTTCCTGAGAATGTTCTCTACATACTAGTGTTGAATCATTTCATTTAAACTATTTACCTTTGCTTTGTACACTTCTTAAACTGATTTTGTGATGCATGGTTCAGAGCAAACAAGTGGAGAATCGAAGCTAGAGTTCTCTGAGGATGAAGAAAATCTCATACTGAGGATGTACAAACTGGTTGGAGAAAGGTTGGCTTTGTTCTCTCTATTTATCCCAACTTTATTAAGCCTCCAGATTCCAATGTATCTTATCTCAATTTGTGATATTGTAACCAGATGGTCTTTAATTGCTGGGAGGATTCCCGGAAGAACAGCCGAGGATATTGAGAAGTACTGGAACTCCAGACACTCACCTGTGAGTGTGAGTGAAACTGAAGAAGAAAAAAAAAGCACAGCCGCTTAAACCATTCAAGAGCAGTCAATTCATCTGCATCTGTCGTTGTGTTAGCGTTTTCTCCAAGTGTAATCAAGATCGAATTGATGATGTCTTGTGTGGATGTGCCCCATGCCCAGTTGCCGTCTTTTGTGGATCAATAATTTTAGTTTATGATCGTCAATAAAGACATGTTCGTCCAATGTTCCTGTCCATTCCAACAGTCAAGGTCTCTTAGCCTGTTTTACATCTCCTTGAAAAAAGGCAAGAGGTAGCACTTAGCAAGCAAGCAGAAAGGGAGCTGTGTCTATCGAGTTAATATAATCCATTTCACAATGCCTAGGACCGCTCTGCTCGTACAAATATGCTCATTTGCACCACCTAAATGTCTATAAATCCTTGCCGGGGAATTCCAAGGCCCCCAGAACTGGTAAAAAGGATGCCTTGCCCAAGCTTTAATCGAGTTATTTACAAAGACTAAATGAGTCATCTGAATAACTGAACGAACTCGGAACGAGCTTTCATCGAGATGCACAACTCTCAGTCTTTGCACTTTGCCCTTCTAAATTCAACGTCTTACAGATTCTTGTTGATGGACCTCAGAGCTGGATGCTAATAGACACCGAGCTTAGGTAGAGGCCAAAGAACCAATGGTACGGATTATATTTTTTACTGATGAAATAGAAAATGAACGATCCAATGAATTAAGGGGGAGCACCCTGGCAATGTTGGGCACCTCACGGTGTCTCCTTTTTCCATGTCCGTCTCTATCTCAGAACTTGATTTGTGGACACAGTCATGGATTGGAAAAAAAATAAGAGACTGAATGAAATTATGGCGAGTATGTTTTGATGTCTTACTAAAATTTTATCAGATTGCGTTTTAATGGGACGTGATCCAATTTTACATATTTAATCCGTGACCATGGACCAAGTCCACGGCTACAGCTCATTAGTACCTGAGGATTTGTTTGAATTAAAGGTTAAGACTCAGAGAACATGTTAATGGAATAAACATAATCTAATGTATCTGCCAGCGACGTACAGGAGAGGCCCGACCTCGCGGGAACAAGTCCGGTTAGAATAGCATCTCTGCCAACCGGATTCCAATCCTCATTGGGTTCGACCTCGCGTCGGGGCGACGACCGACAATTTTTGTATTTATTTATTGATGTTATTTTTGAAGACCCTGGTCCGACCACCCTCTGCCCGAGTGGTCTAAGCGGCCAGATTTAGGTTCTGGCTCGGAAGGGCGTTGAGGGGGGGGGGTTTCAAATCCTAACGCACATTTTGAAGTCAGCAGCCATCACGATCCGATCAGCCTACTTGCAAATTTGCATCGTTGTGGGGGTGGCCAAGGCAACGCAAATATCTTCACAGAGGCCATTATTGGCCCTTCATATTCTATCCTCTTTTTTTTTTTTTTTTGAAAAAATCTGAAATAAATTAAAAAAAAATAAATGTAATTAAATATAATTATTTTTTATATTATATATTTATTGTTTTAAATTATGTTAATATGTTATATATAATATAAAATATTCTATATTTAATATAAAAATTAATTATATTTACTTAAATTTATTATTTTTAAAATTCATCTAGCCAAAATATTTTTATTTTTATTTTTTTATCATCTTTTTATCTTACCCTCCGCAAAAGCAGAAGGCACTGTTTTTCCTAGATTTTTCTTCACAGATATTTTAACGTCTATCCTCTTCATCACACAATCCTTTGATAAGCACCCCATCTCTCACTCCCCCACATTTGCACTCAAATCCAAAGCTCACCTCGACAAACCCTTCTACTAGTCTCGTCAAAATTCATTCATTTTAGTAGCAAAATCCATGGCTGCAGCAATCACTTCCTCCCTCTCTTCGAACCCCAAGTGTTGTTTCTCCGATCACAAGTCTTCCTTTCATGGCACACCCATCTCCACAGCTCGTTTCTTTCCGGTCAAATCCGCCTCTCAAACCCCCGCCACCGCCACCATCAGCATGTCCTTAACACAGCCGCCCTATGACCTTCAATCGTTCAAGTTCCAACCCATCAGAGAATCCACAGTCGCCCGAGAAATGACCCGCCGGTATATGACAGACATGGTCACCTACGCTGACACTGATGTCATCGTCGTGGGTGCTGGCTCTGCCGGCCTCTCTTGTGCCTACGAGCTCAGCAAGAACCCTTCAATCCGCGTCGCCATCATTGAACAATCAGTTAGCCCCGGAGGCGGCGCTTGGCTCGGTGGCCAGCTGTTCTCCGCCATGGTTGTGCGGAAACCCGCTCATAGATTTCTCGACGAGCTCGGCGTTGAGTATGACGAGCAAGAAAACTACGTGACCATAAAGCATGCGGCTCTGTTCACTTCAACCATAATGAGCAAGCTGTTGGCTAGGCCTAATGTGAAGCTGTTTAATGCGGTGGCAGCCGAAGACCTGATAGTGAAGGGAGGGAGAGTGTCTGGTGTGGTTACCAATTGGGCTCTGGTGTCCATGAACCATGACACTCAATCTTGCATGGATCCCAATGTTATGGAGGCCAAGTTTGTGGTCAGTTCTTGTGGGCATGATGGGCCTTTTGGTGCCACTGGGGTCAAGAGATTGAAGAGTATCGGCATGATTGATGCAGTCCCAGGAATGAAGGCACTTGATATGAACGCTGCTGAGGATGCAATTGTTAGGCTCACCAGGGAGATTGTGCCTGGAATGATTGTTACTGGCATGGAAGTTGCAGAAATTGATGGAGCACCAAGAATGGTAAATTTTGAAACTATGTTGGTTTTTGATTAATTTGAATGCTAATTAGTTGGCTAATTCACTAATTTTTTTATTTGGTAATTCTTTCTTTGCAGGGTCCAACGTTTGGGGCAATGATGATATCAGGGCAGAAGGCGGCACACTTGGCTTTGAAGGCTTTGGGCCAGCCGAATGCGATTGACGGAACATACAGAGAAGCTGAGAAATTACAGCCAGAGCTTGTTCTCGCTGCTGCTGAGACAGGGGAGATTGTTGATGCATGATATCACAATTCCAATTCATTTTAAGGTTCCTGAATCATATAAATTATATATTTATATTTATAATTAAACCCCTTTTTTTTTTTTTTTTTAATCTTTTTGGAGGATTGAAGAGACTGGTGTGGTTTGATGTGATGTCCTGGATGCTTTTGTTGTCTTTTCGATTTTGTTTAAAATCAATTGGGCTCCTAGAATTTAATTTACTATAGTATTACCTATCATTGAATTGCTAGACAAAATAAAACTTTCTTAATTTTTAACAAAGCCATCCTTAAGAAATTTTCAAACTGTAAAGGGGACCATGGGGAGGAGGCAAGGTCCTTGCACTCAGGGAGCGATCCAGATTCATCTCAATCTGTTCACTCCTCTAAAAAATGGATTACATTTTAAAATGAATTGATAAAAGAATTGACAATGGAATTATATTCACTAACAATTTTTTGTCTTCGTTATTTTGCACATAATACTTTTAGGTCTTAAAAATTTAAATCTCTATATTTGAACTTTTGGGTTATAATTTAAAAAATTAACTATAAAATTTTATAAAATTTAACTGAAATTTTTTTTATTATATAACTCACAATTTAATAAACTTCTTAATATAAAAAAAAAAAAAAAAGTATGTCTTAGTTCCAGTGCAGAGTCAAGATTTAGCAGACCTCAAAAGAAAAGGTAAGCAGAAGTGGTATCCTGCAGATCGGTAATGCAGCATTGTGCTCAAACTCAATACCTTGCCTGGTCCATCAGCAGGCCGCCACAGGTTCATCATTCAACGAATGTAGCAGTATAGAATGAAGGAGAAAGATATATGGATTCCATGGTAAGATGGAGAAATTGCAAAAGCTAAATTGTACGCAGAAACAGATAAAAGACTTCTTTTTTTTTTTTTTTTCACCTTTTTAATCAAAGAAGGGATGTTATATTACATGAAAGAAAACGAATTGATTACCATTGCAAGTTTTATCATTATAAAATGTAGGTGATTTTTATTTTTATTTTTATTTTTTATATAATTTACACATGATTTTAGACTATATAATAAGTAGAATATACTTAAATAAAAAATAATAAAATAAATTTGTAAAGTAAATTATATTTAAAAAAATAAATATAACAAATACATACAATACACAAATTATTTATTATAAAAATAAACAAACAAAAAAATAATAAAATGTTGTTAAAATATAATAAAAATTAATATATAAAATTGTTAAAGTTTAATGTATATTTTATTATTCATAAATCTCAATTATTCATTAAAAATTATAAACTAAATAACTTTTATTATTATATTAAAATTTTATAATTAAAAAATTATATATTTAACTTATACTATCTCATATTTAATTATAAATTTTTATAAATATCAAATAATAAAAAAATATTTAAAGTTAAGATATAATTTATTTTAAAATTTTACTCTTATCTTTTAGTTAATTTAAAAAATAATCTTTTTTAAAAATAAATTAATATTTATATAATATAAAATATCTTATAAATTATATAAAATTATTTTATAATTATTTATATTCATAAAATTTTACAATTAATAACTTATTATTATTATTATTATTATTATTATTATTTTCGACGTATTAGTCCTTATTATTATTATTATAAGTATTACTATTTTTACCTATAAATGAAAAATTTATATATAGAGTATTATATTTTATTTTAAATTTAATAATATTAAAATTATATATATAATATTTATTTTTATAAAAAATTAAAAAATAATTTTAATTTATAAATATAATAATTAAAACATTTATAATATACTTTATTATTAATAATATATATAGTAGATATCAATAATGCATTTTTTTTATTGATTATATATATATATATATATATATAAAGATGTCTCTCTCTCCCGCCATCTTTAAATTTAACATTTTTAGCAATCTTAAATTCCACGATCCCGAACGACGACGTTTTGTCGTAATGGCACAGCTCACAGTCTTCTATTCCGCCCCGCGCAGTAAATAGAACACCGTTCTTATTGCTGATTTCTCTGGGACCGGGTCCTCTGAAGAATGGCGTACTCTCCGCACTCCGCCGCCCACCGTCTCCTCCTCCTCTTTACAGCCGTCATTTCCGTATGCCTCCGCCCAACCACCTCCGATTCCGGCACCGACCTTGTGAACCACCTCCTCTCCCTACAATCCCAATCCCAGTCCGGCGTCATCCACCTCTTCGACAGCCTCGTCTCCCGCTTCCTGACCTCCTCGAAAACGCCGCGCCCTTACTCTCTCCTCATATTCTTCGACGCCCAGAAGCTCCACAATAAGCTGGAGCTCCGCCTCAAGGACATGCACCACCAGTTCTCCATCGTCGCCGCCTCCTTCATCGCCAACAATCTCAACAGGACCGGCAAGCTCTTCTTCTGCGACATCGAGTTCGAAGAATCGCAATCTTCGTTTGCCCTCTTCGGCGTCGACTTTGTGCCCCACATCAGCCTTGTCGGCCCCAATGTCAATGACCCGAAGGAATCGGACCAGATGGACCGTGGATCCGTCTCGAGGATGGCCGAGTCCATTGCCGATTTCATTCAATCCAGAACCAAGCTCTCCGTGGGACCTATTCACCGGCCGCCGATTCTCTCCAAGAAACAGCTCGGTCTCTTAATTGCCGCTCTGCTAATCTCGACACCCTTTTTTATTAACAAGGTTTTGACCGGCGAGACATTGCTGCACGAACGGAAGTTCTGGCTGGCCGGGGCTTTGTTCGTATACTTTATCAGCGTTTCCGGTTCGATGCACTGCATCATTCGAAAAATGCCCATGTTTGAGGCCGACCGAAATGATCCAAGTAGGCTGATTTTCTTTCACCGGGGCTCCGGAATGCAATTGGGGGCGGAGGGGTTCGCGGTCGGGTTTTTGTACGCGGTTGTCGGGTTGTTGTTGGGTTTTGTGACCCATGTGCTTGTTCGAACAAAGAATGTTAATGTCCAGAGATTTGTCATGCTTGCTGCTCTCTTCCTGTCGTTTTGGGCGGTCAGGAAGGTGATTTTCTTGGACAATTGGAAGACCAGTTATGGCGTCCATGCATTCTGGCCTTGGAGTTGGAAGTGAGGGATGCTGTTTTGATTTGAAGAGATAGAAAAGTATGATCAATTCTTGCAATAAAAACTGAAACTTGGTGTTATACTTTGATGTTAAAATGTAATACTTATGGTAGCAATGATGGCTACCTGCAGTTGAAGCTCAAGCAAGCGTGTCATTACATGGTTAAGGTGAGACCGGGAGATTTTGCAGGTTGCATGGTTTTTAGGTGGGCCTTTGAGTTATTTTTTATATATATTTTTATGCAATTCCGTGATTCCATGGATTCCCAGCTAAGACTGAAGTTATTATGAGAATCATAGCTGCATAAAGTAATATTCATGCAGCTCTTAATAGATGTCTTTTCCAACTTTGACCAACATGAAATTGCGGATGGTGAATTGTGGAACTTAGTTGTGTGTAGTGTTGAATACCAAGAACCTAAGAGCTTAGCGTTCCGCTAAGAATACTGGGAGTTCCGACATAGGTAGTCGGGATGGGGTCTCCATCAATTTTTTTCCTGATAAGCTATGCTCCATTGCTTAGCTATTTCAAGTCTGTAACTGTAAGTGTTTGAGGCCCCATTCAACCTAGTTCTTGCTTTCGTTTGCCAATTTGGTGAAGTTGTTATCTACATATTCGTGTGAACCTCCATCCTATGCATAACATTAGTGTAAACTGATGCCAGTAGTAGGGTGGGTGAGCAACGCCTCTGCCAACTGTTTTTTTTTTTTTTTCTCCTTGTCATTTCTATGAATTGCATATTAGTTCCTTGGATTCTTAGATACAAATATTCTTCTGAAGGTCACCATTTTGTTAATGGCTTTAAGCCTTTAACCTGGAAGTTGTTGGATGGAATAAATTAGTGGCAATACTTTTCAGCACTTCCTTTCTATTGGGATGAAGAATGTTTACCGACTACTTTGTGTGGCATGTTTTCTTCGTGCAGCGACGAAAAGCATTCGATGCTTGTCTTCGTATGTAGTTCATACATGTTGATTTGGTAAATTCCTCTGCCATGGTCACATATTTGGGCAATGTTATTTTAGCCATTGCAGAACCATCTCACGTGGAGTTTGGACACCACTATTCGCTTAATTCCCTTGTTGGTTTGTCAAGTACCTGTAAATTGTATCTTAAGAGGGTTGTAGATCTGGTTCCTTCTTGTGCATGGGAGCAAGCAATATTGCTTGTAAAGCATCATGAAGCAGACAGAGGCGTCCTCCCAAAATCCGGTCACCATGCAACTCTTGATCTCTGTGCGTTATGGTTGTAAAATCTAAGCAGAGTATAACTGAAGACAACACTCCATGAACCTCGTAGGCTAATTCATTCTCATCGTCTCCCGGAGCAGTTGACAGCCGAACAGAATCCACAGCCCAATATGTCTTGCAGTTCTTCTCTCGCTACTCTGTGGTCGCCATGGGGTGCAAACGATCTAATAGTCAGATGCTTGTGTGTGTATTTGCACGTTGACATCAAATCATTTCCCATCATATAAACCGGTAATAAACTTCAACTTTCTTTAATCATCAATATCTGATCTCAGGTAGTCGTAAGTTTTGAGTTATGCATGCACAAAGAAAAAAAAAAACAAAAAAAATCAATGACCAAAAACAACCTCCCCACAAATTAGAGTTAAACGGTTGCATGGCTTTTGACCCAGAAGCCTCGATAAAGCAGCCCTTCCCGTCGCATACACGTAACATGAGCACTCATTCTCCTAGAAAAGTGTTAGCTAGCACCATTTTTAGGGGAATATTCCTTCCTTTCGGTTCACAGTACAGAGAGTCAAAGGACCCAACCCAAGAGCAATCGAAAGCGTTCTCTTCACGCTCCTGGCGGTGCTCATTTCAAAATTTACGATCATAAACATACCCACATTTCATATCCTAATCCGAACCTTTACCCTTATTGGCAGTGGGTCTTCGCTTTCTAGATTGCATGCATGTGACGGAGACCTTGCACCTGCATCAGCACTGGAAAGTTGGTTTGGACGGCCAAAAAGTGCCTTAAAATGTAGTGGCGTCAATATGCTCTACGCGTTGATGCCAATAGGCAGCCTTAACACCAACAGCTATACACTTGGCGTAAGAACGCAGCGGTTCCCATTCTCAGGTCCAATTACCCATCTACCCCTGTCTCCATGCGGCTCATTGCCAAACCGAGGGAAGGGGAATTATGGGGTACAATAGTCAAATTTCTACCAATCGAGGAGACAATTGGATGCCATTAATCTCCCCCTTTTCCGATTCTCAGAAAAAGTTGTGCACTTTATAGGGAAGGAATTGCCCCTTTATTATTAGCATGGCCTGATAGAGAAGGGAAGAACTTGAGTAGAAAGAGGGGGAGAATGGAGGACCAGGTTGAAATGGTTGGGAGAGCATTTGTGGTTCACTACTACAACCTCTTCGACCACGAACGATCTTCTCTTGCCTCCCTCTACCGGGCCAGCTCCATGATGACTTTTGAGGGCCAGAAGATACTGGGTGCTGATGATATCTCCATCAAGCTGAACAACTTGCCTTTTGATCAATGCAAACACAGTATCAGCACCATTGATTCTCAGCCTTCCTCTTCTAGTACTGGTGGCATTGTTGTCTTTGTTAGTGGCAGCCTCCAATTGCCAGGAGAAGAGCACCACTTGAGATTTAGCCAGGTTTTCTACAGATTTCCAACACCCTTTTCTGCTATTTGCATTATTTCTTGGTGGGAGCCTTTCATTTTTTATTTTTCTTTTGTTGAAATTTGTTCAATCCTTCGGTGTTCGCCATCAAGATTTGGTATATTCACAGTTCAGATATTGAAATGGGGATTTTTTTTTATTATTATTTTTTTTTTGGCAGATGTTTCACTTGATTCCCACGCTGCAAGGGAGCTTCTTCGTGCAGAATGACATTTTCCGTCTCAATTACGGCTAAATTTTTCGGCCGGCAATCGGCGTTTGGGTTGATTTTCTGTGTTATGTACCATTGGAATCTGCAAAGTTTCTTTCCCACCATGCATGAAATGTATCCTAATCTACTGCCTTAACCAAACTTAGCCATGCCAGAGAGAGGGGGGAGTGAATGTGAATAAGTAGCCATTAGCTTCTTGTAATTCGTATCTAGAACTCGCAGATATTCTTGTATCTTTGTTTTGTATTGAAAAATTTGTTCAGAATTGAACACAATAAAATTAGAAATGGTTCAAACAGCTTAAAAGGAAATTTAACTGGTTTGCCAAGAACCTCTCAAAGTTTAGTAGAACTCAATATGAGTTCAATCAAGATGGAATGAGAATACATCATCCAAAGCGAGCTGCAAGCAAGTATTAATAAAAAAGAATTTCGTTTGAAATTCTTATTTACGAAGATCTGGGAATGTTTCGAATGTACCAAAGTCGATATGGGAGAGTTAATCCTATAATGCTTGTCATTTTTTGCAACGTTCAAAGGCCAAAAACATCACTAAAAGAAATAACTTCCTAAATTTTTCTTGTCACCATTGCAACTCTTCCCGGTGGCCTTACTACGGAAAATCATGTGTAAAGGTAAAGAGATGGACAGTCAGTGAACCGGACAGGGTCATTGTCGTCTTTCAGCTTGGTGCCAGGAACACAAGAGCCTGAAGTACCGTTAATCTCTGCCCCCGCCAAATACATCGCTAATTTAGAGGAGGAGCTTCTAGCTGACTTATTCTCCATCAATTTCACTGCTACCAAATCTCAACTCAACTTTCCCTCTATACCCTCTTTGTTTTTTTTTGTTTTTTTTATTCTTTCATCGGAAGTATCCGAAAACTACACAGCAATCTCACCTGATTGATTTGGACAATTTTTGTCGGTGTTACATGTTTTTATGCTAACATTGCTCTAGAAGAACCCATGTTTCATACTTGAATTGTCCTTTTTTTTAATTGTTTTTTGGAGTCTCATCCATTTTTTGCAGTGATCTTTACAAAAAGACATGAAATTGCCCTGGAGATCACTAGCTTTCATGTTGTTGGTCATGTTCTCTTTCGCAGGCTTCACGATTTTGGCACAGGATAACGAGGCTATCCCGGTGGCCCTACCCCCCGCCGCGGAGAGCTGCAACGGGGTTTTCTTGTCTTATGATTTCGTTTCCAGGGAGAAAGAATATCCCCGTGTGAAGAACGTTACGGCACAATCTTGGGCCTTCAATGCCACCGCATCTGTGTTGAATACAGGCACGGTACAACTTGATGCATGGAAAATGTTCATTGGATTTCAACACAGAGAGATTCTGGTTAGTGCAGGAGGAGCATTGCTGATGGACCATGAGGAATTACCGGCGGACGTTAGCAACGGGACTCACCTCTCCGGATACCCCCTGGCGGATTTGAAAACTTCCATAGACACTGCCGGAGATCTTAGCCAAATTCGGGCAGAAATTCAATTGAGTGGCACTCAGTTTGGCGTCAAGCCACCTAGGGTGCCAATGCCTAAGACCATACAACTTGTAAACGACGCGTACAAATGCCCGGCACCAACAACAAAAAGTGAGTACTCAAAAACCACCTCACTTTCTTTTCGTTGTTCGGATTCTTTTGGTTCTGCGTTGTTCATTCAGTGATGGAAAGAATTTGGCATTTTGATCCACAGAGGCATCGATGTACGTCTGCTGCGTTAAGGATAAAAAACTCAAAGTTAAACCCAAAAAAGACAAGTTCCTGCTGCGCCAGAAGGGGGACCTTACCATTTCCTACGACGTTACTCAAGCCTATCCATCCAGCTATCTTGCTTTGGTGACAATCGAGAACAACAGCCCTTTAGGCCGTCTTGATCACTGGAACTTGACCTGGGAGTGGATGAGGGGAGAATTCATATCTACAATGAAAGGGGCTTACACGCGCTTGATAGATTATAAAGATTGCATCTACGGACCTGCTTCAGCATTTTACGACAGCTTGGATTTCTCAAAGGTCATGAATTGCCAGAAGAATCCGATCATCGGTGACTTGCCACGCGAGAGAGCAAACGATACAGAGGTTGGAAAGATACCAAATTGCTGCAGGAACGGTAGCCTTTTGCCAAGCGTAATGGATCCTAGCCAATCAAAGGCTTCATTTCAAATGAATGTGTATAAAATTCCACCTGATGTGAATCGAACAGCATTTTATCCTCCAGAGAAATGGAAAATCGTCGGTGTCCTAAATCCCGACTACAAATGCGGCCCCCCACGTAGAGTTAGTCCAACAGAATTTCCAGAGCCAAGTGGGCTTCAAGCTAAAAGCATGGCCATCGCGACTTGGCAAATAGTTTGCAACATCACTAGACCAACAAAAAGGAGTTCCAGATGCTGTGTTTCCTTCTCTGCATATTACAATGAGTCTGTCATACCTTGTGATACTTGCGCTTGTGGATGCGAGGAAGCCACAAAGTGTAACGAAAATGCCCCGGCAATGCTTCTCCCTGCAGAAGCTCTACTCGTGCCATTCGAGAACAGATCAGCAAAGGCCATAGCTTGGGCGAAAATAAAGCATTTATCTGTTCCACAGCCGTTGCCTTGCCCTGATAATTGTGGAGTAAGCATGAATTGGCACATTAACACAGACTACAAGAATGGATGGACAGCTAGAGTAACTTTATTCAATTGGGAACGATTCAATTTTGAGGATTGGTTTGCTGCAATTCAGTTGAAGAAAGCTTCGATGGGTTTTGAAAGGGCTTACTCTTTCAATGGAACTCTTCTTCCGCAAGCCAACAACACAGTATTCTTGCAAGGTCTAAAAGGACTCAACTTTTTGGTTGGAGAAACAAATGGATCAGATCCAAAGTCCGATCCGCCCGTGCCCGGAAAGCAACAATCTGTCATCTCCTTCACAAAGAAGCTTACTCCTGGAATTAAGGTAGCAAAAGGAGATGGATTTCCCACAAAGGTCCTCTTCAATGGGGAGGAGTGCTCACTTCCTACAAGGATTCCAACAGGAAATGCAAAACGCCCTCGTGTAAGTTCTGTACAAGTAGTTCTGCTCATACCAGTGGCAATTTTGCTGACAAAAAAGGCATAGGGCCATTCTATAGGCTTTGTTAATTTGTTGTGTGTTAAGAAACAGTTCACATTCATTTTAGAGCAAAAAAGCTAGCCATTTGAAGAGAAAAATAAAAAAGAAAAAAAAGTCAAATATACTAGAATGGAAGTTTAGTATAGTTTGCAAGCTTGCGTTTTATTTGATCGCGATATCACCAAAAAAAAAAAAAACAAAAAACAAAAAGAAAAAATAAAAGATAGAAAAGGCAGCTCTGTGAATGTGGATCGCCATCATTTGGAAGTGGGAAACACTAAATAGGTGGTCAGCTGTTCAGCTTCATCATTGTAACATTACGATAATGGGGCTGCCCTGCCTGTGCTCCCTACTTCCGAATTAGTGGGCTGAAGCGAAAAATACATCTGAAACAAGAAGGGACCAACATTGCAAATTTGGGCTTCAATTGTCGGGCTGGAGTGGAGAGCCTCAAGCAGTCCAGACCCCTGCATCCACGGAGGACATATTCAAGATGTAGAGGCCTTTCAATGTTACATCAATCTCACCGTTATAACGGACACTCAGTACTGTAGAATTGAGTCGAAAGCCCGATTTGAGAGGGAATAAATTAATTTCCGTCCCGTTAATGGTTACACAGAGCATCTTTTCAGCTATGGACCAGAAAATCATCTTTATAAGTTTATGCTCAATTGGCTATGGACCAAAAAGGGGTGCCCCTTGCATTCCATTGAAGCATGAAATTCAAAGTAGGCGAAAAAGTTGTACTCATAGCAGTGTTTTTAAGACCTAACCGGACTAGTCAATGGGATTAGTTCAACAACCATGAACTGATTAAGCTACCATTTTGGTTCGATTTAAAAAATCGGATAGTAACTAAATTGGTCAAATTTTGCAAATATGCTAAAAATCGGTTGAAGAAAACTTGAAAAAAAAGAAAAAAAAAAGGTATGATTTGTAGTCGTACCAATTTTGACTTTAAATATTAAAAAATTTAGTAACTAAAATTAAACAATTAATAAATAATCAACTCCTTTTTATAATTTTATTGTTAAAAATATTTAAATTTAACCACTTAAAAATAATTTTTACTCAACATATAATATATAATTGTTATTTTTTACTTTTTTATTACTAATAAATAAATATATATATTTATTATTAAATATCAATTCTATCGATTCAAATTTTAATTAAATTAATTAAAATTTTATTTTTTTATTCAATTACTAGTTTGATTTTCAAAACATTAACTCATAGTTACTTTTGCATTTAATCCTTGCATTTAAGGTCTTGTAAAGAATATGCCTTAGTTCTATAAATAATGTTAAATCTTTTATATAGATATTATTATCAGAAATTATTATTATTTTTTGATAATTAGATAAAGATTTATATGTGTATATTAAAAATACTAAAATTGAAAGAAAATCACTAATATAAAGTAATTTTTTGAGTGAAGAAATATTTTTGTAGTAATATTTACTTAATTTTAATTTTTTAAATAAATTTTTAAATTTTATAGCATTTAATATTAAAGTAATAGTTAATAATTAATTTGTAATTTTTTTAATATTTTAACAAAATTAAAATTTCAAAATCTTCCTTTTTTTTTACACAATAAAATTAAGTATATATAGTTACATTTTTTTTTTCAACTAAGTTACTTAATTTCAAATATTAATTTTTTATTTAAACAATTTTATTTTAAAATTAGTCTATCTAATTGATTGTAACACATATAGTTATAATTAACATATATCATGAAATATACTTACATTTTAATCAATTAATCAATTTTAATTTTATTCAATCTCTCAAATATAAATTTAAATTTTAAAATTCCTATATTAACTAAAATATTAATTATAATTAATGAACAAACCAATCTTAATTTTAACTCGGCCAGTGTTTGGGCTTAAACCTAGTTAAATAATATAACTGAGTAACATAGGCGGTCAAAGCCCAGCGAATGCAATGTTGTATGTGCAAACACCAGGACAGGGCCAAATCTGACTTTCCAACGGCTTCTCCAAGATCAATTTGAAAATTCAGTTCATTGGTTTCTTCTTCATTGCAGAACACGATAAAATCAACGAAAATGGGACAAAATTTCAAAATTTTGGTTCAGTTGGCAAAATGGATCCACTCCTCATCTCGTTGATCAACGTTCAATTTTCTAGATTAGGTTGTAAGAACACAATTCGAATGATGCCAATTCGAATAGATTGCTATATAAATTCAAGATAAGTTTAGTCTTACTACAATACCAAAAAAAAAAGAAGAAGAAGAAGAAGAAGATGGGATATAGAGACATCAAATTAATTAAATTTCGCCACTAATGGCTATATTCATCACTCCCAGTTTCCGGCTTACCTTGAAACAATCTCCTTGATTGACTTTTCTCACACATTTCGGAGAGTACAATGTTATTCCCGAACTAACTCCAAGCCTCTTGCTTTGAAGGATTGCTGCATATATTTCAACCCCATTGAGGCCGGCGAAGCAAAAAATACAAGATGGCTTACCGAAGCCTGAAAATCTGCGGTGCCATTGCGTCTTCCCTCTTAATCACCATAGCCGTGGTTCTAGTTATCCTGTATTTCACCATTCTCAAGCCTAAAGAGCCAAAAATTTATCCTCAACCCCCCACCCTCGAATCCATTCGTGCGTCACTCTTCCCCGTACCGTCACTCAATTTTTCGCTGGGGATCGTGGTGGCGATCCATAATCAAAATTACGGGAGCTTTGAGTACGAGGAAAGCACGGCGTACATTAAGTATCACACGGACGTTATAGGCGATGCTCCGATTGAAGACGGTGAAATTCCGGCTCGGTCGTGGCATAACATGAGCACATTGGCGACGATTTCCACAGTTAAGCTACTAAGTAATGACAATTTCTTGCTTGAATTTCTGAGTGGGACGATGAATTTTACTTCAACGTCGACCCTGCATGGGAAGGCGACTGCCCTGAAGATCTTCAAGAAAAAAGCTATCAGTTCAGTCACTTGTTACGTAACTGTATTTGTCCAGGCGCGGCGTGCCGAGTCAGTTTGCAAATCAAAGCTTGGTTTGTGATTATAAACTAATTAAATGCATGCCCTTTGTTGATTCATTCGTGAACTTCACTCATTCGTTGTTGTTGTTGTTTTTTTTTTCTTTTCTTTTTTTTTTCAATTTGTTGCACTAAAGAAAGTTGTTGTGTTCTCCTGCTTTCAGGTGACTCTATTATGTTGAACAATTATTATTCAACCTTCACACGGGTCCCTGTATAGATTCTTTCATAACTCCAAAACAGGGATTCTTTAAAGTTATTCATTCTGCTGAACGAATTGCATACATATGTATTTATAACATTTAAATGTAAAATCCAATAATTAGAGGTCGAAGGAGGAAACCTTTGGAGTTATTATAAAGTATGGCATCCAATTATTATGACTGTTGTTTGCATATTTGTAGTAGTATTCTTTCATCTTTTCAGGGGGAAGAGATTGTAAGTGTCATACGATATTGAATATTGAAGTTAGTACTACACAGGATACACGGTGAAGTGGCCACCTAGGGGAAGGTGTTTGAAGTGGGGTTGGCGTCCACAATTTCATTTCATAAAAGAAGAAAAAGGGGGTTAAGTTTCCGCCTTTTAAAAAAATAAAAAATAAAAAAATCGGTGGGTTAAGTTTCGTCTTTCAACTTTTAAATTCGTTTCCCAAAAAAAAAAAAAAAAAGGGAAATAAAATCTATAGAAAAAAATTTTCCAAAGCATATGGTAGGAAAATACGTTGGCTTGTAATAAGAGCAGAACTCTTGGGAGGAAACTGATGTTCAAATTCGAACTCCCTCCTATTCTCACAAACGTAGATTTTAATTTTGATGCGTAAAAAAAAAAAATCACAATAAAGAGCAATTGAGGTGTTTTTCCTCAAGGAAATGGGAGGTGGTAGACATCTTAATTGTTAAAATTGATTCCAAGGTTGCGTGTGGAGGGAGTTAGGCCATGGCGGCATACATCTATCTTTCGTTGCATCTTAAAAGTATGTGAGGAGAGAGAACTACTAGCAACCAAACAGATAGCTAGCTAGGAAGGAAAATGAAGAAATAAAGGAAGACATGAGGGACTTGCGTAATCATCACTTCTGAATTAAGAGAACCATTGAATAACTCATAGCCGTAAGCGAAAATAGTGACAAATTTATGAACACAATTTTGGGGGGAGGGGGGGGAACAAAAATTTAATAGAATTGAAGCTTCCATAAATGTTGGAATCAATTACCTGTATGCACTTCTCATCTGACATTAGCTGAAATTTCATCCAACAGAGGGAAATTTAATTTATGTCCAGTGGTTATGGTAAAATGGCAGGGGCTTTTTTTTTTTATTTTTTATTTTTAAGATTAATGGTAGAGGCGTAATGTCAACATTGTAGATTAAGAGTGCTTTTTTTTTTTTTTCCTCACATAATGTAATGCCTGTACCATTAGAAGACCCGATTGATATAACTCTATCCCTAATCAGCGGACATTTTATTAGCTTGGCAACCCTCATGATGCCAAAACCTATATCAATTTGGACTTCTAAATTACAGATTTCGGGTTTGAATTTGTTGACAGGCAAGAGTTTCAGAAGATTATATGAGTGGAATTTTCTCTGTTGCACAACCTATTACTTAGTCGACCATGGAAAAAGATGTATTTTAATTGCAAGTTTAACTTACAACTTATCCATACTTAAAAGAGCACTACTGTATTCCCTCCTTGGATTTATAGATAGCTATTACCATTTTTCCTTTTTTGTCGCGGCATCTATTAAGCAACATGGATGGAACTATATAAATTGAAATTGACTGCGTAAACCAAAGGTAACACTACAAAGATGGACGTAATTATTCAACAAACAAATCTAATTATCTGGTTATAATCTTTGTTTCGTCTAACAGCTTTTAATGTACTTTCTTGTCTTTTATATTTTCTTAATAAAATTTATCCAATATATAAATAAAAGACAAGCAGAATTAAACCTTGAGATTAAACTACGATATAAGGAGTTACGGCAGTGTTATGAGCCATAAAAGCTACCTCTAGTCATAAAAAAAAAAAAAAAATTGATAAAGTCAACCAAAATGGGAAAAAAAATAATTAAAAAAAAGGAGTTAAAATTGATAACAAAAGGTGGCACAACAAAAGGGGTTTCCCCATCTTTTGGGGACGGTGTGTTCAAAACTTCAATATCATATTTCATGTCAATGTACTAGAAATCAACATGAATTCCTGCATGGATATCTGTTGACTTCAAAGAAAGTACTACCCCATAAAATCGTGGATCAACATGTAGCTACATGTGACTTGCACATTAATTAAAATGCTAGCTTGCAATTCTGCATTTTTGCACGCATACCTAGAGATTGAAGAAGGTGACTAACTCCCATTCATGCATCATATGCTTGCACTATATCTCTTAAATAATAGGACCAGCAACAAGAAAAACTATTATGTAGACTAGATCCTTCCTTCTTGGTAGATTAAACTAGTTAAAATTTAAGATGCAATATGAAACGCTAATGTGAAAAATATAGGATCTAAATTAAACACGATATGCTAGAAATTAATGGTCTATTTGATCTACTAATAGTAGTAAGTACCCGAGTTATTGTTCTTGCACAGAGACCCTTTTTTTTGGGGGGGGGGGAACAGAAAAGGATTTCATTAACCAAAATTGGGTGTGTTTCAAAAAGAAAAATAAAAATCCTCTAAATACCACCACAACCAAGTCTCAAGGATATACCCCACCAGAATAAATGAACAACTGCCTCTAGCCTGCGTGAAGTTGATATACAGGAACACAAGTAGGCTAGTGGGGTGCTATGTTAGTACACTGGGACGGGCCGTTCTTCAGCTTGCCAATTGGCCATTTCTCTGCCGTAGGAAGGGATGCTCGTTGAGAGTAGCGAAGGCTGCAATTTTTGGTTTGGAGTGTTTTTAAGACTTCAGATGTATTGATGAGCTTTGACTGGTGCTTTTGATATCACTAATGAAACTAGACGTCGCCCCGCACTTCCTGCGGATTCAATTAATTTTAAAATTTATGTGATTTTATTGTATCTAATTAATTAGTATACTATTTATAATTTTAAACATGAAAAACAAGAGAATATTTTGGCGAATAGGATTTTGAAATCTAAATATGCGTAGTGTTAAACAAAATTTAACGATGACTCATAATGGACAAATAGACGAAATATCTATTTATCAACTTTCTCACAAAGCCTAATTTTTAAATTTATTTTATCACTGGCATAAGTGACACTCATCGGGTTAGAAAGGTAAGAAAAATGAAGTACAAAGCCACACGTTTCATAAATTACTAGTTTACCTAAAATACATGAACAGGGGCCTTAGAGAAAGTTTTTAGTGTAGTTAATTATTACATTTCATTATCATAAGTGCGTGTACAGGACGTTTTTAGTTTTAGTTTTAGTTTCAAATGCACAATACTGTTTTGTTTTTTTTTTTTTTTTTTTGTCTTCCTTTGCCACACGTATGAATTGCATTGCACCTATTATTCGATGGACTGCACACCAATTAGATAGTTTCATTACTGAAAATTTTAAAATTTTAAGTAAGAATTTTAAAAGGCTTTGATTTGTAAAATATTTCATACATCTTCGAACTCTTAAATATGTCGATGTACCAAAAAAACAATTTCTTACATATGTTCTAGTGGAGAAAAGTGTACTGTCGCGTGCCTATACTCAAGCATATTTACCACCAACATATAGTACAAAGCAGTAACCGCAAGATAAATGAAAATTAAGATGTGATTACGTTTTCCACTATTGAGTTGGATATTGGATTGTTTTAACACGCAAATATTAATTCAAATTGCTTAGGCATCACTTTAGTTAAATAATTAGTTGATAAAGTCAATTTGACATCCTGCGACGAGCTATGAGAGTAAATCTTTCCTATAATTGGAATAAAGAAAAAGAAGGAAAACCCTTAAGGAGAAGTTGGAGATTCAGCCTCCAACTCCTTAAATTTCACACCAGATGTGAATTTTAATTTCAATGTACAAACATAAAAGGGAGCGGGAAGCTAGTCCAACAAAGACGCCCAATGGGTAAAAAATAATAATAAATGGCTACCTATGTAGTTTTCAAAATAATAATAATAATAATTTTATACAAAAAATTTGAAAAAAGAAAAAAGAAAGAAAACAAAAAGAAAAAAAAAATCTATGTTAAAGGACTTATTGTTGAAAACAAATAGGTTCAATTCAAGTTCAATTTTATCAAAAACAAGAATTTATCTTGTAAATTGATGTAACATATAAATGAAATCATCAAATTAAAATCAATAACTAAAATTTTTTGTTTTATTAGTAGACTTATTTTATCGTGGATAATGTAATAAGAATTGGTGTGTTTCATTATATAGGACTCATCTCCCTCTCTCCCACCAAATTCAAACCTAAATTAAAAAGTTTAAGTTTTTTATTGATATTCTTTTGATGACTATTAAGTTTATATTGATAATTTATCATCACAAACTTTTGTTTCAAAAAGTAGTGTTTTGTTTTAAGTAAGTACCTATGGTGTTGGTTAAGTCAATGAATGAGAAATGCAATATTTTCTTGTTAATCACTTTTGTCATTTAGTTTTAACAAATTTTATTGTTTTTTTCTTGTCTATTAAAAATGACTTGAATTATATATATATAAAAAAAAAACACTTAGACCTATAAATAACCTTAATTACTTAGGATTAGACTTTCCATATCCCATAAATTTCCTCCCCTTCTCTAATGTATCAAACTGAAGATCATTAATTATAAAATTCAAATTCTTATAACAATTTAAATGGTTAGGCAAATTAACTCTACTTAATCTACGTTATGTTATTGGTTCTTTCTTATGTAATATAGAAATTTAATATTTATAAAAATAGAGTTTAAATGTATTTATTTTTGACTTATAACATATAAATACTTAATAAGAATACAAAAATTCTTCTTTAAAGGCAAAAATCTAATTAAGACCAAAAAAAAGGATAAAAAGACTACAAAATAAGAGAAAAGAGAGTTCAATGGCTATTGAAATTTTTCAAAGTTAGGGTTGTAGTATTATATTTTATTGTTAAAAGGTTTAATGGTGCCTAATTAAGTTGAAATTTGGACAATTAATATATGAAATCTTATTCTTTATTCTAAATAGTAGATATTGTATTTTGAACATCGTAAATCTAGGTTTTTTTTTTCAATTTTGTTTGTTTGTATTTTAAATATTTTTTTCATAAAATTTTAATCAATTATACAATTAAAATTTTGATTGTGATCTAATTGAATTAATTTTTTGTCAATAGTTCAAGAATACATATATTTTTATTATAAATGATAAGATTATATTTTTGTAATCTATTAAGGAAAATTTTTGATCCAAAACTAAAATTTCTAAATTCTAATAACTTTTTTTATTTATGAAAATTTTAATAAATTTTGTAAATGAATATTGATCTGTCACCCAATCCAATTGAGCTATGTGGGTTATATACATTTATTATTCACTTATTGATTATAATGAAGTTTTCCTCTTAACAATCGCATTTTGTTAATTACAATATAATAAGTAAATTTTAAAATAACAATACAATTATTTAAAATAAATTTTCAAATTTTTCTTACCAACCGACCAAAATTCAATTCAATCAAATCACAAATTAATATTCATTTATATAGTTTATTGAAACTATCATAAATAAAAAAATATACAAAGTTATCCAAATTCAAAAGTTTCATTTCCAAATTAAAAACTCTACCCCTATAAATTACTAAAATACAATTCAACTACCCATAATAAAGATATACATATCTTTTAACTAATGATCAAAAATTAATTCAATTAAACCATAATTAACTTTCCAACTATACAATTGATTAAAATTGCATATAGAAAAATAGCTAAAATATAAACCTACGAACCTAAAGAAAAACTTGAATTCACAATACTTAAAATATAATCTCCACAATTCAAGATCAAAAACAAAACGTCTTATATCAGTTGTTCAAATTTTAACTTGATCAAATACCATTTGACCTTCTAACAATAAGATGTAAGAATATTAACTTAAGTTGAAAAATTATAGTAATCACTCGACTCTTCTTTCTTTTCTTTTATAGTCTTTCTTTTCTTTCTTTTCTTTTTTTTTTTCAATTAGATTTTTAGAGCCATAAAAAGATATTTATACTCATACTAAGTGTTTTTAAACTGTAGGCCAAAAATAAATATATTTAAAATTTATTTTTGTAACAAGTGGACTCTTACATCATATAAGAAGAAACCAATGAATGTTACATTAATCTAATTTCACCAAATTAATTGAAATCTATCATGTTGTTTAACTAGAAAATTAATTAGTATGTTGAACAAAATATGACACTCAGCATATTGGCATATAAGATTCTGTAATTAGCTTTTGAGGATATATCGATGGTTTGATTGGCTATGCAACTAGGTTTCTAAATTGGTTCTTTTGATGCTATTCACCATTGTAAAATTCATTGGGTGAATACTTTTATGGCAAGGTATTGGGTAAAAATGTGTAAAGGACAAGTATGCTTTTGAAGAACTTATTCCTAGAATGAAGATTAGCTACTAGTTTAATTATATGAGATTAATTTGATGTTATTAGTTACTTATTTGGTTAATTTGTTGTTGTTTTGAATTTTTGTTTTTTCTTTTTAACATATTAAAAAGTTTATTATATTGTAAGTTTAACAATGAAGCTCATGTAATGAAAGGCTTTATCAAAATTATAACTTGAGATCTCTAAAATAGAAGTTTAAGTATTTAACTACTAAATTGTCTTTTGAAAAATAATTTTTTTTTATTGAAAAGAGTATGATGTAAATAGTGAGTTTATAAAGACTTTACAAGCATGTTAAGTGGGTAAATTTTTTGACACATCGATGCAGATGATATGATCATATGCATTCAACAATAATGATCATGCCATTAACAAATATAAATGTGCAACTGATAATTTTCTAATTAATATTTTGATAATAAAATGAAAATGTTAATGAAAATTTTAACCTAATAGTGATAATTATAAATATAAATATGCACATAAAAATACATACATATATGTTGCTCAAGACAATATATATACACATGTTCTTTGTTCGACCAAAAAGTAAAACTTAACGAATGATGCAACTATACAATAAAATACAACATTTCAAAAATTTGTGGCGACCTTACAGTGATTTATACATTAATTGTTTCATGGGAATGTTTTTTTGGGCACGATCCTGCTGGTTTTTCCTTCATGCATGATTTTTATTATACTCTTGGTGCTAATCAGTGAAATTTTCCGTTTAAAAACATGAAACTGGGGGATATTGACAGATATGTTAATAATTAATTTGATCCGGCCCCACGGTAAGGTGGAAAAGAAATACTTAAAGACACAACGCCAATTTCCTTTTACGCAAAGATTAATGGCTAAAGGATCTGACCCACTTGATAAAAAATCAAAATGATGAATTTCTTTTTTTTTTTTTTTTAAATTTCAATGTTCTCGTCTAAAGCAATTAGATGCATAATTAAAACAATATAATTTATAATTAATAATAAAAAATATATAATTATAAAATTATATATATATATAATTTGTTGTATATTTTATTTTAATTATTATATATTTTGAAATTTTAATTAGTTTTAATAAGAAATTTAAAATTATTTTAAAAATTGTTTTTTAATATAAGTAACAACATGCTGATGCCAACATAACGTCCTGGTTCTAGTCATATAACATGACTCTATCAGGTGATACAAAAAGAAAATTAAGTTGCCCCATGCACCATTAGAGTAAAGAGGTTTTTTTTTTTCTCTTTTTTCTCTTGGCAAGTTACAAGACTGGTACAAGAAAAAATATTATGTCGTGTGCGTGACAGATAGGAATTGTATTTTACTTAGAAAAGTGGCATATTCATACGATCTATAGGTTTTCCTACCAAACTAGGACTTGTCTAAATAAAGCTAAGATTAAGCAATTGTGAGGGCACAAACGTTCTAAAGGAAGTTGGTCTGAACTAATTATACATATTCTTTGCAACAAATTTCCAATAAAGTAAACACAATTGATCAATGTTTTATGGTTATTTTCCTAAAAATGCAATGCGAATCCCTTTTTAAAATGGAGACATCTTCATAAATTTGCAATGCATCACGTAGATTGAATTTTGCAAAGCACTTATACAATACTTCTTTGGACCATGTTTGGTTGGGGTAGAAGAGGGGAGGGAAAAGAAAGTTGTGAGAGAATGGATAGCAATTCTTCTTCCCCCAACCTCTCACAAAATTCCTTCTGCTTCACTCTCCTTTCTTCCAACAAAATATTGTGGTAGGAGTAAATTCACTGCGACTCACTACATAATTCCCTATACATTTTCATCCACAATAATTAACACGAGCATTTTAAATAGTGTATCCAATTGCATTAACCATGGTAATCTCAATTGTAACTACATTATCATTCGTAACCAGTATTTTTTAAGACATTGATTGCATTTTTTGATGAGATTACATTGATGGAAAGTAAATAAAGACTTATTTATTTATTTATTTTTGTTTCTCATGAAATAGCTATTATTTTCTACTTCATAGAACATTTTTCTTACTTCCATATGAGCATCATCTCAAGTTTAGCCAAACTGTCTAGTAACAAATAAAATAAATCTTTCAATAATTCATGTAGACCCAATTATTGGTTGGAGGCCATCGCAGAAGCAACATTTACCTTGTTCCCCCCGCCCTTGTTTTTTTTCTTTTTTCCTTTTACAGGTTCTAGTCTTTTTCAAACATATCAATCACCCAAAAAATTCATGTTATTAGGTAAGCTAAGATTTGTTTATATATATTATATTTTAAATATATCATTGGAAGAAATTAATTACACTCAAATACAAATATACATGGATCAAGGTTTTAGATTTAATGGAGATGGATGAGTTTTTTTTTTTTTTTGAGTGATTAACATTTATATAAAATATTATTAAAATTTAATATTATTAAGCAATTAGTTTAGTTTTTATAATTTTTTTTAGTTTTAAAAATTGCAACCAAACCCTTAAATGTAATTTATCTAAATTATAAATTATAACTAGTTTATATTTGATAATTTCAACAATTTCTGTTTAATTTGATTCCAATTGATGAGAATAAATGAGTCGAGGGATTTTATGTACTTCCTTACTCAATAGGCATAGATTTGCCACCAATCCCAGGATATAGTAAGGGTGATTTGAATTCTAAATCTTTTAGTTGACAAAATAGAAGTGATAACTCCTTTCTTATTCAAACGAAAAATCCTTTTCGTTTAGAATGCGAGCTATTAATGAACTGCCTGGCACGGAGACTACTCTTTTCTCTATTCAATTCTATGCATCTCCGTGCATTCGTTACATACATGAACATAAGGGATTCAAAGCTCAAAAGATGTTTGCACTATAGAGGCAGTGAAAATGGCCGAAGCTTTGGAAGTCAAGAAGCCATTGTTCACATCACCACAAAGCCCTGTGAAGGAATTCAATGCATGAAATATACTCTCTCTCTCTCTCGCATTTACGCCTCTCCTCCCCCTCCATAAATGCAATCGCACCCTCTCAATACGCTCTGCAATAACTCCTTTGCCGTCAAATCCTCTCCACCTGTTCCCTTTCCTCTTCCCTTTCTCACCTTCTTCAATGTTATTCTTGATTTTATCTCATCTTTTTCTTCCTCCTCCTCTCACTTCCTCTCTCTCTCTCTTGCTATTTTTAATTTCTCTGCAACGCAAAGCCACCACAACCCTAACCCCGGAAACCAATCTAATCCTCCTTGCATTGGCCTACCCACGAAAGGGCTGAGAAGTTGAGCCTCAGCTTCTATATAAACAGGTAAGTTATGAATTCTGACACCCATATCTCCATAACCCTCCATCTGTGTTGACTTTTGATCCGGTGCTATCAAGTGGTTTTTCAAAACCACCATCACCTTCTTTACCAGTTAACTACCATAACCTAGTGCAAGCCTATGTAATAGACCATAAGTTAATTGCTTTTCCTCTTCCATGTTTTAAATCATATTTCTTAATTATTTTTGAGAAGCGAGAGAGGCGTCACATTTCTTGGTTGAAATTGGTGGGTCAAAAGGCAGGTTAAGGTTAACTCATTGTCAACTCTTTGGTCTTTAAGATATTAATTTTTTTTTCTTTTTATACTTCTAGGCCTTTTTGGCACGTGAGACTGGAAAGGCTTGCAAACATTGTTTTTTTTTTTTTTCTTGATTAAGACCGAAAATCCCATTAGCCATTCCAGCTTTTTGGCAACTTGTACTAATTTTAATAGCTGCTGAGACAGCTACAGTGAGAATCTATTAAAGTAACCCCACCCCACAGTCATCCTAAGCAGCCATTTCAAGTCATAAACCGACAAGGTGACAACTGAGAGACTTTGAGAGAGAGAGAGAGGGAGGGAGGGAGATGTTTAATATTTAGGGTTTGTGGCTGACTCTACCTTCTGTAATGGAGTTTAAGGAAGAAACAATGTTGCCAGATTCTATTCATCATTATCAATGCTAGTCAAACACGGTATAGCCCCCCCTCCTTCTTCTTCTTCTTTTTTCGTTTTAAATTACTGCGCTTCTCCCACGATCTTCTGGTTTTACCTTGTATTATTTGCTGAAGCTCCTATCATCTTTTCTGGTTTTTTTTTTTTCCATTTTTTCTTTTCTTTGTTGTTGTGGCGGTGGTGGTGGGGGGGCTTTGAGTTGAGCTATTTCTTTTGTATTGATAAGCTGTGAGGTGAGGTGTTTCATCATTTTCAAGCCCATCCTGTTATGGAAAAAATATGGGCATTTCGGGACCATTTAGATAAGTCCTGCTTATTGCTGAAGCGTTGTAAAACATTTTGCTAACCTTATTTGGATACATGTATCTCACCAGATTCACCACAAAAACTTTTGCAGTAGAATACATATCCCTTGCTTTTTAAAGTTCATGTTTATTTAATATATTCAATCCTCTGCATCCTCTCCTATTCTTTTGTGCTTTGTCGCTTTCTCTTAGGGATATGAACCGCTTGTGCTGCTCCGCGAGTTCTCCTTTCTCCTTCCAGTAACTTGACATTTTTTTTCTTACAAGGCCGCATGCTAAGAGCATTGTCGTCCATATTTCCTTGCAGATTAACTATAGACCACATACAACATCAAAAGCTTTGTGGGGTTTGTCAAAATGTTCCACCCAAACATGTTTGAGAGTCACTACATGTTTGATATGCCCACAAAATCATCCGATACTGAATTGGGGAGGCTGAAAGATGATGATTATGAGACTAAATCTGGCACCGAGACCAACGAAGCCGCCTCCGGAGATGAAGATCCCGGCCAACGCCCCAAGAGGAAGCGTTATCATCGCCATACTCAGCGTCAAATCCAAGAAATGGAAGCGTAAGATTTCATGCGTACTCTTTTGAGTCCAAAGTCTTAAATATGGTAGTAGTGTGTGTGATGAGAGGGAGATGGACAGGTTAAGATAACACCCTGATTAGAGTCATTTTTTGACAATTTTGATTGAACTTTGATTGTCAGTTTCTTCAAGGAGTGCCCTCATCCGGATGACAAGCAACGGAAGGAGCTTGGCCGCGAGCTAGGCTTGGAGCCTTTGCAAGTTAAATTCTGGTTCCAAAACAAGCGCACCCAGATGAAGGTAAGGCATCTTCTGTATGCGATATCAGGTTCCGCCACGGAGCCACCCTTTTAATCGCTGTTCTGACATTTAGTGCAGTACAGATAGTTTCCCCATATATTAAAACTAAAGGAGCATTTCTGCCAACGCGATAAGATTCACTAGTATTTTTCCCTTTGGGCTCTTATCATTCAATTGAAACGTAAAAACTTGTTAAAAGACTATAGATTAATAGCTACTTACCAATATAAAAATAAAATAAAATTCTAGGCCTAGCATCCATTAGAGTGGCGTTTGTGTGGGTTTGAATATGTCCCAAATAAACCTTTAAATGATTCAATTAGGAGAGATGATTAAATCCGAGGTGATTGCGAGGAAAGAAGAATAGAAACATCCAGATTAACTTGAAAATCTTTCATTTGGAAGAAATTTTAACACTTTGATCCCACCCCAAACAAAACTTAATGTACCATAAATGGTAATAACGAAAAATTATTTATATAATTGACTCTAATTTTTTTGTTGTGCCAATCAAAAAAAAAAAAAAAAAGGAGTGAAGATCAATAGCTACTTGAGTGGAGTCTTGCTCTTGTCCGCCCCATGTGTGGTTGTGGGCTAGTAATAGAGCTTTCGTTTTCGTTTCCTTGCATCCCTAATAGCTTTCAAGAGTTCAGTACAGCTTACACTGCTAAGTTGTGTCGTAGGCACAACATGAACGCCATGACAACACAATCCTTAAGGCAGAGAATGAAAAACTCCGTGCAGAAAATAGTCGTTTTAAGGAAGCCTTGAGTAATGCCTCATGCCCTAACTGTGGTGGCCCAGCTGCCCTTGGAGAGATGTCTTTTGATGAACAGCATTTGAGGATTGAGAATGCTCGTCTACGAGACGAGGTCAGAGCAGAAAACATTTTCACATGATTGGTTATTCTTGTTTGTTTTACAAACCATGACTGCAGTTTATTGATGAAAATGCTTATTTTTGTGCAGATTGACAGGATATCTGCTATTGCTGCGAAGTATGTTGGCAAGCCTTTGGCTTCTTTTCCCCACCTTTCTCCTGGCTTGCCTTCCAGGTCGCTTGACCTTGGAGGTAACAATTTTAGTTCGCAAGCGAGCTATGTAGGAGAGATGTATGGAGCTACCGATCTTCTTCGATCAGTTACTGGGCCAAGTGAGGCAGACAAGCCAATGGTAGTGGAGCTTGCAGTTGCAGCAATGGAGGAGCTCGTCAGAATGGCACAGGCCAGAGAACCCCTGTGGGTTCCCGGTGAGAATGCTACTGAAGTGTTGAATGAAGAGGAATATTTAAGAACTTTTCCCAGAGGAATTGGGCCAAAGCCATTGGGATTAAGATCTGAAACTTCAAGGGAATCTGCAGTTGTCATTATAAATCATATTAGCCTTGTTGAGATTCTCATGGATGCGGTACATTTTCACCTATAACTCATAGTTTTTTGTTAGTATTGCTACTTTAATATCAAGAGCCACCTATGCTAATTACTAATTAAGATCGAATATCGTTGATTTCTCAGAATCAATGGTCAACTGTGTTTTGTGGTATTGTATCAAGAGCAATGACCCTGGAAGTCCTATCAACAGGAGTAGCAGGAAATTATAATGGAGCCTTGCAAGTGGTACTGCAGAACTCGACAAGATTCTTCAATATAAAAGCTTTAGCTTCCTTTTGAATAAATTGTTGAACTCCACCGTATAATCCAAATGTTTTCATTCCATTCAACCAGTCAAGAAGTACCATTCCTTTGTTTTTGGCAGATGACAGCCGAGTTCCAAGTGCCTTCGCCACTCGTTCCAACTCGAGAAAATTACTTTGTCAGGTACTGCAAAAAGCATGCTGATGGGACTTGGGCAGTGGCGGATGTTTCCTTGGAAAATTTACTCCCTAGTGCAATATCAAGGAGTAGAAGAAGGCCATCAGGTTGTTTAATTGAAGAATTGCCAAATGGTTACTCGAAGGTACTAATTCAAACTTCAATTCTTTACTCACCACCTATCTTTTCAGCTGTTATCTAGCTTTTCTTCCTTGCATCAGGCAGGATCTCAATCCTTATTACGGTAGCTCACTGCTCATTTTTGTTTGTAGGTGACATGGGTTGAGCACATTGAAGTGGATGACAGATCGGTTCATAATTTATACCGACGCTTAGTTGATTCCGGTCTTGCTTTTGGAGCAAAACGTTGGGTAGCTACCTTAGATCGACAATGCGAGCGTCTTGCTAGTTCGATGGCCGTCAACATTCCAGCCGGAGATCTCTGCAGTAGTCCTCTCTTACTCATCAACTAGTTTTTGCCTTTTGCCAATTGTAGTAGTCTAGAGCTAAAAAATTGGCTCCTATTGAGATTAAAAAACAAAAAAAAAAAAAAATCATTCCTGATTTCGAATCTTTGGCAGTAATAACAACTCCAGAAGGCAGAAAGAGCATGCTGAAACTGGCTGAAAGGATGGTCATGAGCTTTTGCACTGGTGTCGGTGCCTCTACAGCGCACGCATGGACAACATTATCTTCAACAAGCTCGGATGATGTAAGAGTCATGACCAGAAATAGTACGGATGATCCAGGAAGGCCTCCTGGTATCGTACTCTGTGCCGCAACTTCTTTCTGGATTCCAGTTCCACCCAAGAGGGTGTTCGATTTCCTGAGGGATGAGAACCATCGAAGCGAGGTAAAGTTTAACCATTGAAGTCACGTAGCTTCCAAGATGTATTCTACTTTTTTCTGTCAATAGGAAGCTTGGTTTGCAACCTCTACCCATTTCGCTAGATGATACAATGAATACGATTGGGATGACACGAACAAAATTTGCTTAATTTGCATGTGCAGTGGGATATCCTTTCAAATGGCGGTGAAGTTCAAGAAATGGCTCACATAGCTAATGGGCGCGATCCTGGAAACTGCGTTTCCTTACTTCGTGTGAATGTAAGCTGCGGAAATGTGCTCCTAATTGCGTGATCGTTCGCCTTCATGTTTGTGTGTGCCTCTCCAGTTAAATTTACAAATCTGTGAATTGAAATGATCATAAGAAGCACTGACATATGTGTATATTTATCTAAATTTGCAGAGTAAAAACTCGAACCAGAGCAACATGCTGATATTACAAGAGAGCTGCGTCGATACTGCTTGTTCATATGTAATTTATGCACCAGTGGACATTTCTGCCATGAATATTGTCCTGAGTGGTGGAGACCCGGATTATGTTGCTTTACTTCCATCAGGTTTTGCCATACTTCCTGACGGACCTGAACGGAGCCCTGCTGGAATTATCGACGTTGGGTCTGGGGGCGCCCTTCTTACCGTTGCATTTCAGATCCTAGTTGATTCAATCCCAACGGCAAAGCTATCCCTTTCGTCGGTAGCAACAGTGAACAGTCTAATTAAGTGCACAGTTGAAAGGATCAAGGCTGCAGTAATGGGAGAGACTGCATGATTGGAAAAGGGCCTACTGATGGTGAGAATGATCTACTTGTTCTCATTTGGATCATTGCTAGTCAATTGACAACATTTCCCATCAGATATCCAATTCACACATTACTTTTCTTCCTTTTCTTTTTCTCTTCTTTTTTTTTCCTATCTTCTTTTTGCTGCAGCGAGAACATGTGGATGCAAGTGAATGGGGAGAAGAAGTGCAAAGAAAACTCAAGCTTGCTTCATATGAATAAAAAGGAAAGGAAAATGCGAGTAGATGAGTCAAGAACGCACCTCTAATGATCCTTGCCTTGTGGTGTCTGCCAGAGGCAGAGAATTAAAAGTCAATAACAGGCATTTCACCACCCTGCAAGGGTTATAGGTTCGGGCATTGACTTTGCCTAACAACCCATGAATGTAAGCCTCAGACCTAGCCTTTGGTCAACTTGTTTCCCCTTTTGTTTTCCTTTAGGTTAGCCTTTTAGAGTTGGTTAGGAACGAGTGTTCCCGTAGCACTAGGAGTGGGTTATTTTGCAGTTGTCTAAAAACTCTCTTTCCTTCTTTTGTGTATTTGTTTCCAGTTTCATTGTCAGAGTAAGAAGTAGGATTTTGAACCTTTCGACTCCTGTATGTGTCGATGGATGGATATTGGACTGCGTTTCTATTTTGACTGACGAGCCCTAGTCTAAAGGTAAATTTAGTCTATCGTGACCTAGAAATCATAGGTTTGTTTCCTGGAAGATGAAAAACAAGGGTAAGGCTAACGATCTATTCCTTGGAGCTGGGCATTCTTTTCTCACCTTTCCCCTTGCAGGGTAGATACAACAGAGCTATATGTATCTATCAGCAACTAGATATCTCACTCACATGCTGTTTTTACCCAGCAATCAATCTCAAAATGCTATGGCTGATTTAGGAATTTTATGTGCACGGAACTTCAAAACAATCACTTCCTAGCTCAAACTGAAGGATAAGGCTCCCGTACTTCTCTTGACCAAGCCACCCTTCTGCCATAATGATTGTGCTATTCTATGCTCTACTCTTCGCTCTACAACTCTTAAGCTTGGCTGAGTAGAGCATATAGGATAGGACAATCATTATGACATAAGGATGCTTTGGTTATGACTCCACTCCACTACTCTCAAGCTTGGCTGAGACCCGCAGGAGCGTTCTGGTCCATGAGGAGACCGAAACGGGGATGCAAGCATCTGATATTCCAATCTGTTAACCTACAAAATTGTCACCCATAAATGTAATTTTTCCTGACATTTGCAATAAAACATCAGGTACGCTCATCAGTGGCTTAGGAGGGCATACTTAATAGTTGCATGCCTTCTACTGTCAAAAGACACATAATTGCTGCTGGGAGTGCTGTCCAACAAGCACTTTTTCTTCTAGCATTAAAAAAGGCTTGTTCTTGCTTAAAAATTGCAATCATTCCTCTAGCTGTCTGCATGTTTTACTCCAGAAGTTACCCTCACAAATTTTAGACTTCCCCAAAACAGGCACAGTAAAAAAATTAGAAACTTAGAAAGCAAATGTAAAATTAAAAGGTGCATTAAACTACCTGCTATAGCTTTTACCTGCAGTACCAGCTGAAGGGCATCTGCTTCACATATTTATTTCACCTTATATATATATATATATATAACTCCTTGATTTTGTTGACGGTGAAATCCTTGTCATGGGCAATGGCTCCTGCAGAATCGTTAACCTTTCAACAAATATCGGACACCACCAAAAGCAAACGAGTTAAAACCAATATTTTCAATATATATATATATATATATATATAATTTTTTCTTTTATTTTTATTTTTATTTTTTTTTTCCCAAGGATCTCCAGTGATTTTGAATGGCTTTCATTGCTACCCAGAACTGTAAAAATGTCAGATAAGATTAATTTATTTTTTATTTCAGAGATGCACAGAATTTATAACTCTCACAACACCTGATCTGCAGTGACTTTGGAAGATTCGTCCATGCGAATTTTTTGTTCGCGGATGTCAAGATTTGAACCGAGAGTCCAACTCTAATGTTAGAGCATACGATGGAAGCCACAAAAGAACAACTTCATTGATCACAAAATATGACACTGCGATAAATAAAATGTGACAACTTATAATCAATTAATTTGGCTATCTTGAACTACCTGATAATTTCTTTCTCCTGTGCACTGGAAAAAAAATAAAATTTCTGCCTCCTGTGTATTTTGCATCACAATTGTATTTGCATATTTGTAATGGTATTTGTTTTATTTTCAATAAAAAGGCTCACATACACACACACACACACACATATATATATATTTTTTTTATTTTTTATTTTTTTTAAAGCAACAATTTCTATACAAAGAGAAGAGATATGGGGGAAAACAATTCTGCTTTGCCAAAATATTAATGATACATAATTAGTTAATTTTAAATGGCATTTTCTTGTGTTAGTTCAGTCTAATATAGACGGACTACAAGCGCAACTAATTAATTGGACAATTAAATCGGTTCTCAAATTAACAGATTCACGTGCCTAACCAAGTTCCCATATAAGAAAGCTCCACTAAATTCTGTTGATGACTTTATATTGTCTTTTAGGTTAAAATGACTTAGGCTAGAATGTCTTTAGCACCTCAACGCTGGCCCAATTCAAAGGATTTTTTTTTTCTTCATTTATTTGTTACAAAGAAGGTCGAAAGGTCAAAAACAAACAACGAATAAAGGTACTAAAATTTAAACATGAAATTAAGAGATTTTAATAAAAATATACCAACCAGTTGTACTAACATAAAGAGGCCAATTCATAAGAATTTCTTTCACCCAGAAAAACCAAAACGGCAAAACACAAAAGTATAGTTCAAGGACTCAATCCCAGACAACCTAAAGCCCGGTTAATTCTGTCCAACTCGTAGGCTGCAAAACCCAACTCGTCAAGAAATTTTGATCGACCCAAGTTCAATCCATTTTGTTCTAAAATTGAAAGGATATTTAAACAATATAACTAGAAATTGACATACTTAATTTCGAAATAAACCCACATCCAAAATGACTTTAATATTGAAGCTACGGAGCGTAAAGCTTTTGCTCAGAAATGCAGCAGTCATGGAGGAGGGATGGTCATCCCCTGTAATGCATGCCAATTTGATCGTACCAGCATCTCTAAGCAGGAAATCCAGGATGAGACACTAAGGTTATTACTCAATACTACCGAGTCGTTTTCAAGATTGAAACACTTGAGTTTGAGTTGGAGCTAATTATAAATAAATAAAAAAAATTTGTCAGTGCGATAATTTTTTCTTGTCAACCTTTCCGGACTTCCATTTTGCCTATTGTGATCTCATCGTCTTTTCAGTTTAGTAGGTTTAGTTTCGAACCTTCGGTGATTCTCATAATAAAAGCAGTCTTAAAATGTGGAAATTGCCAACGACACTCAAACTCTTTTTTTTTTTTTTTTTTTTTTTTGGAGTATCGTTGATTTCAGGTGAAGATCTAGACCTTCTGCTCGTTTTTCCGATCTTCTTATGGAGATCCAAGGGACAACTTGTGCTTTGCATTTTTGTTTTGTTTTGTTTTTTTTTTTTTTTAATATAATTAATGTACTTAGTTGCTGTGTACGGGTACCAAGTTCACAATGTTATGTTTAATTAGAGACAAAGACAATGTTATTCTTGTCAGGAAAATGTTTGGTGAACACACTACTGTGGACATAAACATATCAAGATGATGGCATATCACTGTCTTCCTGTATAAGTTCCACGTATTGTGTTTATGTGATTTTTGTTACCAATAATATGAACATGCCACAGAAAATATTATGTATAATCGATCAAACTAACATATAATTCAAACTTAACAAATTTAGTATACTAAACAAGTTTTCAATGAACAGTAATAGATTTGACTCGCTTGTTAATTAAACGGCATTGACACCAAAATTTACTTTTGAGATTCTATTTATTAAATGAAGTCGAAATTCTGCAATCTTAGTTACACAAAATACATAGTTTTTTTTTTCTCTCTCTCTCTCTCTCTTCTGCGAATCAGATACCAACGGCTATAGATCAGAGGAGGTCACCTCCCACTCGGAGCACCGGCCCATCCTTGTCTCGAATCACTCAAGCCGCAAGGAGCCACGTCTCGGGCACAGAGGTCGGAGTGAGACACCAAATCCCACCTGCAAATAATCAAACGTTAATTTCAATGTCACAAACTCAGCAACTCCGGCACATACCGTGAATGACCAAAGATTTTTATTGAACGTAAAAATTGTCGTCCGTCCAAATACAAAAGCACGCGAGAAAATTGGAGAAACGTCGGAAATTCGAGTCACACTGCGCCACGTGCGATAATTCACAAGCTGACGATGTCGTTGGTGTTTTCCAAAATGGAAATCAAAACCAAAAAGCCCTCATGGGCAGGATAGGGTGTGTGGCCCTTTCGCGGTTGGATATTTTGCTTCGTTCCCAATGTCAATTAATGAGGCTCAAAAGATTGTCCTTTTGATAGGTCAAGGAACTTGAGGTGCAAAACTCGCCCGAGCTAGAGACAAGACTGCGGATCGTTAAGCCATCGGACCGTTCGTATTTGTCCAACCTCATCAAACTAATTCAATATAAATTGAAACATTTGAACCGTTCAAAAATTAACTTGTTATATATGATAATTTGAAAAAGGAAAAATCGTGATTTTTCATTTGATTGAAAAGTTGAGAATCCAAATCCACGATCAAATCAAATTGAAGTGCCAGTAAGATTGATTTAACTAATTATTTTAATACAAAATAATTAATATTCAATAATATTATTATTTTACAATTTAACTGTAATTAGTGCAATTTGTGGTTACGTACATACTATACCAAATCTTTTATCTTATATTCTCTTACTTTTAAATAAATATTATTGTAGATTTTTATGGACGAGACGAAAACCCCACCAACCAAGTTGTGAGTCAGAGAGTGGGGAATTGCCGACGGAAAATAGAAGAACAATTTTGCGTAGAAATTTCGATGAGTTGACCAGTTGAATTTTCGAAGAACATATAGACATGAGTCATGGGGAAAATGTGCAGAAATTCACCAAACTCAATTGAACAATTGGACGCACGAAAGTTTGAATTTTCCCACAAGTACTCGGAATCTCGAAGAATAAAGGGTCGGAGAGAAATATAAACCTCTGTGGTAAATATTTAGTAAAAACTTTATTGTTCTTAGTTGCCATTGTTCTCTAACTGCCTCTCATCTGTGCTACGAAAATCTGAGCTGAAATTTTCTGACGTTATGAATTATCACAGGATTGCTTTGTCGGCTTGCTAAACAATCTTAGAGACTTCAAAAGGGTAAAGATTATTATAAAGTTATTGCTGAACCTTCTATATTACAATTTTGAATTGAAAAAGAAACCAAAGAGGGGTAAAGAGTAAAGGAACAGCCTCCCTGACTTGTGATTTTTTTAGTGGCTACAGTTGCACCTGCAAGAAATGATCAATGTTTGCATCGTGGCAATTGGGAAGCCATGAAAAGGATAGTAGAGAAGGATACATCAGTAATTTCGCCAATTATCACTGCTGTCCCCACTTTTCTTCCTCTGTACATGCCCATGCAGCTCTCTCGCGGTCCAAGCACCATGACCATTCCTCCCTCTCTCTCTCTCTCTCTCTCTGTAAACCTTGGCTTATATATACCCCTCTTCTCCCACCCGTGTTCCCTAAGAAGTGCCAATCTCCCTCAGCTCCTTTCCTCTACTCTGACAACCCCACTCTGTCAAATTCCCTTAAAAGGCCAATGCATTCTCTTACATTCTGAGTTTTCCTAGTATCCCAACATCAACTCATCCCCAAGAGTTGTCCTTTGATCGGCTTTAAAGATTCCTTCTTTAGGGAGAACAATATAACAACTACAATATACACATTCTCTGGTTACTTACTTCTAGCAGTGTCTCTGACCATGAACAACATGATTTCTTCATTCAGCAACAACACAAAGTACGCCTTTACTTCCATTGATTTCCTAGCCAGAAGGCATTCAGGGGTTAGACCACAATTTTCTCCACTACCCAATATCAAAAATTCACTGAAAGGCATTGACTTTAGTCTTTCGGTGACTTCAAAGAAACCTCTTTACATTTCTTCCGTCGATAACCTCACATTATCCACAAAGCCCCAAGAAAAGAGGCCTGTGACTGTGTGCGATGCCTATGAGGCTGACAGGTCACGGCCGCTCGACATTAACATTGAGCTACCTGACGAGGAGGCAGCTCAGAGGATCAAGATTGGGATATACTTTGCCGCTTGGTGGGCTTTGAATGTGGTGTTCAATATTTATAACAAGAAGGTCTTAAATGCTTTTCCTTATCCTTGGCTCACTTCCACACTGTCCCTTGCTTGTGGCTCTCTCATGATGCTGATTTCTTGGGCTACGAGGATCGCTGATGCCCCAAAAACTGACTTTGAATTTTGGAAGACGCTGCTCCCTGTAAGTGATTTTTTGAGATATTTGTGCTAATTTGAATATATTTGGCTATAGAAAAAGTAAAGGGAAAGCTCGGTAGATGGGGCCTTGAGTTGGGCAATTTTTGTCATTGAGCTATCAAATTAGCAAGACAGCTATATTGTGAAATGATTCTGGAACTGTAATAATTCCGCTGATTAGTCAGCTGTCAATATTTTGATAGGGAAAAAAAAAAATGTCCTGTGTGTACAAGAATCTCACGCTATGCAATCTAGAGAAGGGCCATATATTCATCTGTTTCTATTCAATTCTCTTAGCAGAGAAACTAATCTGATTCAGTAATTTCCTTATGTTTAGGTTGCGGTGGCACATACAATTGGGCATGTGGCTGCAACAGTGAGTATGTCAAAAGTTGCAGTCTCATTCACCCACATAATCAAAAGTGGGGAGCCTGCATTCAGTGTCCTGGTTTCGAGGTTTCTTTTGGGTGAGACATTTCCAGTGCCAGTTTATCTGTCACTTGCTCCAATCATTGGAGGTTGTGCTCTAGCAGCCATTACTGAGCTCAATTTTAACATGACTGGTGAGATCTTTTGTTAGCTATGAAGTTTTACTTGAATAGAATGATGTATCCACTCTTGTGTTGAAAACTTTGTTGCTTGTGAATTTTGGTGTTTTGTTCTAAATTACATTTCTATGTGCCTCAGGGTTCATGGGGGCTATGATATCAAACTTGGCATTTGTGTTCCGGAACATATTCTCAAAGAAGGGGATGAAGGGGAAGTCTGTTAGTGGGATGAACTACTATGCATGTTTATCTATGTTGTCCCTGTTGATACTTACCCCTTTTGCAATTGCTGTTGAAGGCCCTCAAATGTGGGCTGCCGGCTGGAAAAATGCCCTCGCTCAAATTGGACCGAACTTTGTGTGGTAACTACTATGATCTTCATAGTTTTCTCCTTTTTACCGTACTATAATTGAATTGTAGCATGAAAGTATCTGCACTCCTGGACCATGGAGCTCGAATCTGAAGAGCTTAACGACAAGCATGTGCAGTCTCGTTTTCTTTTTATCAGAACTTAACTGATATCTAACTGGGAGATCACAATGCTTGATTCACTTAGTGATCAAATCTTCTATTAGGAATCTACATAACATCTTCCTGCTCACTAATTCAAATGGCTAAAATTTTTTTCGGGTGCCGAATAGATGTCATCTTCTGCTAGTTAGTAACTTAGAGCGCCAGTATGGTTAGGCTTTTATTCCCATTATGATGAGAAATGGAATTGTATGACATTGACTGTCCTTGAAGCAACCTCTGGCCTGGTTTCTGTTTGTACAAAAATGACTTTCTTCTTATATACATTAAGATGTATCTAAGCTTGAGCTACAAATAATCACTTAGACATTCTGTATTGTCTTTTGATCAGCACCTCAGCATCTAAGATTTTCCACCACTTTCTGTCAATTTCTGAGATTTCACGGATATCATATAGGATGCTGTCTTCTCCATTGATATCTTACTAAGAAAATGTTTGTGGCTCTGAAATGACACAGGTGGGTGGCGGCCCAGAGTATTTTCTATCACCTTTACAATCAAGTTTCATACATGTCCCTTGATCAAATTTCTCCCTTGACATTTAGCATTGGAAACACAATGAAGCGGATATCTGTTATAGTCTCCTCCATTATCATCTTCCGCACACCCATCCAACCCAGCAATGCCCTTGGAGCAGCCATTGCTATCCTCGGCACCTTCCTTTATTCGCAGGTATATTCTCATATATATTTATAACATATCTGAGCTGTCTGTCTAGATTTTTGGTTGGGGACCAGTACCTTAAGAAGTTCATGAACAAATTTGCCTTTGGGTTTGCCTTTTCCTTCTGCTGTTTGTTTGTATGGAGACAAAGAAATCTGCATACACCCTTTCTATGTTCATTAGGGCTGCTAACATGAAGGGACAAAGACAAATTGAGCCGCCATGCCCAACACTAACCCCCCCTCTTCTTCATGCCTGAAATCATTCTGGGATACTTTTCTGCAGGCGAAGCAGTAGAGTCAAGATTTTAAGGGCTTTTATGAAGCATTAGATTACAGAATAATTAGAATGAAGACACAAGCCTGGCGCTGGCATACAACTGACATTCTCTGCCAATGATTCTTAGACAGTCACTCAGAATCAGCTCTGCTAAGACGGGTTTAACATGAGTTCTCTTTGTCGAGATCAGACTGATGATGCTTAAAATAATATGATGGTACTAATGACTACAGATTGTGGTTTTTTTTTTTTTCTTTCTCACTGTCGACTTGCTGGGAAATAAAAAATCTTGTGGTGAAATAAAGAACTGTCGAGGAAAATGTTTATGGGGGCGGAATTCAGTATATACAGGCAGCCATTTCCTTGATGCATACGATTTAACATTTTGCATACATGCAAAAAGTTATTTTTTTTAAAAAAAAATTATTATAAAAAAAAAAAAACTGCCACTTCACTTTCTGTTCATATAAAAGAAAGATAAAATGAAGTACCAATGTCAATTACAGAAAATGGAGAGTCTCAACCAAGTTACAGTTTTCCGTAAAAGGGCGCATATTGCAAGTTGCAATATAAAACTCGGGCAATCAAAACAATTTGAAAGGGGGTGGCAGAGAAGATCCACATCTGTCATCACGTGTCTCACACGGCAGAAGCTCATCTACGAGTTGGTTTAAAAGAATCATCTTTCCATTTTAGATCTATAGAGTTTAAAAATTGAGCAATGAAAAAGAGAGAGAGAGCATCCCGGTGCCCCTGAGGTGTGGGCTATCTTCTCCCTATAAACAACATGTATAACTTCTGTAAAATGCCAAATAGAAGTGGCGATAGAATTTGGCATTTATTTCTTATTGGAATCTGTTAACGGACACAATGTTAATCAGAATCTATTGACATAGTCAGCAACATGGGACCATCAACGGCTTCATTTGTTTACTTAATTCCACAGAAGCATATGTACTGCCATGCATATATATTGAGATTTCAGGCCTTGGTGGCCAGTATAGCATAGCAAGTGCCTTGGATCCATGGCAATTACTTCAGTTTTTCAGTTGTTATTTATTTTCTTGCTGACCCACTCAGTGTCCTCTGATCTAGTAACTCTCAAAGAGAGCCTAGATCCCTCTTCACTGCCCAGCAACTTTCTCTTGGGGACTGCTTCCTCTTCTTACCAGGTTTGTCTCTTCTTCCTCTCTCATCACTTAAACTTCTCATCAACCTTACCACGAGATTATAACTTAGTTCTCACTGGATTATCTTTCACCAGTGATGCACATATTCAATCAATGGAAGCAAAGGAGAAAAAGGCATGCAAAAATGCACAATTTTAAGACCAAAGATCTTGCTAAAAGTTTCACTTGCCAGGTATAGAAACATGATGTTTCTTTCCTTCTGACAAACTTTTGCGGTTCGAAGGTGCATACTTGAGTGATGGTAAAGGTTTGAGCAACTGGGCTGTACACACCCACAAACCGTGTGAGAAGAATTCCTTCTTTTTTTTTTCATGTTCTTGGTCTACGCAATTCCCATTTAAAGCTGAAAGCCAGACCTTCCTTAAGCAGAATTCAGACCCTTCCCGTCTATTCTGATTTCAGATACGATAATTTGGAAGCAACGGATATGTGGCTGTGGACCAGTATTATCGTTATCTGGTATTTATTTCCATTACTGCATAGTACCTACTGCAACACATAATAGATTGGTTAACGTTATTTTGACCCCAATAATATGCTGTACAAATTGCTACATAAACCCTGTTAAAGAAATGACAATCTAACCAATCGACTGAAACTCGTACTTTTGGGATGGAATGTATTCCAAGTAGGCAATTATTATACCAATATAATTATAGCAGTAGTTGTATTATGTTGCAAATGAGTCATCATCAGGTATCATAAATTTGATTTTTTTTTCAAAATAAAAAAGAAAAAAAGGTAGCCATGGAGTACATGCCGAACGAGTTGGATTCAGTATGACTTGTTCTGTCTCCAATGTCAACCTTCTTTTGAATGTGATCAGGAATGAAGCAGATGTAAGAGGGCACTTTGTCCGGTCCTTGCTCGACAATTTTGAACGGGCAAAAGGTTATACACGCAGATTTGGCCTCTACCAGGTTGATCGTACTGCGCTCAAGAGGACTCCAAAATTATCAGCAACTTGGTTCATAGAGTTCATCCGGAAATATGAGGTGTTACAATCTCAGTTTCAAGAGTAATCAGTCGGCTTTTCCTCCTAAGATAACTGCAAAATATAACTGGGGACGAGGTTTGTCATCGACCAGCCTCATGTCAGGAGTTTACCAAAGTATAAGGAGAAAAAAAGTGTCAACATGTAGGGCAATTATAAATCATGTACAACCTTAACTTCGGCGTCACAGGCAAAGTCTTTTAACAGCATCTACCACCCAAACATCTGAATCTGGTGTTAGTGTAATTTCTCTAAAAGCTGAGAAATGATGGATATAAAAAGGGTCATATCATGTCAAAATGAATTATGATACACAAGGTTGTTGATCCAACCACCAGATCAACAGAAAGCGTCTCTGGTAAACTTGGTTATACATGCCACTATAGACAAAAATCAGTCGAAAAAAACTAAAAAGTTATGCGTAAGGGCATCTATCTAATACAATTTTTTGCTAAGTCACACCCTCTTGACAGGTTCACTTGCCTCTACAAGAGGTGCCTGATTTATGAAGCCCCAAAACTTCTGTCTTTCAACTGAATTTTAAATGCTACATCTTATTAGAAGACAAAATAATTCCCTGGAGACAAACTAAATCAGCCCCAGCAGAAACACCTTTTAATGGTAGTGGAATAGTAGGTGGACTTCAGCTTTCTCCAGGTGAAAACTTTGGCAATTGATCCCAAATTCGCAGCACCTATTCTAAGCTATTCTGGATTTCCAACAGGGAGATCTAGCCTCATTCATGTGCGTGCCATCATCCCAAGAACTTTTGCATGCCTGAAGAAAAATAGCAACACTTGGTTCTTTTCCATGCCGTGTGTTGGCAAACTCAAATTCTTTGTTGTTCAAGCCATCCTGATTTTGCCTGCAGAAGGGGCTGCTACTGCTGGTGGTGTTGCTGCTACTGATTGGAACTCCAGAATTGCAGAAAGTAGAATGATAGCAACCTACAGCAAGCCATTGAAGCAGAGGCTGCATTGGATAAAATTAAATTTGCTTTGGTTACATTTTGATGATCAAGTTGCAACTCAATCAAATTAGTTTAATTGGTTAATTAGATAGTCGGAGTAGGTAGGACGGCAGGTTTAATCATCATGGATTGCAGTACTGGACCATTTTCTGTTGTTTAACTTGTAAGTTTCATCAAGTAAGGTCAACCCTTCCCATAGCCACTCCTTATGTAGTAATTAAGTGGTAATTAAGTGATTGTAATGATTGAATTTGGGACCTTGAAAGGTTAATGAAAAAAAATTCCCAATTCTGCAAAGTCTTCTGCTCCCCGCTTGCTGGTTGGTTTAGCTTTCTCTGCACACATCTGTTTCTTTCACCGTGCAGCCCACTCAGCAATAGCAGTTGATTTGGCATCCTCACCAGGATATATTGCTTTTTGTGTTTGCCAAATGGGTTTAGCACAGGGGTTACCCTTTCTGTAATTGCAGCTGGCATGTACATCACGTCGTCCACTAGTGGTGCACCAAAGGCAGCCAGTCGTGCTCGAAACTGGTTATTGCCACAGAGTAACAATCGTATTTCTACGACTTGTTACAGCAGCAAAAGGCAAAACTTCCCTTTTAATACAAGACCTGCAAAAACTCTTCAGTTTTTCAAGCAAGAAAACCTCTTCAATTATTCTGAGTTGGAAATCCAAACAAGCGTCAATCATATTGAATCACATTAACTGGAATGGGATATACCCTGTATTCCCGATGCCCAAAGTCTTGGATGTTTTAGAGGTCTCAATTCTAAGGGCTGCCAATTCCACTGTATTCAATGAGCAGTTTCAGCTATGCACACAAAGAGAATCACATTTATGGAAGATTCTCTAAGCAATTTATTTCTTAACATACCGGAATAGAAAGCCACTATCATAAACACATATGACTAGACCATCACTTGTGACCACAGATATGAGTGAAAAAAAAAGCAAGCTAAAGAAAACAAGAAGCAACCAAGAGATAATGCAAATAGGAAATCTAGGAGATTTTTCTTTGATATAAAGCAAAATGGGAATAACAAATGACCTGATGTGTCCAAACAGTCAAGAGGTTGATCTTCGTACACTCACATGAACGCTCTTTTGATGGACAACCAGAGTCTTCAACGCAATGCCTCTCTTTGGTCACTGCACTTGGCCAAGGAACCCCATCTCATTCAATAACCCCAGGTTGACACAGATGCCAAGCTCCTACAAATTCTGCAAGCCATAAGCATCTTTTCGTTCAATGATATGCCGTGCAACAAATAGCCCTAAAACTTATTGTTTAAATGGCAATCACAAACAATACCTTCAACATGATAATGATATTGTACTACCATCATTTATACATGACTAACCTGAGGATTTTACATTTAGGAAATTGGGACCATTAGGGTAAGAAACTACAAAAAATGTTCCAACTTTACAGTACCCACTGATTAATAAAGAACAAGTACTGCATATGGTATAAGTTTCAGGACTTCATTTTTCATCCATGTTGCTAAGCATAAACTAATTGTCTCGTCAAAGCATACGCTTCCAGGCCACAAGAAACAAGCGAAGATATTAGACACCCAGAAAAATACATGCAATAAAAACCCGAAATTGAGAACACCCTTTAACAGAAGTAGCAGCATTTTTATAAGCAGCGTCCCGTTTCGACGATTTGCGGTCAAACTTCCTCTTACTTTGACACAAAGAACACAAACCGAACTCGTTCTTGTAATGTTGCCTACTGAGAGAGAAAAAAAAAAAAGGCGGCGGCGGATGCTAACGTGTCGCTGAAGGGTCAGTCGCATGCACACAAACTCCGGTGACCTCCGGTGAAGATTGCGGATTGTAGTAAACGAACCCATCTTCAATTTGAGCTCATGCTTTTGAGTCTGAGCAGTACAAGGGTGGTGGGCTTTTAGAACACAGGGGAAAGGTGCGGGCTGCTGTTATCGGTGAATCGGATCTCAGATTGGGCCAGCTGACAAAATTGAAGGTCACCGGTCCAGTTTGCAGAAAGCAGGTTGGGTCGATAGCCTAATATAATATATATATATATATATATATATATATATATTATTTATTTATATTTATGTGTGTGTTAGATTTTAAATAAATTAAATTTTAAATTATAATTATCATGTTAATTAATATAAAAAATTAGAAAATAAGATTTTATTAAGCTTTGAAATCAATATGAAGTAAAATTAAATTTTACTAAATAATTAAAAATAACAATAATATGCTATGTCAATTTTTTTAAAAAATTGATACTTTGTATTTCATTATTTGGTAATAATTTAGTGATTAAATATAATTCTATTTGTTTAATATCTCTTGCATTACAAATAAATGAAATTTAAGTTATATATATATATATATATATATATATATTTACACATATTTTAATAAACAATTGAGAATGAGTCTAAATTACTAAATTACCATTAATGATTATAAACTTTTAGCTTTTACATGTGAATTTAAGAATTCAAATCTTACTTTATCAAATTGTCTCAACAACGACGTGTCTTTATAATTAGGCTCTATCTCGGGAGTAACCACGGAATCGATCACCCATTTTTGTACGGATCATAACGAGTCATTGCAAACTGTAGCTTTTGTTCGCCGTGGAGGCGTGGAGTCGGGACCCCCCCATGTGCTTGCTTCTCCTTTTTCGAACATTAATGCAAGCAGCGGAGAAGCAGGTGGCAGCACCGTCGCAGCATTAAAGGAAAATTCAATAGACCCATGTCTCCGTGGTTGTTTCTGTCCTTTTCTTCTGTGGACTTTTCTTCTTTCTTTTTTCTTTTTGTGTGGTACAAAATTTATCTATAAATGACATTAATTTTTGCTATCTGTCACGTTACTGAATTCAATTCCTATCGAAAACAATTGTTACCGTGAAGAGCATTAATCTATCAAAAATAACTTAAAATAATTTAACAAGTAAACCACTTTAAAAAAAAAAAAGAAAAAAAGACTTGGGAGAAGATGAAGGAAATTTCATAGCCCTTTTTCTGTTGTGGACATTGTAATAATAATAATAATAATTCTATGATAATTGAAATAAGAATTCTTTAATTTCATGCTAAGTGTGCATTTCATGGTTATTGAATCATCAAATCTTTAATTATATAATTGGAATACAGGAGGAAGCAAACCATTAACACTCTAGTAATTTCAAATAAAAGAAAATAAAACAAAAAAAAATGTGGATTTTTTTGTTTTTTGTTTTTTCCCTTACTGTCTAGGAAATATTACGGCTTTAAGAGGGTTCTTCATCACAACAGTGAAAGCAAAAGCCTCAGTCGGGTCGGGTGGGTTATCGGGCACGGGCACCCACTTGAAAGCTTGGACCATCCTAGCAAGCATGAGGTGTGCGTGCAACAAGCCAAGAGAGAGCCCCGGGCAGGTCCTCCGCCCGGCTCCGAACGGCAGCATCTTCAAGACGCCTTTAGTCCCCGTCATGTCGACGTCCACGCCGTCGCCGCCGTCGAGGAACCTCTCGGGTCGGAACACAGCCGGGTCCTTCCACAGACTCGGATCCTCGGTCATCCACTCAATGTAGAACTCAACATAGGCGTTGGTGGGAATCTTGTAACCACCGAGCTCCGTCGGCTCCGTGGCGGCGTGGGATAGCGTGAAATGCGCCGGAGAATGCATCCGGAGAGTTTCCTTGACGATGGCCTGTAGATAGAACATTTGCTCAGTGTGCTCTTCCGTGACCGGCACGTCTTTGCCGGCGCAACGGACAATTTCTTGGTACAACTTCTCTTGAATGTCCTGGTTTAAGACCAATTCGAGAAAGACCCATTGGAGCACGCTAGTCGTTGTATCGATTCCGGCGACGAACAGCTCGGAGCAGACGGTGACGAGCTCTTCTTCACCCAGAAGGCCGCGGCTGGGGACGTTAAGTCTCAAGAGAGAGTCCACGTAGGCCGCACCGACAGGGCTAACCATTTCATTACTGGTGTTTTCGTTCTTGTCAACAAAAGCTCTTCTTTTCCTGATCAGAGGAACCAAACAATCGATTTGGGTCTTTCGTAGCTCTTTGGCTCTCTTTATTTGCTTGCGGAACAATGGGGTGAGGATCGGCAAGAAATCGGGGAGCTGTGGGCTGGTGATGAGCATGACGTCCTTGGTCACACTATCAATATCTTTGATCCAATCTTCAGAGATTTTTGCACCGAAGCAAATGCAAACCAGGATGCTGCAAACAGTGAATCTGCACACGTCCATCACATCAACGCAGCCGTTTTCGCTGGCTTCCTTTTGAAGCCTCTTCATGTGGCTCTCCAGAGCCCACTCTCGTATCCAGCTGCACTGCTTCAATCGCACCGGACTTATCAACTCCGTGACGAAATTCCGGCGAAGGGTTCGCCATAGGGGGCCGTATTCCGCAGAGTTGACGGCGCATTTCCCGACGCTGAATACGAGCCGGATCGGGGAGTCCGGAGGCCGGCTGGCAAAGATAGGACCTCTCTGAACCAAGGCTTCGTGGATGAGCTCGGGACTGGTGACGATTACCAGAGTACGTTGACCCATCCGCATGGTGAAGATTGGGCCGTATTTTGCCCGTATATCACGTATCAAAAAGATGAAATGGCGGCGCTCCAGGATAACTTGGAACAAGTTGCCGACGAGAGGCCAGCCACGGGGGCCGGGTGGGAGGCTCTTGGCCCCCTTGCCACCGCCGACGACAGTGCAGCGGCGCCACCATAAGACGAGAAAGACGAAAGAAATGCCAAATAGGAGGAGGTCGAGCAACTCCATCACCGACGACAAGACTCAAGGAAATTGTGGTTGTGATAATGCTTGCTTGTGGTACACCCTCCCCATTCTCGGTATATATGCAGTGGACGGTGGCGGAGAGGCTAATTGAATGAGATGTGGCCGACCTAACCACATTTAATGTTTGCCTAAAATGAATGTCACGGTACTGCGAGCTTTGCAAGCTTTGTTTCTGCGTAGGTAAATATTGACGTTGTAAGAACATCGGCCAGCCGAAATGGCTGTGTTTAATTGCGGTCCAAAAATTCTCAACCACTCAGCACAGTTCGAAGTAATTTTCAATAAATGTATCTGAACCGAGCCGGCACTAAAGGAGGAGGCTACGAAGCCCCTAAAAATTCAGCGAGAACGCGGTCTCTTCCCTCACTCCCCCCCCCCGTCAGTATGACTCTCTTCCATATCCGACACGGATAGATGGGCTGGACTTCTTTTTGCATCGCAGTCAAAGATCGATCGATCGTAATACTGCCTGACTGTACGCCGCCAGCAAGTTTGTGAAGTGGTTGAAGCCGTCGCTTTTAACTGCCATCACTAAATTTTGATTCGGTGCAGCTTGGGTGGCAGGCAACTGGCGTCTGGCAATTCTACTGTTGGAACCCAGATTGCGATCCAGCCCTTGCTGTTAAAGTTAGTTGGGCTTTAAATTTCTCGCCCTTCCGGGAAACTTCAGTTTGCAGGTGTCATAAAATGTCTTATGACATACGGGCGATCGAGACCCTGCGGTGGAAGTTGGTTGGGGGCTAATAATTGAGGATCATAACAAGTTCTAGACGTTCGGGCCAATTTAATTTAAACTAAACGTTGCATTTTAACTAAACATGTGGCTCAGAGCATCTTGTCATCGCGGAATTACGACGCCCGTGTCCTTTTTTTCTTTTGATGCACAATTAACCAGTGATTAGATTGTTGGTGTTTAATGGGATGAACGCATGTTTTAGGTTATCTTTTTCTGGGAAGCTAAAATCTGAGTTTTGACTTTGGGAGTATTAAGCTGCGGTTCAAAAGATACCGGCCTTTCAAACACCGCCCCCCCCCCCCAAAAATTGAAAACAAAAAGGGTTCGCGCTGGATGTTTGCTCGCGCACTCTATTTGTAGAGAGTCTGTTTTAATTTCAATCTATCCTGATTGATGACTCGTATGATAATCTGTTTAGTAAATTGGTATATTTCTTAAATTTAACAATATTTTTTTTATTATTATTAAAGAAGAGAAGAAGAAGGTGGAGGTGGGGTGGGGGGGGACTGGCGTGGTAGAATGTTCTGTTTAATCCGATGGGCAGAGTTGCGAGAGACATAAATGCAAACCACCCACGGCACTGTCCTCGTCCATCGGAGTGGTTCAATTCCGGCCCCGTTTCGTGGGTGAAGTTGGAAGTTAATAGGCTGCAAGGCGGGGGCCAACTCATAACGACGGCCCTGGGTGGTCCAGCGGGTCAACCAACTCTCTGAAGCACCTGCGCGCGGCAGGAAAATTCATTTTCTGGTTGCATTAATTGCCACAATTAACCGTGTCGTTGAATTTTTTGAACCAAAGAAAAATAATGCGATGCACTGGCCGGAGTAGGTCCACGCTACCCTTTGACGACGGACTCACCGATGCATTGGGCGCACTACGAAATCAGACGAATTTTTTTTAATAAAAAATACGATATTAATCATCACATTTTTTTATGTTAAAATTAAAAACTACCTATTTAATTTTTACTTAATTTTTTTAATAAAAAGAACCACTACCAAATATCACTGAGTCTAATTATTTTTTATATTTAATTCTAATATTAATAAATTTAAAATTTAATATTATGTCTTTGACATAAGTTTTTACTTAATAAAAATAAAAGATTTTAAAATTAAATTAATATAAAAATAAATTAAATTATTAACGAAACTGAAATGTAGAATAGAAAACCAGACTGATTTCTTCGTTGGATTACTTGTTTTTACCTCTAAAATTTCCCACCTGGTAGACTGCATGTAACTTTAGCAGCACTGTCAGTCTCTTTTTCAGTTCTCTGTCTTTTACTTGGGGAAACTGTAGACCGACAGAGTAATAAAATAAAATAACAAAAGATCAAATCAAACGTCGTGTTGCATTAAAAAAGTATTAGTTCAAGCAAATTCATATATACATACATATATATATATATATATATATATATATATATATAAGTTCTTGGTTGAAATGATGCAATCTTGAACCGCTTGTTGCAGGTTTTACCCACATGGCAACGCAGGGGGATGCGGGCAATGGCGTGGCCACCCATTTCAGGGGGACTGAGAGGCTCCGTGAAGAGTAATTGCAGTCTCACTGTAGCCGCCTGCCTGTCCTTCTACTTTTCAACGTTGCGATTAAACCCGTCTATAAAGTGGGACCTTTCTTGATCTTTTCAATTTAATAAAATAGAATAAAATAAAATAAATCCCAAAAAAAAAAAACCAGCGGAGTCTGGCCCCTTGTAATCTTTGCAGCCGAACTCTTTCATACAGTGGTTTTACGGTTGCTTGTTTTGTGAGCTGGTATTACAAATCACTTTTTGGAATTATTTATTTATTTTTGGATTTTGGTTACTTTTTTATTTATTTGTTCATTTATTGTTAAAACTAAACCACAAACTTTTTTTTTTTTAATTTTTCGAATCTCACACGACACAAAGTCGCTGAAACTAGTGCTAGTCCAAATAGATTCTTTATGGTTTTGTTTTTTTCTCTCCTTAAAAGAAGCCAAATCGACGTGACTCTCAGGTTCTGAATTCTGAGAATAGCGGAGTTCACGCGACATCAATCCAAGGTGACTGTTTGTATTTTGGTTCTGTCCCCGTCTATTGCTTGCTTGCTTGCTTGCATGGAAACAACTACACGATGCTTGGTGTAAGCTTTCACTGTCAAGCTGCATTATGCTTGCCTGCATAGACTGTTTTCCCCGTTTGGTTTCCTCTTCTCCATCACTGTATCCCTCCAATACACGAAGAATCAAATGGACATGCCTAGCCCCCAAGGCAGCTCTGCGGGTGGTTAGCTTATGTGGGGATGATCATGGCCATCACCCGACAATTTTCAATATACGTTACATTGTTTCTTGTTTGCTTTCGATGGGCTTAATATTGAAGCATCGAAAGGATCAGGGTCGATCGGCCTCAGCTTTCCTGATGGGCTGTGGCAGGACAAGTACACCGAACACCCTTTTTATGATTGAAGTCCACATCTGGGCTAACAGAACTACACTTAAATCCATTTTTGTGCTGTATTGGACCCGGCGAGTGCACAGACATTTAGGTAACCGCCATATAATGTTGTCTGATTAAAGGAGGGAATGTGAATTTTAGTTTTTATTTTTTATTTTGACGAGGTTGAATTTGAATTTTTGTGGTTTGTTTAAATGCTTGGACTAGAATGCAGTTTTAAATTTTTTGATGGTCCATATGACAAATATTCTAGTTTTGAGATCACAGCACAAGAGTAAATAATGTATTTTGCGAATTCACAATTATACATCATCAAATCTTTTTTTTTTTTTTATGAGGTTGCATTCACAGTAATACCCATTTTTATGTCTTTTTAATAAAGCTCTTTTTTGATTGCTAATACCTGTGATGTGACAACCTCTATATATATATATATATTATTTATTTATTTATCTATTTATTGAAATTTGGAACTTGCATGCTCTGGTCAGTCTCCTGATCTATATTGAATTACACATTTTGTCGTTCAGGAAAATTACACGCGCCCAGTGCAGAATTCAAGTTCTTTCGACAACAACAAAATAGTAACCCAATTTAATTCGGGTTGCTTATAATTTTTTCTTATAATTTTATTTTATTATAAGTAATTTTTAATTTTAATTCTTTTTAAAGAAGTTAAATTAATTTATATATTTTAAGTGATAGTTACTCAATATGATTATATATATATATATATTAAAAAAATTTTAATTAATTTATTATATAAATCGCATATATTATATAAAATAACTGACAATTTGAATAATTATATAATTTATTTAAGTATTTATTTAAATTAAATATTTTTATTTAAATATAATCTTTATTTATTTTAATTTTGAATATTTTTATTTAAATTGTAAAATTTTTATAAATAAATTTTAAATTTAAATAATATTAATATTTATTTAAATAGTTATTTAAATTAGATATTTTTACATAAATTAAATAAAAAGATTTAAATTTAAATAATATTATAATTTATTTTTAAAATTATTTAAATTAAAATTTTATTAAAATTTAACTTATTTTATTTGTTAAAATTTAAAGAGTTTATTAATTAAATTATATAATTTATGAAACAAATAGATTTAAATAATATTAATATATATTTAAATGATTATTTTATAAAAAATAATAATGTCAGAAGAATTAATTCAATTATGCCACTAATGCGCCAAATGTACATAAATTAAAATCTGATCGAATCGTGTCAGCGCCATTGATGAGTTTGTTCTACCAAACTCATTTACTGTGCAACACCCTACTTTTGAGTTAATTTTCTGCGCATCTTCATTCTCTTTAAACAAACAACTGTAGAAAGCATATATATACTATCCATGCACACACACACACACACGCGCATATATATATGAGTGTGTGTTTGCGTGTGTGTTCTTAATATTTTACACATCTCATCATTGAGCAGTTCCTTTCTTCTTCACCCTTCATTTCACCGACATTCATATGGACTCCATTGACATCTTCGTCGTTTGTTCGGTGCTCGTGTGCCTTCATTTATGGTGGCGATACTGGTCGTTCATCGGCGATGGGACCAAGAATATCCCTCCAGGCCCGCCGGGTTGGCCGCTGGTGGGGAACTTGTTCCAGATCATTCTCGACCGCCGCCATTTTATCTTTGTAATACGTGATTTACGTGCAAAATACGGCCCAATCTTCACCTTGAAAATGGGTCAACGTACACTGGTCATCGTTACCAGCTCTGAGCTCATCCACGAAGCATTAGTCCAGAGAGGCCCAACCTTCGCAAGCCGGCCGGCTGACTCCCCGATCCGTCTCGTGTTCAGCGTTGGAAAATGTGCTATCAACTCCGCCGAGTACGGGCCTCTCTGGCGAACCCTACGCCGGAACTTCGTCACGCAGTTCGTAAACCCGGTGAAGGTCAAGCAGTGCAGTTGGATACGGCAATGGGCTCTGGAGAACCACATGAAGAAGCTCAGAGAAGAGTCATTCCAAAATGGGTTTGTTGAGGTCATGAGCAACTGTAGACTCACCATTTGCAGCATCCTAATCTGCCTTTGCTTTGGCGCAAGAATCTCCGAAAAGAGGATCAAGAACATAGAAGCCATACTCAAGGAGGTTATGTTAATGACAGCGCCAAAGCTTCCAGATTTCTTGCCAATTCTTGCTCCTCTCTTCCGGAAGAAAATGAGAGAAGCCAAGGAACTGAGGAAAAGACAAATGGAGTGCTTGGTTCCATTGATAAGAAACAGAAGAGATTTTCTCGAGAAAGGCCAGGACTCCCAGATGGTGAGTCCGGTGGGTGCTGCCTACATAGACTCCTTGCTCGATATGGACGTGGCCTGCCGAGTTCCTCCGTTGGGTGAAGAAGAATTTGTGACTCTCTGCTCTGAGGTGATCAGCGCCGGCACCGATACCAGCGCAACGACGGTCGAGTGGGCTCTGCTTCATTTGGTTCTAAGTCAGAAGATTCAAGAGAAGCTCTACAATGAGATTGTTGCTCGTGTAGGCAAGGATGGGCTGGTCAAAGAAGAGGATGTGGAAAATCTGAGCTATCTGAATGCGGTGGTGAAAGAAACTTTCCGGCGGCACCCACCGAGCCATTTTCTGTTGTCCCACGCCACGACGGAGGGGACAAAGCTTGGTGGCTACACGATTCCGGCGGATGTTAACGTGGAGTTCTACACTGCATGGGTGACTGAGGATCCGGAGATGTGGGAGGATCCGGGTGAGTTCCGACCCGAGAGGTTCTTGGACGAGGGCGATGGGGCTGACGTGGATATTACGGGGACTCGCGCGGTGAAGATGGTGCCGTTTGGGGCCGGGCGGCGGATTTGTCCGGCGTGGACCCTGGGTGTCTTGCACGTACATTTGTTGCTTGCTAGGATGGTGCATGCTTTCAAGTGGATGCCGGTTCCGGGCAACCCACCCGACCCGACCGAGACTTTTGCTTTCACCGTTGTGATGAAGAATCCTTTGAAGGCTATGATTTTGCCTAGGTCTTGATTTCTTTCCCATGCCTTCCTTGCTTTAAAGCAATGAAATGCGATCATTATAATTAAGTGTTAATCCCACTAGTTAATTTAGGGATTTTCAATCCTCAAGTTGAGGGAAAAGAAAAAAAAAGAGAGAGAGAGAGAGAGAGAGAGATCATCTTAAAACAATTTAAGTGGGATTTCCGAATTGGTTTTGTAAGAGTGACTATTGGGGTCACTCGGGTACTCGGATATCGTTAATTAAATTTTATCCTAGATTTCACATTTTGGGAGTCCAGTTCCTGCACCCAGTTAATTGTTACAGATAATTAGAGACTACTGGGTACTTAATATATGATGCCGGAGAAATTAAAGTGGGGTGAAATGCTAGAACATACGAAAAACTCGCAATGAAGTAGCGTGCACTAGAGAATGGCACGGTGATGAACCCCACATGTGACACTAAACAGAATTGCCAGAGACAGAGGAAAGCTTGGGTTCCTCCAGAGTAAGGTTGCCTAAAGATAAATTGTGACGCATCCTTCTATGGAGAAACCAGTAATGGAAGATCAGACCCCTCATCCGAGACATACACGCAACGCTTGCTCCCTTACAATAATTGTTATTTGCACGTTTATTAGTAAAAATGCTGACGAAGGAACTAATTGGCTTGCGAGATGTACAAGGACGGGTCGCCGCCCCCGTCGATTGGATGTGCATGTGCACACCTCATGCATATCAACCTTTTGAGATTATAGAATAATTGACTAGTTTTCTTTGTTTTATAAAAAAAAAAAAAAAAAAAGTGATATTTTTTATAGTCGTGTGTCGAGAAAGTTACGTCCACGTGACATTTCTTATCCAAGAAATGTTTTTTGTACACGGTCAGCTATTATCTTCGCCTGTTCTGACTGGTTATTTAAATATATTTTATATTTTTATTTAATCTCTACCGAGCCATTTTTGGGTTGCCATTTTCGAGAAAATTGAAACATCTTAAGATCACTTGTGCTTTGCGGGCCCCCTTGGCATCACTTCTATTTAGTTTATAGTAAGAAGCCGTCACAACTTGAGGAAACAATTGCCTGCAAAGAACTAGGTGCTTGGCAGGTTAGGCTATTTATGTATCTGAAAATCTCTGAAGCAATTCAATATGTCTCTTTATCTCGAACAACTTTTGTTAAAAAAAAAACACAAATCAGAGAAATCGGTATTTGTATGGCCATACAAACCATAATTTCCAAGTTAATTATTAATTCTTACATCTGTAAAAGGCCGACAATAATAGGATGCAAATTGAATTCGGCATCAACGTTTGCTGTATCTTGTTGTAGGCCTACAAATTGATGAAATTTAGAGAAGGAAAAATTTTATAAGGGTAACTTTGACAGCAAGCAAGATGACCCAAAAAAAAAAAAAAAACAGTGGAGGCAACTTTACACACACACACACACACATATATATATATATAAGGATATAAGGGGGCATGGTACAATTAAAAACATTTATTGTTCAATTATTAAAAACTATATGAAAAGGAAAAAAAAAAAAGGAATGCCAATGTGTATCCATCCATGCCCATAATCTGCATTTTATGGATTTGCCGGCATCTTCTTGCACATCTCATGATGCTTTAGGCTACAGACAGAGAGACCTTTCCCTAGTGCCCATACGAAATAATAAAGTTTGCATTGTTGCTATTGCCATTAGCATGCCGACAATGAGAATGCAAAGAGTAACAGTAACCAACTTTTTCCGCATTGCCGCCATTGCTATGATTTGATTTGCAAGGCAAAATAGCCGACTTGGTTAATATTAATGTAAGATAATGGCAGCGAGAGATTGCAATTTATGCCACAAATTGTGTGCTATATAAAGAAACTAAACAAAATCTTATAGAGAGATTATCCATTATAATCCTCGACTCAGATATCCTAATCAAATTCCTCCATGTGTTATTCAAGTGAATTTAAGACGAAGATATCAACTTATTTATAATGGGTTGTTTTTTATCTGTGTCACTCTTATATTATTAAAAAAAAAAATTATTTAAGTGTATTAAAGTTTATCTTTTAACAGATTATTTTTAAAAAAAATAATAATAACTTCGTAGTAAAATAATCTCAGGGTCTATCACTTTTACCATGAGACCTTAACTTATCTTGTAATGCCGAGAACTCTCAATTTCATTGACTAAGTGTGTGTCCAAAAATATCAACGAAAACAATGTATTCAATATAAGAGAATATAATAAGTAATTTTCTATTTATATCATTTACACATTCTAAAAAAAATTAAAAAATTTGAATCATATAAATGGATATATGTTACAATAGTACTCTCACATTATCAAAGAAAAAAATAACTTAGGTCATATAAGTGGGTGAGCCGAATGGGGAGAAGGCAATGAACCTGTAACACTAGGCTCAAACATTTAAGTCGCACTCTTTCTTGCTCCTTGATTTAGGGTTGAACATCACTTAACTATGCTGCCAGAAAAACAAATCCCACATTTAAATAAAATTAAAACAGCTGGTAGTCCTCGTTGATTTTGCTTTTTCTTAAATAAAAAAAAAAAGAAAAAGAAAAGAAAAAAAAGAAAAGGGTGTTGGTAGGTGAGGCCCTTTATGTTTGTTGATCTCTTTGAAGCATTTCATTCAAGTAGCCGTCAGATTCTTGCCCATGGTACAAGAAGCCGTCGATGTACTTGAGCTCCTTTCCCCATGGCGTCTCTTTAATTTCCAATTTCACTTCCCCAGACCAAGGTATTGAATTGACTAATGGCGAGAAAAAAATAGAGACACGAGTTTTTCTTTCTTTTTTTTTCCAAGTACTGAGAGATTTATTAAAATATAAGTTATATAATAAAATTAATTTTTATTTTTATAAACTTATATTTTCTTAGAATTATAACTTAAAATTTTAAAAATTTAAATTTAAATTTTTAATTATTATAATATAACTTAATAAATAAAATACAAATATTTTTGTAATTTGAACAATTTTCGTGAATAGAACAATTAGTTTATCTCGATAATAAGTCCTTACTATTTTTTTAGGGTCATTTTTCTATATTTCAATTTAATTTCATAAGTTTCGTTGTTTTAACGAAAATAAGCAAATTTTATCAACATTAAAATAATAATGATCTCAAATTCAAAAAATTTCTCTCTTTATTTGTTAGTCACTTTAAGGAATGATCTAATATATATTTCATAGTTTAATCCATCTACTCAAACCATAGATGGTACAAATTTGTCAAATTTAATGTTCATGAATAACTAGGCATCACACACCAAATTACCTCATTAAAAATGAGTCGCAAAATTTATTGCAATAAAAAACTAAGTTAATGACATTGTTAGCTAAACACATATAAAAGTCATTACTAAAATTATTGCATTTATTTATCGAAAGTATTTTTCTTTTAACTAAAAAAAAAAACTATTGCTAGTCGGGCAATATATGTCAAAATATTAAAAGAGATCTGGAAAAAAAAAATCATATAATTCGCACGTATGTAAAAAAAAAAAAAAAAGGGAGTGATAGAAATAAAATTATTATTTTAGACAGTCGATTGTACGAGTTCTGTAAGAGCTAGACATGGGCCAGTTTCGGTTTAGTTGGAAAGTGAATTGGAGCCGACTCGGCCGAAAAGAATCGAACCATGGGCCAGTCTGCGGTCCATAAGTTCAATTCAAACAGGAATCTTGGGGGCTCTGTTGTGTTCCCAATTGATATTTCCCAAAAGCTGACCAATAAACGTAACCAATATTGGAACCGAACTGTAAGTGTCCAGACACTGTCGGTTTGAATTGACGGTTCGAAGAATTAAAAAAAGGGGTAGAGGCGCACAGTGATCGGTTGGCCATCGAACGCTCGTGTTTTACTAATTTTTTTTTTTTTTAAAAAGAAAATAGTTCAGAATTAGACCGGATCAAAACTGAAGCCGAAATAAACCGGACATAAATTGGAACCGAAGGCAAAACCGGCCTGACCTTTCGCCGGAGCTTTGACTGTTGGTTCCGAACCGAGAACCTGCCTAGTCCGACCGGTAGCCAGGCCTAGTCTCGCACAAGGAACTCGGTAGTTCGGTAAGTCCATTACGTGGCTGGTTTTGGAAATACAAATATTCCAACTGTAAGTTGTACTATAGGAATGAGAATCGTTTATTTTTATTTTCATAAATTTTTTATCTTTTTTTTTAAATTATTAGAGCCGATCTCTTTTATTAATTCAAAAACCAATTTCATCAGTTTCCAAAGTGATTTACCTTTTATTACACCGCAGGTGTGAGACTCTTTCGGACAGCCAATTTCGAGAGCGGAAATTCCCATTTAACAAAAAATAAATAAAAAAAAAAACCGTCTGGCCATCAAAAGTCCATAACTGAGGTCATATATATATATATATATGTTCATTTTGCTTTCTTATGAATTAAATTTACAGTGAGATTTAATTTAATTGATTTTTAAAACAACCCAAAAATCCATTGGAGGGATGGAATAGGTCTTCGCCTACATTGACGTATCAACAAAGACGGTGGCGTATCGACCAAGACGATGTTACTCTTTCACAATCGAGATTGTTTGTTATTTTAGAGGTTTTAATAATGAATCCTGGCGTGGTTAAAAGGCTTCCTCAAAGAATTCTAACGATAATCCAAGTGGGTGTTACGGACACAAACGTAACAGTTCACGAGCATGTAAAGTTTTTGTTTTTTTCTTTCAAACTCTTAACGACTTGAATTTTCAGAGTAAAGACACACTTAATCATGACAAATTGGTATTAGGAACAACACAAATCTATCAACAGTTGTAACAAAATTTGTCTGTCCCTGTCTCTGCAGCACGTCAGCGCGGCATATTTCATCACCGAGGACACAATTATAAGGAATGAGCCACTTGATTGGCCTGGCGTCTAGCATGTACATTTTGGCTTTTGGCTCTTGGCAACCCAACAGGATGTGAGACCACTCTTTCACGACTCAACAAACCGGGAGCGTGGACCCCGAGCACAACACATGCACCTAACGGACCTGGCTTACCTGAGTCATCAGTCCTTGTCTTTTGTTAACCAGACAACGACAAATGTAGTGGTTTGCTCATTGTACTTGTGGATCTGAAGTCCACATCCTCGGGGTTGGTATTTCACTATTCCTATCCCGAGCTCTCCCAAGTGAAAGCAGATGTGTGGTGGTGGTAAATATTCTTGGGCAATTTACTGGTTGGAAAAAACTACACTACACGGGATGGAAATGGTAAATTAGATGCATTTCAGATGAAAATGTAGATATTGTATGATTTTATGCCAATTTAATATTTTAACAATTAGAAATAATAATAATAATTACAATAATAATGTATTATAAATTTATATTTAAAATACGTTCGAATCAAGTCAAGCAGACATAATTTAGACAAATAAGCTGTTTACCGTTTTTTGGACTTCACTTGGCATTTTTCATTGTCTAGTTCACTGATTGTAGGCTCCACAACAAATCAACATCTGACGCAAGTCATTTCTTCGATAAACTATGTCCTTCGGTGGCAATCTTTGTCTAGGCCAGATTATGATTTTTATAATGGCTAAATCAGTGATTTGATTCCAATGTCCTAACATTTTAAAGAGAAATGAAGATTTGGTGTTGACCCTAGACAAGGAGTGACGGAGACCTCGCGGTAAACACTACAAAGAAGTGCACTCACACTCCACCATCCAAAACAGAAGCAAGGAGATGGATTGGTGGGTTTCCATGCCAAAGATTGAACTTCATGCCCATCTCAATGGCTCCATTAGAAACTCCTCAATTCTGTGAGCTTTTACTCTTCTTTTTTTCTTTGTTCATTTTCTTTGTTTTCTTCTCTGAATTGAGATTTAAGGTCCTTATGAATGGTGGGAACTTGAAAATTTGGGCACTTTATTTCTGTCTGTACTGAGTTGCCTGAGTTAATACTGTTTCTTTTTTTCTTGTTCTTTTAATTGTTTCTTGAATTTGCATACAGAGAACTTGCTAGGGGTTTAGGTGAAAAGGGCAGCATAGTTTTCTCAGATGTAGAGAATATTATCATGAAAGGTATGCTCTTTTTTCTGTTTTCTGGCACGGATGTATTTTGGTTTCTGAGCAGAATATGGGGAGGGAGCATATGTATGTATCCATTTCAATTTTGTATATTGAATCTCGAGTTGGGTTATTATGTAGATTCTACATAAACAGACAGCATCTTGTAAATCATGTGTGTGATTCCACTCATTATCCATTTCGATTTTCTGGGTTGGTTTTGATGTTTCTTTTAATTTCCTCTTTCTTAATGTAAGACTTTGGAGACTCTTGATTTGCTTCTATTCAGATGACCGTTCTTTTTGCGAGGTGTTCAAGTTGTTTGACCTGATTCACATTATTACCACTGATCATGAAACTGTTACAAGGATCACAAAAGAAGTATGTTGTATATTCTTTTCCTTCTGAGGGTGCTTTGGGGCATTGGGGTTTCAAATGTTAATTCTCGTTCATTAATTCTTCATCTTTTCTGGAGACAGGTAGTTGAAGATTTTGCTTCTGAAAATGTTGTATATTTGGAGTTGAGAACCACTCCCAAGGTACTTAAATAAACTGCAGTTTTTGGTTTTCTATGTTACCTTTGTCATGTAAAAATCTTTTTGAGTTGTTGTTGATGAAAACATTTTTGGGCGCCACGTTATACAGAGGAACGATTCCATAGGAATGACTAAAAGGTCTTACATGGAAGCAGTACTGGAAGGTTTAAGGGCTGTTAGTTCTGTTGAAGTAGTTTTTCCTCCCAGTAATGTGGATGCCAGAACTTCTGTCAATTCAATGAGCAATACGTGTCATGCAACAGCAAAGAAGAAGATATATGTCAGACTTCTTCTCAGCATTGATCGTCGTGAGACCACCGAGGCTGCAATGGAAACTGTATGCTGGTTCAAACGAATTTAGTATAGTACAAAATCCGTAAATTGTATTAGGCTTTGATTTCTCTCCCCAACTTTTCATAGGTTAATCTGGCACTGGAGATGACAGATTCTGGGGTCGTCGGTATTGATCTTTCCGGAAATCCTGTTGTGGGTGATTGGTACATTCCTTGCTGGGTGTAATTCTTGACCAATAGATAAAGTTTATGCTTGATTTTACAATCTCTAATCCTTATTGCCCTTGTTTCAGGGTCACATTTTTGCCGGCATTAAACTTTGCCCGGGATCGAGGCCTCTTTGTGACTCTTCACTGTGGAGAGGTTTGTTTCTTTCTCTTTGCAATATATTTGCTAGCTTTTATTGTTGAGACTACTTGTTCATTTGAGAAACTTGGTTGTAGGTCCCTAATCATGTGGAGATCCAAGCAATGCTAGACTTTCTGCCCCACAGAATTGGCCATGCCTGTTGCTTGCAAGAGGAACAATGGAGAAAGCTAAAATCATCCAAAATTCCGGTGCGATACCTTTACCCATTCCTTTCCTTGATTTTATGCATACGGATAAACCATGACTTCTCATAAATTCTATCCTATTAAAAGGCTAGATTCTAATCATCTATTGAATTACCTCATCCCCTTGCAAGTAATTTGTCAGCTGGTTTGCATCTGCGAGATACTGTGAAACTCGCTAGGATTTTCTGAAAATATCTCAGGCTCCTGTCATTGAAGATCTTTTGCAGAAAAAAAAAAAAAACACATTTACTTTCGCATGGTTAAAGCACATTGCCTCTTTTGTTTCTTTACTTCTTGGCTTCATAGTTTTGTTATGTAACATGCAAGAGAGGCTTTGAGAAGTTTTAGAATCTACAATGTAGAATAAATGGTCAGCTTGCTAAGTTTCTTTGTTTGTTTCTCCGGCAAACTTTTGCAGGTAGAGATCTGTTTGACTTCCAACATCAGGACTGATACAGTTTCTTCAATAGATAATCACCACTTTGGTTAGACACATAGACTTCTGTTTCTATTTCATGGTTAATGTCTACATTGGAGTTAGCTAATCAAACGTGGGTATTTTTGGTGTATGATATTCACTTGGATGCCTTCTGACGATTCCCAAAAACTTGTTCCGTGGCAATTGAAACACCAGGATTCGGGATCTCAATAACATTAGCTCACTTTTTGAGTATGACTGCTAAGATTTTGTGTTGTGATGCAGTTGATTTGTACGATGCAAAACATCCTATGGCCTTGTGCACTGATGATCCGGGAGTTTTCTCCACCAGTCTATCTAATGAATATAACCTTGCTTCATCTGGATTTGGTGGGTGTAATTTAATATTTCCTGTGACCAAATATTTTAAAGCCATTTCGCTTACTATATTTTTTATTGCTTAGGTATTGGAAAGAAGGAAATGTTTGAGCTTGCAAGTAATGCAGTTAATTTTATATTTGCTGATGCCGGGGTGAAGCAGGATCTGATTGAGATTTTTGATTCAGCTGCAAAGAAGCTCGATCTATAACTAGATATCTGGTGAAGCATAAATGCCTCCTCATTGCAGGGTTATTCCAAGTAGTGCAAAAATCTAGTAATGTTTAGTAGATGATTTGGCGTTGGTATAGGGTATGAGTCAACGTTTGTACCTACTTCAACATGTATTTCTGGCTTATCTAGCAAACCAGCAGGTAGACTGTGCTGGTCATCAGATTCAACATGCAAATCCATATCTAGTTTTATAATGACCACGGTGGTCATTGAAGCCGGCGGTCATGGCTGTCATCGTCCCAGGTATTTTCCATGTGGAGTGCTGTTAACCTTGGTTCTTTCAGTGTTGTTATTATCAAATGGAACAGACTTTAGAAAGTGGCTTTAGAGTAAGGGACGGAACTAACAATTGCGGCGTGTTTTGGGAATTAGAATTGAACCATTCAATTCTACATCCCATCCCTCTTTATGAATACTAGCTTAATTAAAGCATCTTAATACGATAATGGTATGCCTTATCACCATTCAAAAATTCATAAGAGAAATGTTAACACAAATTGTGGGACTCCACATTTTCTTCAAGTATCGCCCTCTTACGACTTGACTATAAAATCAAACCCTATTGCATGAAAATAATGAATGAGCTGAAATTCGAAAGGCAGGCTTTGTGTAACTGTAACTCTGTATGGTTATTCCATTTTGTTTGACATTTACAAGTGTGCAGCCGTGCTGGTAAGGAAGCAACGCTGAGGCTCTGTTAAGCCTTTTAACTTACAGTCTTGTAAGTTAAAATGAATATGGATTGTTTGCTTGAATAGATGTCAAGATTCCATGTATGTTCGTTAGATTAAGAGCATACCCAGTAAATTAGGTTCTGCTCGTCATTTGGTCTGGTGTCATCAATTGTTCTCTGTCCTGAAATCAGCTCCAGAAGATGTCACGATTCCATGTATGTTCGTTAGATTAAGAACATACCCAATAAATTAGGTTCTGCTCCTCATTTGGTCTTGTGTTATCAATTGTTCTCTGTCCTGAAATCAGCTCCAGAATTAAGCACCAAAACTGTCTTATGTCAGCTGGCCCATCCGTTGATATTCTGGTGCACGGCAGCTAAAGGTATCCATTCCCTTGTACAAACAGTCTTTGTCTCCTGTTGGACAGGGCTTGGTAAGTCCAAAGTCAAGAGAGCTTTGGACTCAAGTCTTCATCTAATACCATATTTGACGTTTGTAAGTAACGGTAGATGGTTGCGGGTTTGGCAACATCGTGCTCGTGTTCCAGTCCTTGTGCTGCTGCTCCTACTGCTACTTTCATCATAGTATGCCAATCCGGTGGCTTCGTTCCTGGAGTTAAAATCTGGAAAATAGGAGTATATCAGCATCAACGTCATAGGATACAGAAGACTTAATCACTCAGCTAGCTATCAGAACAATTTGGACCTGCACCAGATCAAGGCAAAGCTAAGATGCCATTGCTAACCGTAGGATGCATAATTAGGTAAGTTTGGGAACTACTGGCACATGTTCGGTTAGGCAAATAAGGAACTGGTAGGGTATATACCAAAAAGGTGACTTTCCTATGATCCATTGGGCGTGAACTCGTAAAGTAAGATTCTGTCACCACCATCAACTCCGTACCCGATCGGCATGACAAGATTCTGGGGTTGAAACAGAATCAAGATTCCCCCTTTCCTTGTCTGCCATTCCTATCAAGTTGCTTAAGAGTCGCTTCCTGAAAAACAAATAAAGGACTGAGTACCAGACACCGTAGACAAAACGTGCATATCTACACGGGGTGGGAAGACAGACTTGATCAATGCTCGCGACGTGTCCTTTGTACACATTCCCGATTCTTCCTTCCCCAACCAGGCAATCAGAGTTGAAGTTGTCAGTCGCCGCGGCGAGTTCTTCACAGGTGAATGTTTTAGTAGATGCTCTTGCATTTCCAGCTCTTTATTTCCTCTGCTGTCTCCCTACGCCTGCTTCTAACTGCACATTCACAACGCAAACAAATGAATCATCCGCAAAAATATCCTCAGAAAAACTGCAGCCATTTTCGGCTTAATCACAATAATATCATTCCATCAGAGAAAGAAATTGAAGATGGCACAAGAACACCAATCCATTAAAAAGTACGTTTATCTCCGTTGGACGATTGACTATGTTGCAATCTACAACAAGAGAACACGTTCATCTCCTACCTCTTCTTCTGCTAATTCTGCAGCACAAAATTGTAGGCTTTCGGTGGAATCTTCAGAGATATAATTCTCTAGACTGTACACCATTGTTGTAACAAAATTGACTGGCGCTGTATCTACTGGGAAAGGCAAATGAGCTCACCTTAAATTACTGGTGTTCCGGGCATGTACAAAACGAGAAAGCAATATCAATATTCCCGTTTTTTTATTTTTTTTTTGGTTCCTCCTCCGCCGCATTACCATAGCCATTGAATTTTGGCGTCCCGGGTAGGGATGGCAATGCGGACTAGAACCGTTGGTCGCCGCCCAACGCCGCCTCGACGGGTCGGGATCAATGCAAGTTGACTGAAAATCAGGTGAAAATTTTTGAAGCAAACAAATGTTATTTATTCTTCACCCTGATTAAAAATTTACTATTTTAATTTTTTTTTAAAAAAAATTTATATAACAATAAATAAATAGATAAATAATTGAATTTAGAATAACGAGCAAATACATGCACAACTTCACCAGAGAACTTTCGCCGGCGGATCATCGGATTGAAAAGCAAAAAAGAGCTAAAAACAGATCGGAAGCACGATCTACACGTGTGAGTGTATCATTCCACACGCGTCCGCCGCCTGTTCACAGGCCACGTGGCAACTTCTATCCTTAAACCCTGCAAAGCAACGGAACCCTAATAATTTTTGTCTATTTATTTATTTATTTATTTATTTATTTTGGGCCTCTCTTTTCACAGACAACAAAAAAAAAAAAACAATAGCTAGCGCGCTATCAAATGGTCCAACAATGGCGATCCACAGGTCACTCAAAACCCTGATAACCAAAAATCGAAACGAAAAGATTCGAACTTTCCTGACAGCAGCAACCACTTCTCTGATCCCATCTCCGTACGCTCCTCTCTCTCTCCACCCCTTGGACTTCCCTCCTCCTCACCGCTTCCTCTCGCCTCTCTCCAAATGGGTGGCCGCCGCGCCGCCCTTCCGCGGCCATCTCTTTCTCTCCTCGCCGCCGTGGAACCTGTCCCAGTCATCCGTCCCGCTCCACCTCCGCGGCGGAGGCATCCTCGCTTTGAGAAAAGTCGATGCCTTGAGCCTGGATTTGCTTCGGAGCCGGGTCGGCTCGGGATTGCTGCTGGTTTCAGGGCGAGAGGTTGACCGGTTCGAGGAGGTGGAGGAGGACGGTGCTGTGAGAAATGGGTTGGTGGAGAGTTTTGTCAATTTGCCCAATTTGATCTCCATCGCTCGTTTGCTCTCCGGCCCTTTGCTTGGATGGTGCGGCTTTTCTCTTTAGGCCTTCTGTTTTCTGTTGTTAATTTTGGTGGTGATTTGTTTTTATCTGGTTAAAAACCAAATGGGAATACTTGATATAGTTGTGTCGTATTTTCTCTCAAGTTGGTGGGCACGAGTTGTAATCATCGGTTAGGTGGCAACATCGATTCGATGAAACGAACGGATCATCTATATTGACGAGGGAATGATATGCATTGGAGATTGTAAATGACCCATCTTTGGTTGTTGCAATCCTCACATTTCAACAGAATATATATATATATATATATTTCCCTTTGTGTGTTTGGATGGATTTATGATGCTGTTACTATTGTTACTCTCCTCCGTTTGGTTGGCAGCTAAGCATTTGAATGCTAAATGAAAGCTTACCAATTGTTTTAGGCCATTTGAACGTCTTTCTTTTTTTTTTTCTTTGTTGCTTCATGCATATGTTTCGTTGTTTATGCTGTGCTTTAACTGGTATTTTCATGCAGGATGATCATAAATGAAGGTTATTCTGCCGCATTCCTGGGTTTGGCCATCTCTGGGGCAACTGACTGGGTAACTGCACCATGAAAATAATGTGTTATTGAAAGAATTCCAGAGTGAAAATGGAAATATAAAATTCCCTGTTCCTTCTTGTAGCTAGATGGATATGTTGCTAGGAAGATGAAAACCCATTCTGTTGTGGGTTCATACCTTGATCCTCTTGCCGACAAAGTAAGATGCAAGCCTCTGGTCTTCCAAGTTTGAGTGTTATTTGTCAATTGTTTCCCTTTTATTGTTGCCAGCTTTTATTACATGTTCTAGGGGCTTATTTGTTCCTTTCTATCCTTTCTCTCAATGCAGGTTCTTGTTGCATCTGTTGCACTGGCTATGGTACAGAAGGGTCTTCTGCACCGTAAGTAGTCTCAGTTTTTAGGCGCATTCTTTATTTATGTCTCTCTCTCTCTCTCTCATGCATGCAAGCAGGCACTCAACTATTCACTCAATTCTGTGACTATCCATACATGAGATAGCAGATGCATAGCTTGTTTGATAGCTGGAGGGCAGTGAATATGCTAGTGACATTGTTGACATAGTTCCTATGTTAAGTAACATTATTGACTTAGTGCAACTCATCATATTCTGTTTCACCTTATGAAGCTGGACTGGTTGGACTGGTTGTACTACGAGACATTGTGCTTGTTGGTGGTGCGGTATACCATAGAGCTAGCAGTTTAGATTGGAAGGTGAGCTATAACCACCTGAAGCTGTTATTTATCAATTTTACCCATCCATTTTTTTTTCCTTTTGTTTTCTGCTAAAATTCTGATTTGTATCATTGGAATTTTTTCAGTGGAATAGTTGGTATGATTTCTTGAACCTTGATGGGACCCATCGCAAGAAGGTCGAGCCTCTCTTCATAAGCAAGGTTGAGCCTCTCTTCATGGGCACTCAATGCCTTGACCATTCCTGATTAGTGTATGAGTTGTAGGCTTGTATCATGCACCATCTTTTATTTTTTTAACTCCCTTTCTTTGCTTGACTGATGGTTTTTCTGATGAAAAATTAGAAGAATAGGGCCTAGTAAGACAACAATTGATACAGGTTTTGTTGTTATAGACTTATAGTATTATAGTAAGAATCAAATGCAGCTGAAGATAGATTATATAATTTCAGCAGAAATAATGTAAATAGAGGCTGAAAATTCAGAGGCAGTTAGTTGGGTGGGCTGAAAGTGTGATATGTATATGTGTGCCTATTTATATGGTCAAAGCTCCTAAGAACACAATGCAAAGTTGTAGTTTCCAAATTGGCCATACAGGCCTTTTTTTTTTTTTTTGAAAGAAAAAGGGTATTTTTTGATTCACCAATATTGGTTGATATGAAGGGTACATTAGCACCATTGATGATAACAATGTGATTGAGTGGAGATTTTTTTTGATCCATAACCAAGGATATTTGTCTTTGACAGGTTAATACAGTTTTCCAGTTGGTTTTAGTTGCTGGAGCTCTCCTCCAACCTGAGTTTGGAACTGGGGAGACTCGATTGTATATTACATATCTGAGGTAACTTAGACACTGCCTAATTTGCCAATTGATTTGTTTACTTGGTCAAGGAATTCCTGGTATGCCACCCATTATTGATATCAAATTTGCGCAGTTGGTTGGTTGCTTTGACAACTGCGGCATCTGGTGCTGCATATGGAGTACAGCATATGAAAAATAGCTCTGCATTGCTTACAAGGAAATCGTACTCATAGTTTCAGCACACCCATGATCCAATATCTTGAGTTACCTAGCTTGAGTTATCCCGTGGGTGCGGGTGTCCATACTTGAAATCTTTCAAAGAGATTAAGCGACGGAACACAGGGTTGGTCGTATTTGTGTGTGGAAGAAAAAGTGAATTTTGATGAGACCCAAAAGCGCAAGGAGCAGCAACTTCAATATCCGTGGAAATCGGCTGCTGAGTCTTGGAAAGATGTAACCTTCATTGAAGTCATAATGATCGTCCCAATTTTGTGAGTGATTTTGTTTGATAGAGAAAATTGTACAGAAGTTGGAGGAAATAATAAACGATTAAGGAAAACTAGGCGTTCTCCTTACTTGGCATGAGTTTTCGTTATCCCACAAGCCCTTGGTGCCAAACATGTTACTTTTTCGTTGTTGCTGGAGTGCATCAATTTTTCTCCATACTTTTTCCTAGATAAGAAAATATGGGCATCATTGACATCTAGGCGTGAGGAAAAATGCTGGGTAGATTGGATTTAACACGTGACATGTAGACATGATAAAGTATTGCCGCCACCTTCGGCCATCAAAGCTGGCCCCGGCGAGGTAAATAAAGCAATGCTTTGCTTGAGACCCAGGTCGAGGTTAGAGATCCAGTACGAGGACTTCTCCGGAACACCCCAAAACCAAACCCAAACAAGGCAGAGGATTGGATGTCAGTTGACTGACAATTGTTGGTCCATGATCAGGAAACTTGCGTAGGATTATGTAAATAAACAACTAATTTGACGAAAACATAATCATTCCAGTGCTTGCTATTTCCATCCAACGTCCTCCAAAACAAAGAATTTATCTAGGATTTAATTACACAGGATTCTGTGGTTGGCACTCGTGCCATATAAGTAATATTGATCCTCAAAAGCCGGCGGAGATCAGCCTTAGAGATGGGCTTCCTTATTTCCATACGTCGGCTCTGAACCCTGCAAGTAGTGGCAGCGTTTTCTCCTCTGCCACCAAGGAGTTGCAAACCAAGGAAATGCACCAGCTGAGCACATTATGGAATGTTTGTCATTGAAGTCTCAGCTAACTACTGGCCAGAGAAGACGCGAGAAAAGAAAAATGCTTGCCAGTCCACATTATAGGCACCACATTCAGCTAACCCAGAATTTGCGCTAACAGCCCACCCAGCAGTAAATGCCAAGGCTGTAATTGTGTGCACATCACTCGGGAAAGGCTGAGAGCAGAAAGTGAAACGTACGCAGCACAACATTCTGGACCATCCGAGATAATCAGGAAAACTAACTCCAACTGAATAGCTCTATAACAACCTGAAAATTAGGATAAGAAGTAGAAAATAACGAGTTGAATCTACAGCAGCTAAGGAAACTTGATCCAGTGCACTGACAACTAAGTGATGCACACACCACGGACAGACCAAAAAGGGACATCCTTTTTATAGAGATTATCATGCCCCTGAAACTCGATGAATGGGAAAATTTAAAAGGTTGGAATACTTCCATAAACCCCTGCAACTTGAATGGGAAACAACATCGGGCACAAAAAGAATATGAAAATTGTTATTTATTCTAAACTAACAAGCCAGCAATTCTCACACAATGTTCCCGAGATTCTTAATTTCATGGTGTTACAGGACAAACAAAAGGTCACCACATCCATTCCTACCGAGGCAATTCTGCTTCGATTGCATCCCACAAATGAACATTCTTTTTAAATTTCTCCTTCATTTGCCTAACAATCTCATTTGCCTCTTCCACCTTCCCAATGCCCGCAAGCCCATTGACTAGCGACTTCATGGTTGAAAAATTTGGCACCCACCCTTTCCCAATACTCTCCTTACAAATCACCAATGCAGTCTCAAAAGCCCCACTTTTACACAAATAGTGTCCCAATGTAAAATAGCATTGACTATCCGCTGTGTAGCCACCACTTGCCATTCTCTTGAACAGCCTCAGTGCTTCTTCCAGATTCCCTTCACTACAGAATCCATGAATCAAATGACCATAAGTCTCCGAATTAGGCTTCATTTTCCTCGCCAACATCCCATCAAACAACGCCTTTGCCTCATTCGTCCTCTTCAATTTACACAGACTCTGAATCCGAATATTGTAAGTGCTAACACCTGGGTTGATTCTATACTTCTCCTTCATCAAGTCCAAAACTTTGCCAACATCCTCAAACTTCTCTTCCCTGTAAAATCCAGCAAGCAAATGCCCAAAACTAGTCTTATTGGGCTCCACATCTCTCCTATCCATTTCAGCCAATACAGAATAAACCGAACTGGAACTGCCCGATTCACAAAATGCCTTAATAACCGTATTATAAGTTTCTAAATTAGGCTCAATCTTATAAGACCTGGGAAATTCTACAAAAATTCGCTTGACCTCGCCGTAATCCTTCGCCAAAACACAAGCGAAAAGCAGAGCATTCAATGCCCGGACCGACCCGAACTCAGCACCCGCGGCGAGAACGTTCCCGTGGTATTCCTGAAAGGTCCGTATAGCGTCCTTGAGCATGTTGGCCTGACCGAAGAGGACGACGGCGTGGGCGACGAACCGCTCGTTTTGCAGGTCCGGCCGCGAGCGGCGGAGTCCGTCGAGGAATTGCTGGACGTAGGAGAAGTTGTTGGACTCGACGAGCTTGGAGACGGCGACGGAGAAGGCGATCCGGTCGAGGTGGCTGGTCGGGGTCAGGTAGGCGGCGCGGCAGATCTCGAGGATCTTCTCCGGGTTCGACTCGGATTTGAGGAGGGAGAGGGCGGCTCGAGTCTTGTCCTTGGCGGAGAGCGGGGTTTTCGAGTCCGGAGCGAGGATTGTGGAGAAGCTCCGGTGGTGGAGGAGAGGGCGGAGGCGCGTGAACAAGGCCATTTTGCTGAGACACTGGCCGAGGTTCTTCACACTAATTTTGATTTTCTGATTTGGATTTTTTGGGGGTTTAGGGTTCTAAGGAGAAAGCGAGGCCTTCTAGCGAGGGCTTTTGGGAAATGTCAGCCCAATGGTGATGGTGTACTGAATATTGGTGTTTCTGACGATAGTGGCCGTTGGATGGGAACCACTAAAGTGATGTAGAGATGGACTGTCGTGATTTCATAAGCCTCGATGAATAATTACGGTATGTTTGAAATTGTAATTTCTAGTCTGCCTCAAGTATCCGAGAATCCATTAAATTGGAAATTAAATAATAAAGATAATTTATTATTATTATAATTAAAAATTAAAATTTTAAACATAAATATTTTAATTTTTTTATTATTAAAATAAAATAAAAGTAAAAAATTTTTTTAACACAAAAGACAACTCAAGTCAAATTATAGTATACAGTATATTTCACTTTATGCCTATTGACATTTTTGTAAGTTACAAAAAAATATAGATATTCTTTGTGTTATTCTTAATATATAGAAATATCAACATAATTTCATAGAATTATTCGATCTGAATGTTACACAGAGAATGCAAGTCAAATTGAAAGAAGATAAAGTTGGATTTTTTTTATTTTTTATTTTTGCATTTTTTGGTGTTTCTGTCGTAAATTTATTAATTTTTGAATAAGAAATTGAAATTTTAATTATATCTATATATATGTATATTTATTATTATTATTATTATTATTATTATTTTAATTCAAAGATGCTTACTTAACGTGGTCCGACGGAACCGGGAGAGCATCTTCGCCACCTCACCTGCCCCACCCCCACGTGTCGTTCTAAGTTAGAATTTCCACATATACCCCTCTCGTTTCCTCTGCCGCTGCAGCCCTCGGATTCCCTCCAATTTAAACTTTAAAGCCAACGCATTCCTAAAATTACTCGGTGGTCTTCGTTTCCAAATAGTTTTCATCAATAATAATCGGTGGATTTAATAAACAAAGACTAAAGAAACAAAAATGTCCGTAACCCATCTGTGTGTTATTGCCGTGTGATATGGAAAGCTTATGGCAGGGAAAGCTTGTTTTATTGTTAATGGGTGCGACTCTTCCAATGTGTGCCTTAAAAATTTAACTTATTAATACCCCCTTAAAATTTTTGTTCCGATTAAATGATGAAAGATAGCAAAATGAAGTTAAGAAAGAGAAAAAAAAAATTCTAATCTTAATAATCTCAGTTAGAAATATGAATTTTGTAATTGATTTTTTTTTTCGAACAAAACAAAATTTAGATTCAAATAAACGTAACAAGTTTTGCAAAAACTAAATAATAATACTTAGTCCCTATCATCGTAAATATATAAAAATATAAATTAATTGTGTATTATTTATTTTTATAAATAAATAAAATTAAATATAAACGTATTATTATATTATTCTTAGTATTTTTCTTCTTAATCTATGCATGTTATTATATAACATTATTTAAACTTTTATATATTATATATAAAAATTATATATATTTACTTAAATTTATTATTTTTACATTCATAAAAAAAAAAATTATTAACCTACCTTTTTTAACTATAGGTACTTCTAAACTGCAACGCCAACCAATACAATCGAAGAAAAAAAAAATTGATAACAGTGCAGGTATTAATATAATGTAATTTAATAAAATACTTATTAAATTAAAAAAAAAAAGTATATAAACGATTAAATGGATTGTCTAATTTTTTGATTACCTAGTAAAATCTAAGAAATTTAGTGGCTTTTCCGAAATTAATCGGAAAGTAGACCCCTGACAAGAATTTCCTTTAAGTAAATTATGAAGAATAATAATAATAATAAACAGAATCACGTGTTTGCAATAAATAAATATTTGAATCAAAAGCACCGTGATTTATTTATTAAAATTTGGTTGGAACTGTGCTACTGCAATGCGGAGAGAGCAGCATAAAGAAGGCTGATTTCCTTCGTTTATTTGGACCCCCCTGAGAGGAGGGAAGAGAAGAGAAGAGAAGAGAAGAGGGGTTTGGCGACCCATCAATCAATAGATCAATTGTTTCTTTTTGCTATTTTTTTATTGGGTTTGTTAGTTTCTGGGTTTTGCGGGGGTTTTGTGGCTTCCTTCAAGGGTTGTTGTTCGGGGAGTGGGAATTTTCCCCCGGATTTTTCTCGGTAAAAAAAATAAGGATGGGGAGAATGATTGATGGAGGAGGAGGAGGAGGAGGAGGGATTATGGGAGTGATTGGAGTATCTGTTGGGGATTGGTGGGAAGAGATCAATGAGTCTTCTGGGTGGCAAGATGGGATCTTTTTCGCTCTCTGTGCTGCTTACGCTCTTGTCTCCGCCGTTGCTTTGGTCTCTCTCTCTCTCTCTCTCTCTCTTTGATATATACTTTTGTGTCTATTAGTATCATTTTGATATTCTTAGTTTGGTCCCCTCTGTGTGCCTTTCGTCTCTTTAGTGTCAAGTGTTTTTGGGTTAATCAGATATTGATAGGTGCTGTTTAGAACCCTAAAACAGTTTTTTAAAAAAAGGTGCATTTGATAAGTTGAAATTGAAGTTCTTGAATTCAAATGGGTTTCCCTGTGAAAAGGAATTTATTTCCAATTTTGGGTTTTGTATGGGTCCGTAATTTTGATCGTAGGAGCTGCTGAATTTTTTTTCGGCTAAAAAGATCAATCTTGTCAACAACGCGTCCTTTGCGTTCTGGGGTCTTCATCTTTTTAAAAAAAAAAAAAAATTTATGGTTTATCACGTTGTTCGTGCGTTATTTGTTTTCCGTTTGAGTTTGCAGATTTGTATGACTACTGTGATTCTGTCCTGAGACCTAAGATATTGGTCAACAGAGTTTGTAATGCTAATGCACCACGTTTGTGCCTTCATTTACAGATTCAACTGATTCGGATAGAATTGAGAGTGCCTGAGTATGGATGGACGACACAGAAAGTTTTCCATCTCATGAACTTCATTGTTAATGGAGGTGAAATTTTAGGTCTTGGTGATTTTCGGTTTCATGTTTACATTTTTTGTAAGTTGGAAGTTAATTTGATTGTTTGGGTTTATAATTTGCAGTTCGTGCAATTGTGTTTGGATTTCACAGAAAAGTGTTTGTTTTGCATCCCAAGGTTAGTTTTTCAAGCTTTTATTAAGTACTGATTCTGCATCAATTCCAATTCCCCTCATCTGACTGACTTGCTCCTTGACCATGAGTTGCTGGAAAGAAGTGCATGTGAACTTGATCTCTATGTATGAAGTGGTTGCAATTGGATGAAAGTTGGTTCATTATGTGGAATTGTTAATGTTTTAGGCATTTATTTGTACATGGGTTTGTCCTTCCATTGGACCAGGTACTCACACTGGTACTATTGGATCTCCCCGGACTACTGTTTTTCTCAACATATACACTGCTTGTTCTATTTTGGGCAGAGATATATCATCAGGCAAGTCTCTAATTCAGTGGTATTGTCATGAGTATTAAGAAAGTTGCTTGTGCATCTTCCCAGTTGAGGATTGATTTTTTTATTCCTAAGTTGATGATGTGAAGAATTTTGATGTTCTTTAGTTTGAATTAAACAGGCAATATGTTTGCCAACAGATAAGCTTCGGATCATCTACATCTCAGTCAATGGTGCAATTTATTTCATACAGGTATGGTCATTGCTACAGTTGCTAATACTAGGAATCAAAATTTCCAACTTAGCAGCATTATAAGCCAGCTTATATTACTGTCTTTTGCCTTCCCATCTTGCTCTTTACATATTAAAGTGATGGATATGATAAAAGATTTGTGGCTTTCTGGATTCACTTGGTGTTAAAACTTATCGTACGAAGGTCATAGGTAATGAAATAAGTCCATGGTATCAAAGAACAGTACTATGTCCATGGATAGTCTCCTAAGTATTCTTCTGCCACAAAAAAACTGGCAGTACATATTACATGCAACTGAGAGCTCTCAAAACAAACACATACACCAGGGCATATAAAACCTTAAACTATATAGTCATGGATGGGTTCCTGGCACGAACAGCTCTGGCAGAGCTCCTGATGGGCCAATAACAGAACATTGGTTTATTTGTGTGGTTGTATTTCTTTGCATAAATACTGGCTGGGGTGAAAAGCCTTATCAAAAGGGGTTTTTGATTCAGATTTGCATCTGGGTGTACCTCTGGATCAATGATAACAGCATGGTTGAATTCATTGGAAAGATATTCATTGCAGGTGACCTCTTGTGTGACATTAATAAGTTTCATAAATTTCATTCTGTAGATTGCATCTGTCTTACACCACTTTTTAACTTTTCATGCATGCTACATGTCACTTTTTCCATTATACACATATGTACTCATTGGAATGTACCTTTTTTTCTCTTTTTTTTTGCCCTGTTTTTCCAGTGGTATCAATCATAGCAGCATTAGCTTTCTTGCTGTACGGAGGAAGGTGAGTCTTCTCCACCATGCTGGTTATGCTGTTATGGTAATTTGAGTATCTCCTTCATGTTTATGGTGGTGTACAATGCTTCCAGATTATTTTTCATGCTGAGAGGTTTCCCAATTGAATCTAAAGGGAGAAGAAAGAAGCTTCGTGAGGTTTTCTACTTTTCCTTCACTTTATTTATCACTTGAACATGCTATGTTTTGGCACATCTGCAGACCATATTGCTCTTGTCCTTTGGATTTTGGTTCTCATCACCCTTGGAAAATAAGTCACTATAGTTTAGGCTGCAATGAACAGTGTCTTTATTTACACACACATATGCCCCTCGTGCTGGTGAAAGTGCTGAGTGCAAGCTCATAAATATAAATGCACAAAAATATGTTTTGAAAAATCCTGGCATTTGGCCCACACAAGGACAAGCAATGCAAAAACTCACAATTCAAGCTCCAATTAGTAGCATTTAGTACTAATTAACTTTTACTGATGATCCAAGTAATGTTCTATTGCAGGTTGGATCAATTACGGCTATATGTTTCACTTGTTTCCTAATAAGATGTTGTGTGGTAAGCCTCACAATATTTCTCTCAGTTGACTTCTAAGAATATTTTGCTTAATTAAATCGGTGGCATACATATTTCAGAAATGTTAGCTGTTGCTGGGAGCTATGGAACAGTCTAATAACATTTTGCTTAGATATCTTGACCAAGTTAATTGTGACATAACTCTTGAATGCATAGCAATCCTACTTAGTCTTATGAATAGAAAATCATGCATATTGTGCACACTCTAATGAATGTGTCAATTAATGATTGGCCTAAAAGATGCACCAAGCACATAAAGTGGTTCTTTGCTGCTAGCTTGGTTGTTTTGGTTGAAAGGGGTAAGATCATAGGCAAGGATCAATATTGCTACTGCATTTGATTTCTGAGGTTGCTACAATGACAAAAATATCATTGGATTTTCTTGATGTGCTTTTAACTCAATTCTCTTTGTCCAGGTTCTTCTATCTGCTTTCAATTCAGATGCCTCTCTGGATGTTTTGGATCACCCAATTTTGAACCTGATCTATTACATGGTACTTAATGTGGCTTGTTTCCATATCATAATACCTCTCATTTATGTGTTGCTTTTCTTTCACTAAAAGTGGAATTTTTGGTGATGAAACCACAGTGGGTTGAGATTCTACCCTCAGCATTGGTGCTCTATGTCCTGCGTAAGTTGCCTCCCAAGAGAATATCAGCCCAATACCACCCAATCCGGTAGGCAAAATATTCATTTGTTCTTAGGTGTCATTTTTGCCAAAAAAGAATGGCTTTGCACGGTTCAAGAGTAGGCAATATGGGAGTAGAGCATTCAAGTGGAGCCAGAGAATGAAACAAGATGTCTTCTTCTGGTATGGCTTAGGTGGTGGCAATTCTTTGTAGATGTATATTGCACACTTAATTGTAGCTGTGGAAAGGGTGTTACCAGTTGCGTTCCCTTAATGGGTTGTGTGACTTAGAGGCATTGGCTGTTGGATGAGTTGTATGGGGTTTATACGGTCAAAATTTGTTAGAAGGAAAATTTTGTGCAGTTTGTGGAGGCTGTCCCATCAGGTTTTTTCGTTGTTCGTTTGTTCTATTGTTATATTTATTACTTGCTGATCAGTTTGGTTGGAATGTGCCCTTCACCGTCTCTCCTTTTCCGCTTCCCCCTTAACCAAAATTTTGATGAGATGTTTGTAGCTCCTGCTGGTATTACGCATTTGGTCACTGCTGAACTAGCCGACAGATTGAACTGTAAACAAGTTTTCACGTTGGACATTCGCCCTCTCTGTAGCTTTTCTTCTACCCTTTTGTTCCCACTCCTTTTGCCATGTTTGCATTTTACAGGTTGTAAGGGGCCCGTTGTATTGACGATTTTCAAGTTTGTTTTGTTATTTTGAAAGAACCGTCGGAGTAATATCTGGGAAATATATGTTGTTTTTCTGTTCTTGTTTTCCCCCCTCATTTATAGCTCAACTCCCCGATGGTCTCCTACGGCCGGTCGCTGGAACTTATAACCAATTCCATGGGAAAATTACAACAGTCGTGTGTAACTGCCAGTTGGTAAATTACTTGAGTTCTTCATTTCAAGACGAAGCTTTATACTTACAGTCCTTACAAATTGGAAAAAATAAAGACACGTACGTAGTCACGGTACAAATCATGATGCATGCACCAGAAGTAAAAAACGTGATGTTTGACCAAATGGGGTTTTTTCTCTAAAAAAAAAAAAAAAGGATATCTTTTCCGGCAATTCTGTGTTAACACTATCACTCTTTGTTTAGTGCTAGAGACATTCTTATAAACTTTTGATCAAGATGTATGTACCAGTCTATATGGGATGTGTGGACGCTACTTGCACGGCCTGCATGAGCTCCCCCAGTCGGTAGGTGGAGATTTAAAAACGCATCTTTGGGTAGTTGAATGAGCTCCCTTAATTATGCTTTGGCCTCCTTGTTTTATGGCTCTCTCGGTGAAAAATAGGAAAACAGGGGGTTAGTACGCAGGAAAAGTTAGAACGGGCCATTGCATTAAAAATATGGAGGGGGTAAACTATTAAGACCGGTAAAAATCATTGACCCTCTTGATGCAAATCCTCTTATTAACTGAAACCTCGGGAACAAATTCGATCCCCCCACCCCCACCCCGAAAAGGGGGTCTCTTAAAAATCTAGAAAGTAGAGAGTGTTAAAACCAGAAAGAACAATGACGATAAAATGCTCCCCCCCCCCCAATCGTGGTCCAACGAAAATGTATGTGTGCGTATCCAAAAGAATTCCGTGAAGTTGGAAGACAGAGATCGTACTTTTTCATACCAGAAGGGTCGACAAGCAGCGAGTGGGGGCCATCCACCATCAGACCACAGGCTAAGGATCGGACGGTCAAAAACTGAAGCTGCATGGTAATCCATCTCAGCGGGCCCGTGTCTAAGAAGAGCCCAACGAATATAAAAGTCCCTACTCACTCCATGTCCTATTCCTTTCTCTCTCTCTGTCGCTCTCTCTCTCTAGGGTTTCTCTCTCTAAAAGAGGCCGCCCTTTGCTGTTCGTCTTGTTTCTGTCTTTAGGGAGCACCGATCTCCGCCGCCATGATGCAGCAACCAGGAGTCGGAGGAGTTGCCCCGCAGCCACCCATGGGCCTGCCGCCGACGCAGGCACAGCAATACCAGCCGCAGGCGCCGCCGCAGGCCCCTTACATGATGATGATGCCTACGATTCCGCAGTCCCAGCCTCCTCCTCCGGCCATGTGGGCCCACCACCAGCCCTTAATGCAGCAGCAGCAACAGCAGCAGCCGCCGGGTCAGCCCGCCACCGCCGATGAGGTCCGTACCCTGTGGATCGGCGATTTGCAGTACTGGATGGACGAGAATTATCTCCAGAGCTGTTTTGCTCACACCGGCGAGGTATAGATATCCCTCGTTTCGCTATTTATTTGCTACTAAATAAGTTTCTTTCTCTCTCTCTCTCTGTTTTTTTTTTTTTGCTTTCTGGGTTCCTTGAATTTTGTATTGGATCTTCCCGTGGCATCTATGGTTCTTTTTTGGCTATGACTTATTGGTGATGAGTTTAATTATGGATTTTACAGAAGAAAAGATGGGTTCATGTGTGCTTGTAGTAAGAATGTACAGTAGCCATATATATATATATATATATATATATATATATATATATATATATTACAAGCAGAGCTCTTTCCTTTGCTGGGTTTTTGGTTTTGTTGAATGGAATGATGCACTGAATGTATTTTCTTTGGAATTGATTGGATTATTTTAATTTTACCATTTTGTTTTGCAGTAAAACATAATTGAAACAATTTAGGACCATATTTTCCATCTATATTTAGTTAGATTTTATCTGTTTGAATGGGAAGAATGCAACATCTTACATTGATGAAATATCTTCATGACTTCATTAACCTCAGAGATTCTAAATTTGATTGCTTGTCTTTTTTATCAATATATGAATAATATGAAAGAGTGCCGCAAAATCTTCACATTTATAGAGCCTATCTGTTATCCAATTTGCGATAAATCATATGAATGTTTGTTATTGGCTTGTAAGGGGTGATATGCGCAATCAGTGAATTACAAAAGCATAAAGTTTTGATAAGCTGTTGTGCTGGCCTTTGACAAATCACCTTTTTGTCGGCCACCTAAAACTTTGTGTGGACTTGTAATTGTATGTTTGCAAGTATGTGCTGCATGGTTAAATGAGAGGAACGGAGGATTAGTTTTCTCTTTTCCTGTTACTGATAGTGTTTGTGGTTGCAGGTTGCTTCTGTGAAAGTCATTCGCAATAAGCAAACTTCCCAAGTGGAAGGTTATGGCTTTATTGAGTTTACTAGTCGTACAGCTGCAGAAAGAATACTGCAGGCATACAATGGTACCCTCATGCCTAATAGTGATCAGAGCTTCAGGCTGAACTGGGCATCATATAGTGGGGCTGAGAAGCGTGATAATACTCCTGACTACACAATATTTGTAGGAGACTTGGCTGCTGATGTTACCGATTACATGCTACAAGAGACATTCAGGGCCCACTATCCCTCTGTTAAGGGTGCAAAGGTTGTAATTGACAGGCTTACTGGACGCTCAAAGGGTTATGGATTTGTTCGTTTTGGAGATGAAAGTGAACAGCAACGAGCTATGACTGAGATGAATGGGGCTTTCTGCTCAACAAGGGCTATGCGAATAGGGTTAGCCACAAATAGGAAGGCTGCGGCTGATCAACAATTTCCAAAAGGTACGTTTTTTCATTTGGGATAAGGCTCTGTTGCTGTTGTTGTACGTTTCTTTATGGTAATTTTCAATGTTTGATTTAAATTTTAATTTCCAAGACCAGGAATATTTCATTTTTAACGTGCAGTGGTAGTCATGATTTCTCTTCATTGATATGCTTGGGTACTTTTATGGATTTCCAGTGTCGAATTGTTTCTTATGTGAAGTATGCTTAACATTTTTTGCCAAGCTTTCTTCCTTCCAGTTATGGTTTTTGAAGATAGGGCTGCAGTTTCCAAAGTCATTTCCTTCCCGTACTTTCCTTTAACATTTGGGCCACATAAATTCTATTAAAAGTCATAAACTTGCAAAATCTTATAAAACTCCTGTTGTCTCAAAGCAGGGCTTCAAGAGGCTCTATCACCTAGGGGCCTGGAACTGATTTCTGCTGAACTGGTCACCCCTTTAGTGCGTGGCCTCGTTTAGGTCAGTTTTTAGTTTTTGTCTTGTCCATTATTTGGGTTTCATGTGGCATCTTTTATGCTACATTCTTCAGAGTAACTTTTCAGTCCTTTAATTTAGTTGAGTTTCCAGTCAAATTTCCTAGATATTTATCCACTCAGTGATATACAATATCTAGAATGCTTTTAGCTTTCCACTTTCCCTTCTCTATGTTGAATTTTGGAATCCTTTTTTGGTTTTTATTTTAGATTGATTATGAAGAACTATGTTCTGATGCTTGTTGCTCAGTCTTTATTCACTATTTACGAGTTTCTTGTTCTGGTTGTTGGTTTTTAAGTTTGTTCGGCCATGTAACTTTCTAGGTCATTGTGTACATGGTGACTTATTATGGCTACGAAGTGCATATGGCAGACTGATTGTGGTTATAAACATCACCGCACATTGCACTGTTATCATTTCCTGACTTGGTACTTTGGGGGACTGCTATCTCTTCTTGTTCTTTCTTGTGTTGCCCTTCTGCATCATTTTTTACCTCCAGTTTGTTGAGTTTTGTCTCCACTTCAAGTGTTTGTGTACTGGTTCTACTGGCAAGGTTGTAATTTTCAGACTGATGTTTTCCAGCAAATTGTTTTTAATGAATTGATAGACCTGAAGTAATGTGTATTAGTTTTACAGGCAGGTTTCTAAACTGATGCCTTCCAACAAATTATTTTTACTTTAATTGGTGGACTCCAAGTAATATGCAATAGCCCAAGTAATGTTATGAGATTATTTTCTGCTGGTGATTATTGTTAGAAATGAGTGTGGCATTCATCTGCCGGCATTATATTCCATTAGAGTTTATTGCATTCAGGCTTTGATGCAATGTTGTTGGAATTGCAGGCTGTTATTTGTTTATTTTATCAATGATGTTATTTGGTCTAGATGTTAAAGCAGTGTACTTGTTCTATGGCCTGTTAATACGTGTTGAGAAGCTGGTGCAGCATTGAAGATGTACATCATCTTTGTTTCAAATTTTAATTCCCAAATCATGTGCCCTTAATTCTTAGAAACTGTTAGTCATTTTTATAAGGAGTTAAATTTGAGCTTCCCGAACTGGATTAAACTAGGGCTTCTGGAACCATCTCAGCTATCTTGGTCTGTCCTTTCAATATAGATCTGAAGAGCATGATTCTCTATAATGTCTCTTTTATTTCACCATTATTTTCCATCCGCAGCTTCCTATCAGGGTTCTCAGGCTCAGATCGAGAATGATCCAAATAATACAACTGTGGGTACTTCATTCATTTCTGGTCTGCAATTACATTTTCTGCAACATGCATGTTACTTGCTCAAATTTCAATGCAGATCTTTGTTGGAAATTTGGATTCTAATGTTACGGATGATCATTTGAGAGAAATTTTTGGCCAATATGGGCACTTGATGCATGTGAAGATACCAAATGGAAAGCGTTGTGGGTTTGTTCAATTTGCTGACAAGTAAGTGAATCTGTTAGATATCTGCACTCAATCGAGATTCTAGCACATCTAATTTGGATTTGTCCACTGTAACAGGAGCTGTGCTGAGGAAGCATTGCGGATGTTGAATGGAAGTCAGTTGGGTGGACAGAATATTCGACTTTCATGGGGCCGTAATCCTTCTAACAAACAGGTCATCTCTTCTTGACTGATTCCAGTGCTACATTCTCAAGGTATTTCTTGTTTTCCATTAAGTCTGACAGATGTGCTGGCCATCTCTTTTGCAATTCAGTCTCAGCCAGATGCTAACCAGTGGAATGGTGGATATTATGGATATCCACAAGGATATGCAAATTATGGATATGCCCCTGCTACACAGGACCCTAACATGTACTATGGAGGTTATCCTGGCTATGGAAATTACCAGCAGCCCCAGCAGCAACAGCAGCAGCAGCAGCAGCAGCAAGTGGGTTATAGCTGAGAAATTTTTGGTCCATTCATGACAGCATTTCAATGCTATCTCTAGTGAAAAAAGAATCGACTTCTCCCTAAAATGTGGTTCTCTTGGTTAGAGCATACGCTGGCTAAACTTCTACTGTATGAAATTTTGTGCAGCTACCTTATTCAACGGCTTTCATATATGCTTTGTTTATCAATTTGATGCGGATATTCTCAGTAGGCCTTGAGAGGACTATCATGTCACGTGAATTAGGCTGGGTGCCCTTGAGATCCAAAAAGTTATGCCATGAACACTTGAGGAAGAAAGGAGTCACTAAAGGGAATGGATATGCAAATTGTGAGATTACTACTCACTTTTTCCAGCTCCAAAAAGGGGAATTAATCAATGTCTCTTTCGTTGTTTCTCTTTGGGTCTACTTCAATAGGCACAACCTCGTCTTCAGCTTCGCCTATATGGATATGGTATTTTCAAGTCGATTTATGCTCTCGAAAGGCACGCCTAGTTAGATAAATTAAGTCTTGGTTAGCTGACTAATGCTTAAAATCTTCAGACTGTACTCTTTTTAATTATTTTTATCTCTACAAATTGACGTGCACAATGGTCGGTCCAGAGAATGATATCAATATCCATCGATAACATTTTCAATCTACAATGGCAGGCAAATTGGCAAATGACTTTAGCGAGCAGATTTCTAGAACCTAAATTTACAAAGAAATAGCTTCTGGCTTGCGAGCATGTCAAACTGAGTAAGGATGTGGACATTTAAATCTTGTTTAGACTCCAAAGTATGAGACCACTCGGCAAGCTCATGAGCTACCATATTATCTTCACGCTTGATTTGAGACTACCTAAATTGGTGAAAAAGCTCAAGTAATGAACCGCACTCATTTATTCAGAAATATCACTTTTTACATGACAGATGACGTTAACTACCCGAAGTAAATCACATTCGATCGACAGGGAACGGAAGCCAACATCCGAAGCCAAGCACAAAATGGTAAGAAGGCTGAGCGCCTCCGCAAAGCAGCGAGTATAAGACCAAATAAATTTTGCAGTACAAAGCAGCAACAACACTCGTAGAATGATCTCGAATTTAAGGCCCCAATACCAGAGCAACCGTGTCTGATTATTGGAAAATATTTCTTTTTTAATCAAAAAGAAAACAAGAAAAAGAAAAAAAACAAAAAAAACAGAAGGGCACAAAGGTGCGCGTGTGATACGCGAGTCAATCGCCAAACTTATGGCCAGCAAGCAAAATCCAAAATTACCACAAAATGATAAATAAATAAATAAAAACCAATAATTTAGTATTTAGCTTTATTGTGCTTTCTATTTTCCATTTCTGTTCTATATTTCAACCGATGGCGTCTCTGCTAACCAACGGGGTCTCCAGCTTCTCACCTCAGCCCATCTACGATTTGTCGAAACTCCTAAAACCCTCGAAACCCTTTTCATTTTACGCAAAACCAATCGTACCCAGAACCTTAAAATCTTCGAAGAATCTCTTCAATGTCCGAGCTGATGCCGGCTTCGATTCGGATCGTCCAGGTAATAATACCTTCTCTGTTTCAACTACAGGAGCGCCAGCTACTTCTACTGCTGCTACTACTACTAGCTCTGATGATAAAATCCGGGAAATTCTCCGGAACCGCGATTACAAGGAGAAATTTGGGTTTAGTGCTGATATTGATTCGTTCTCGATCCCCAAAGGTCTCTCAAAAGAGACAATTCGGTTGATATCTTCGCTTAAAGAAGAGCCTGATTGGATGCTTGAGTTTAGATTGAATGCTTTTGATAGATTCTTGAGTATGAAAGAGCCAAAATGGTCTGATAATCGGTACCCACCTATTAATTTTCAAGATATCTGCTATTACTCTGCTCCCAAAAAGAAACCAACTTTGAATAGCCTTAATGATGCCGATCCGGAATTACTCAAGTACTTTGAGAAATTGAATGTGCCTCTAAATGAACAGAATAGGTTGGCTAATGTTGCGGTTGACACGGTTCTTGATAGTGTCTCGATAGCTACTACTCATAGGGAGACCTTAGAGAAGGCTGGTGTGATCTTTTGTTCAATATCTGAAGCCATAAAGAAGTATCCAGATTTGGTTAGGAAGCATTTAGGGAGAGTTGTGCCTCTTGAGGATAATTATTATGCAGCTCTGAATTCTGCTGTGTTTAGTGATGGGTCATTTTGTTATATACCGAAGGATACTAAGTGTCCAATGCAGATTTCTACATATTTTAGGATTAATGCGATGGAAACTGGGCAATTTGAGAGGACGCTGATTGTTGCTGATGAGAGGAGTTTCGTGGAGTATTTGGAGGGGTGCACTGCACCTTCCTATGATACAAACCAGCTTCATGCTGCAGTCGTCGAGTTGTATTGTGCTGAAGGGGCGGATATCAAGTACTCCACAGTGCAGAATTGGTATGCTGGTGATGAGGAAGGAAGAGGTGGAATTTATAACTTTGTTACAAAGAGAGGACTTTGTGCTGGGAATAGGTCTAAAATATCTTGGACTCAAGTAGAAACTGGATCTGCAATTACATGGAAGTATCCGAGTGTTGTTCTGGAAGGGGATGATACTGTGGGAGAGTTTTATTCTGTGGCACTGACAAATAACCATCAGCAGGCTGATACAGGAACAAAGATGATTCACAAGGGGAAGAACACTAGAAGCCGTATTATTTCAAAGGGGATTTCAGTTGGGAATTCAAGAAACTGTTACAGGGGGCTTGTCCAGATTCAGTCAAAGGCAGACAATGCTCGAAACTCCTCACAGTGTGACTCAATGCTAATTGGTGACACTGCTGCTGCCAACACCTATCCATACATTCAGGTACTCTCTTAACCTGTAAATGTTTTTAGTCGACATAAGATTAATTGTGATTGACTCTGTACTCAAGCGCAGAGCATGCTTATTGTGTTCTTTAGTTTTATTCATACAGGTTACATGTCAAAGAGTTTGAATGATGTTAACCATATTCAATGAAAAAATCTGCTGTAGTCTGGTTTCAGATTAACATCAGTTTGTGACTTTGTGTAAATCTTTTTTGGCCGAATTCTTTTGTCTGATTCTTTATCTGTTATTATCCACCTAATTAGTGGGTAAAGGATGGGAAGAGGGTACTTTAAAGTGCTTTAAAGTGTTGTTCATAAAGCAGCATGGGAGAAGCCAATCTGGTTTTTGAACTTGAGTTGTATATTTCAGCTTCATTGCTTTCATTATCTTTTGAAAAGAAATGGTTTAAGCAACTGCAGTTGTCTTGAGTGTGAATGGGACTTCGCAGAGTAGCTCCTTTCATTATGGGTATCATTGCAGGTTCTAAAAACAAGTGCAATAGTTTTATGTCGTTACTATTTAGCTAGTTCTACAATGAAGGAGTGAATGTGTTTTGGAATCTATAGTACTAGCTGTTTAATGAGTTGGAGTGCCGTGTCTCACAGCATTGCATGACTGCTTATGTTTTTATATGCAGAACACAATTCTTCATTACTCAGAGAAAGTTTGTGTGGGAGATTTCTAGACATGTCCATATAAAATATTGCGTTATTTTTGTCCCTCTGATGGTTTCACTTTATGACCTGGAGAAGATGGGCTCTTTTTAATACATAAGAACCCTCTTTTAGGCAGTTTGGTCGAGATAATTAGAGCTGCATCGTTCCATAGAAGTCAACTTTATGTAATAATTGCACGTAGTTATTCTCATTGGTAGATATGCATCTGCGCAAAGTCCCTTGTCTTCCTATGTCATGCCTAAGAAAACCTGGATTCTACGTAACCGGTTAATCCCTGCTGTCCAACAGGTGAAGAATCCCACAGCCCATGTCGAACATGAAGCCAGCACTTCCAAAATTGGGGAAGATCAGCTATTTTACTTTCAGCAAAGGGGAATGGACTATGAGAAGGCCATGGCTGCCATGATTTCTGGGTTTTGCCAGAATGTGTTCAATGAGCTTCCTGATGAATTTGGTGCTGAGGTAAACCAGCTGATGAGCTTGAAGCTTGAGGGATCGGTGGGCTAGGCAGCAACTTTACGTCAAGTTGATCAAGGACTTTGTCTGTTCTTCTCAATGAAGGGATGTTGTGTAAGTTTGTAATCTGAAGATATACATGATTTGCAGCCCCAAAAAAATAAAATTTATGGAATACGTTTTGTATCAAGAAAAATAAAACGAAACCGAGCAAAGCGATGGCGCTTTATATAACCTTGTAGTCATAGTTTAGACATAAGCAAAAGCTTATAAAGATAGATCACCTCGTGCCTCTTGTTTCTCACCCGCTTTATTGTCTGTCCTTTCTGCTGCCCTTTTGCTTCCAAGATTGGAGATCGTCCTTCCCAACAACCTTTTATCTTGCAAAGAGATGATTTACACGTTTTGAACTCAACCATCTTTTGTTCACGAGGAAGCGACCATAATGTCTTGTCGAAGCTTCTATCTAACGACCTGGGTACAAATTTTTTTTTTTTAATTTTTTCATCAAAGGGAGAAAAAAGAAAAGTAAAAATAATATCTCTCAATTTGGCAAAAAAAAAAAACAAAAAAGGGTTTAGCAGAAGAACAAATTTTATAACAGTATATTTACATTTTTCATTTTTTTTTTATTTCATTTGATGCACCACTCTTGTGGGGTATTAACTTGTGTCTCGAAAAAAACAAAGAAATGCAGAGTTTTTGGCTTTTGGTGTTTTCAAATCATCATCCTCCGGGATTAGAGTATCCGTCACTTCTCGAATCACCAATAAATTATCTTAAAATTGTCAGCAAATCCATATGATCTAATGGTAGAACATTGCAACGATCAGGCACAAAAAGAAAAAGTTATCCTAAATCTGTACATAAATAACTGTTTTTTTTTTCCTTTATAATGATTTCAATATAAACCCATACCAGACATTAGTCTAGAGAGAGGAGAGAGACGTACCGAAGTGAAGAAAGCAACTCTCAAACAAATGCTAAGTGTTTTAAACATTATCCGCTAAATTGCCTATGTGTGTGGCAATTAGCGCAGTCTCTTTCTTTGTCAAGTGTTATACCAAACCCCCCTCGAGACAATTAACACTCGTGGGATATGGCGTTTCCATTTCTCAATTTTCCACTAGAAAATTCTAATTATACAACTAATTCTTACCCACCGGCCGAAGGATAAAAGTAGTTGCCAACTGAAACCTGAAGTCCTTTTTTTTCAGGTGTTTTTTTTTTTGGGGGGGGGGTGGGGTCATATTACTAAACTATGGCTCGATACTTTTAAATTATAAGATCTAGTCGAAAAACAAGAGAATACCTTAAGTTGGGTTGTTAAAGTGCATAAATCACATTTGACTTATAATGTGCTTCACCTCCATAACTTAAATTTTCAGATCATGAGATTTTTTATTACTTAGCATTAGATCTCGGTGTCCCATCCTTCAGCAGTTGTTCATTCTTCTTCTACTTTTCTTTTTCTTTTTTTTTTTTTTCAATTAATTGACTCTGACTAAAAGTAAAATTTAAAATTTTCAGTTTTTAAAATGACTTCAATACAATTAAGTTAAAAGTTCATTAGTATACAATTAAGCTACGTGCTACTAAAAATTCTAGCACACTAGTTTCTAATCTAGTTGCCTCCGTATGATTCTATTACTATACATTCGATTCAAACATGTGCCAGTGTTGGGCATTACTTGTTTGGCCTATTAATCCCGTTTCCCGTGCTAGTTGGGTCTAATATTATGCATACAAGAGGTTAAGAATTTGGCTTTGACATAAAATTTTTATGATTTTCACTACCTTATACCTTAATAAATTATTATTATTATTATTATTATTGTTGTTGTTATAGTTAGATATAAGGGGGGCCTTAAGAAGGGTCTTCATATATTTTAGGGCTATGATTAGAGACAAGTTGACAGAAGCAGCCTGCAGCAACATGGAAGGGACACGTGTTGGATCTTGCTCCGGCTTTGTCCACCCTCACCATTTTGCCGAGACTTCAATTTCCTCGTCTGCTTTCCTTTTCAAAGATAGCGCGTGCCGGTGGAATTTTGGCCTCCTTCATGCGAGGCCTGCCTCTCTCTCCGTTGGATTCAACTCGAATCTTGCGGTTCTAAAGTTATGAGAAAGAAAAAAAAAAAAACCAACAGAAAAAACTGTCTCAAGGCAGTGTGTTTTGTCAAGAAACCAGCTAACTCAATAGCCTTAAGTAGTTTGGGCGAAATATAAAAATAAATTATACAATAAATTCGGACAGGCTTACTTACTTAGGCATAAGTCTATTCAGATAAAAATTGAAATAAATCACAAATCTTTCTTAATTGTAAAAGCTTTGTATTTAATAAAAGAACGATGAGAATATAAATTGAATTTCTAATCTTTTAATTATAATTATATTTATTAAAAAAGTTATTCCATTAAAAATTGAAATAATCAAGTGAAATTAAAGAAGAAATTATTTATTAAACTCCAACAATCATTGTTAAGTTTAATGCACGAATAACCCTTCCGTTTATTTGCATTGAATCTCCGAGCCCATATGGATCGTTAAATTGGAACCAAGGCCGAGAATCGAGAAATTCAATGGCACGGTCCCTGAGCCAACTAGAGTGGAACCTTCTTTTTGCGCAATCGTGCAAGTAATGGCATATATATATATATATATATATATACTATGTCACAATCGTGCTTACGCAACTAGCCACGTCCACAGTCCTAACAATTTAATTCAAACAAACCCTCAAGTATGGTTGAATACGAGTCGCTCCCTGCCATATTCTTCACGCAAAAGCTAATCAGCCGGGATAGGACTGCCGCTGCACAGGGTGAGGACATCCTTAGTATAAGAATCACCAAATAAAAACTAAGTAATGTAGCTTTTAAAGTCCATTGATTTCAATGGCCATCTCAATTTTCTAGCATTCTTTGCTACCAAACCTCGGTGCACATGCATTGCTTCATCAGCAATATTAACCTCCTCAATCCCTCAACCCCAATCCCCCACCTTCTCTCTTAATTACGCCAACTTTATATACGCGCGCGCGCGCGCGCGTACTATATATATATATATATATATATATATATCATTGCATTGTGTATTACTACTTTCTAACTCTTTCTCTACGCCCAAGTCTCCAACCGGACTGTTTCTCACTCAAAATAGCATTGGTACCTAGAGAAAATGGCATTGGTGAGGAGATCACATGGCTACTCAAAGATGGATAAAGAAGACCCAGAAGAGAAAATTCATCAACGGGCACAGTTCTTGATTTACAGAAGGCTTCAAGCCGCGGATTCTCGAAGAAGGCCATCATTTTTTAGGGTCAGATTGTGCAGGTTAAAGATCAAGATTGGGAAGAAATTGAAGATAGTGAGGAAGACCGTGTTTGTAACAGTAACTGCAGCTAGAGTCAGGGCCTACAGGCAAGTTGTTGCCAACTGGAAGCGCTTCTCCTCTGCTTCCTTGAAGCTATCTTCAGCTTTACTACTTTAGTCTCTTCTCATGTTTTGTTTGATAAGGATGTTGGAGGAGAATATTGCATGTGATATACCATACATATCATGCCAAAGTACGTACATGGCCTTTTTCTTCTGCTTTTGTTGAAGTTATTTTCGTGGCAATCAACATATACACTTCTGTTTCGTTGAAAGAACCTTAAAGTGTAGGCGAGATGTCTAGCCATTATTATTGCTTAACAAGGAAGACAACAAATAATGAAATTTGGTTTTTAAGTTGGCTCCAAAGATCGAGAGATCTCAAACTCTAACCAGAGGAGAAGAGGACAATCCCACATACTACCATAGACTGGGGGATCTAGAAGAAGGTGGGATGCACAGTCTTTTCTGCGTTTCCACATAGATGTCATTTACACAACTCGAATCCAGAGTCAATTGACCCACATAGATGTGCTTTTAGGTTAAATCTTATGTCGCCCTTCAAAACCAGAGTCAATTGACCCAAAAAAATAAAAATAAAAAAAATAAACAAACAAACAAAAAAAAAAAAAAAAAAGAGGAGGAAAGAGAGGAGTTACTACTTGTTTACTTTAACTTCCGCCCCATTATTTTATGGAGTATAGTGGGACACCAATAGGACATGAAAGTTTGAGGACAATCAATCAAAGGCGGAAAAGTTGGGAAAGAATAACGAAGTCATTTGGATTCTAACAAAGAACCAGAGGACTTTAACAAAAATTTATTAACTAACTAATATGCTCCCGTTTCTGTATACATCATCACTCAAAATTCTGTAGTTTAGTGTAATTTTCTAAACACCAGCTGTGTGTGGTCTAGTAGTAAAACTGTTATGCTCAAAGTCTCAATACCACAATTCCCATCTTGTCCGCAACGAATAAAAAACAAAAAGAAATGTAACTTTAGAAGCATACTTATACACTCAAAAATATAGACTCCGATTTTAGATAACTTGAGATCGTTTTTTCTTTCTTGTCGTTCCTTTTTTCTGTTTTTTTCTTTTTTTTATTTGTTGTAAGGTAACTTGCAGGATTTCATTGTCACAATTTGTATTTGTGACGATATTGATGTATACACTAAAAGAAGTGAAGGTGAGTTACACAATACCGTGTACATCAAACACATTATCATATGTATATATGTTATCTGAACACAATTCTCATTCATTGTTGCGTGTTTGGGAGCAAACCCTTTATTTGGGAGAGGAAAAAGAAGAAAAAAATTTTGCTTGTAGTTTGTTTTATGTTTTTTTTTTTTTTTTTTTTGGGTTGGGGAAGGGGAAGAAAATTTCAAATTTTTTTTTTTTTTTGCTTGTACTATTAAATTCATTATTTTCAATTTTGAGAAAAAAATTGTTAATTCTATGCTTTATTTATAAAACTACCAAATGAGTCATATTAATTCTTTTTATTAATACTCATCAATTTCAGTATAAGAGCAACATTGGTATTATAACACATTCATTTTATTTGCTTTGCTTTTTATTCTACTCCAAATAAATAATAATAATAATAATAATAATAATAATCTTTTTTTCATATTACTTTCTTTCAAATACAAGTAGGTAAAAAAATTTCCCTCCTTTCACTTTATTTCTCTGATTTTTTTTTCATACTTGTTTTTTTTTTTAATCTAAGGATGGGGTAAGAATTAAAAATTGATACGGAGAAAAAAGAAGAAGAAAAAAAAAGAAAACCTTATAAATATAAAGCTGTCCTTTCAGTCCGTATCCATTTAATAACAATTTTGATTTTGTCCAACTCCAATCCCTGCTGGCCCAGCTGGAGCTGGCATGATAAATGTTTTGTGAAAAAGTTGCCATTCTCTCTCTGGTTTTCTTTTTTTATTTATTCCCTATTCTCCTTGGTTTCTGATTTCTTCAGCTCATAAATGATGCCAACGACAAAAAACTCTGTTAAGAAATTTCGATTCAAGATCCCATTACAAAACTACAAGGATAAAGAGAGACACTCGAAATCTTTTATTTAATACCATGAAAAAAGAAATATTTTATTTATTTTTCTTAATGAAGCTTGAATTGAGATTCATTCACGAATTTTTTTTTATAAAAAAAAAAAAGAACAAAACAAAACAAAAGGCTCGAGATTCCAATCCAAGTTATACATAGTCACATACTTCTTTTTTTTTTTTTTTTTTTTATAATTAATGGACTCTGGAGACTTCAATTCGAAATTTTCAATTTTAGAGACTAATCTACTACCATTGAACGCACATTGTCTTATTGCTAACTCAACGGCCCTTCGAATGGACGAAAAACCTAAAATAATGAAAGGGGCATGACGCATGCCTGATTAGAAAGGCATGTGCTGTTGGGCAGAAGCTGTTGCGACCTCGGCCCAGCTGCTTATGGGTTTTGGGACCTAGGCTAGCCTAGGATAGAGGTGACAAAATGTGACCCGAATTTAGAGCTTGATCCCACCCACCTAAAATCTAATTCGTCTGGAACTCAAAAGGAAATTATATATATATATATATATATATATATATATAACCCGAACTCGACAAGATGACCTGACCTGATATTTAAGCAACTTAAACCTAATCTGACCTGGATTCAATTTGGTTCGAATCCAGTTGACCCAACATAATTCGAAATAAAATATTATTTATCACAAAATAATTCAGATATGGGGGGTTAGAAATATGTTAAGATATTATAAAACTCAGGAAAAGAGGATTGTGCTGTCCTAAAATAAGATTACTCACTCGATGGGATATCAAATTCTAAACAATGGAAAAAGGAAAATACAGAAAATGGTATAAAACAAAGAAAAGAACTAAGAGTGTTGGGAACCCAGGAAAAAGATGCATTAGGAGAACATTCCATCGAAATTAACCAAAGATATATATAACGAGATATAGAAAAGTTGTAGAAGTTGGCTGTCTGGCAAGGAAGGACATTCTGTGATTAATGCCTTTTACCTTCAATTTTTTTAGTCTATCTTTGCCACCCCCCCGCCCCATCTGGATGGATTGGGCAGTTTAGGAAGTTATAATACTCCAACAAAAAACAAAAAAAAAAAACGGTGGAGTGAAGTTATAACTATTGTTTTCCTTTTTTTTTTTTTTCCCTGCAATTATACATGTATTACAATTTACAATTGAGAATTTCATCAACTTTCTCGTTTAAATAATGGTCTAATGGACATATATTATTTTGGCTCCATAAATTTTTCTTTTTTCATTCTTAAGTTTTCTTTTAAGGTGGAAAGTTTTCTTTTTGTGGGTAAAAGGTTGCTTTCCTTATGGCAGAGCAATGTCTAATGGTTGGTATAATCTGGAGAGCAGGTCCCTACACAATAATGTGATCTCATCTTCTTCTTCTTCTTCTTCTTATTATTATTATTATTATTTAAATTCACCTCTTAATTTAATAAAATTAAATTATCGAAAAATATTTTCTTTTTACTCTTTAGGGACTGACTACATCGACGCAAATCTCATGAACCATTGGTACACAACAAAGCGAAATTGCTAATAACAGAAAAAATAGTCAAAATGGTATTTGCAAGTGCCATACAAGGACTGTCGATATTATGAAAAAAGATTAAATATTTTTAGGATTTGTTAATATTAATCATATATAATGCGGTAATATAGTAGACGTTAATGTATTGTGCCATAAGTTAAGATTTTGATTTTACATGCTGAATAGTATTCTATACTGCATAAAGGAGAGTTTATTTCATGAAGACATTAAATATTTGTGTGATTTCAATAACTTTTTTTAATATTGATTATATTACAATTGTTAAAAAAAAAAGAAAAAGAAAAGAAACAAGCTGGGCTGCCTTTTGTATTTCTTCTTCTTCTTCTTCTTCTTCTTCTTCTTTTTTTTTTAGTACAAACGGACCCAAGAAAATTTATAAAATGTACAAACAAGCAGACATTTTTTTTTCTTTTTTAAAAATAACAATTTGACAAAAAAAAAATGAATGCAACTATACATAATTAATAAAATAATATCAATATCATTAAAATAATATAAAATGTATGTTAACAAAAGAAGAGAAAAGTAAATAGATTGTGCTGTTTTATTAAACAAACAATCATACGAGTAAACTTTTTATTAAACACATTACATAATTTGTTAAAAAATCTATAAATTAAGATTATAGTTAAAATATAGTGTTGAATTGCTATAAATTATGGTGCGCACGATTGTTTACTGATAAAATATTATTTTTCTTGTGTGTTTAACAAGTAGGTTTTTTTTTTTTTAAATTTTATAAATTAATTGAGTTTAATTGAACCCACCACTGCTACTAATATGTCGTTCTGTTTACTTCTTTGTCTCTTTCCTTCGATCAACGGGAAGACAGCTATTTCACTTTGGAGTTTGGAATGACGGATACACATCACACCCACCTTTTTTTTTTTTTTTTGGGAATAAATAAAAAAAATAGAGGTGATATCGTGTGGTAACAACATTACACAGTAAACAAGACTTTATGAACTAAATTCACGAAAGAGTAGATTTTATGACAGCCAACTAAAATTACCAATTTCTCTAAAATTGTGTAAAACCATGCCAATGTATAGACCCACGCCCACCGATTGGCTGTCGACTATTAATTGTGTCTGAAAAAATAAAAAAAATAAAAAAGTGAGATTCTCCCGCTGGAGACGAGCATTAAAGCTGATCGGAACGGCACTAATCAACACCGTCATTAGAAGTGGAACCTCGTATTAATTGTGACATCCGCCACCCCGAAGGTCACCTTTACATTCAATTTCGATACATTTCTTAGGTGGGGCATGATCGACAAGATTGGCCATGACCTCGTCGTCGACTTTTGGTGTCCTCCCACGGGCATGGCGGAGGCCAACCTGATTTTTCTTGCCAGGTCGTTATCAATATCATCATCTCTCTGGGGTGCCCCAGCAGGCACACCACATGCAACAGTCCATGTCTCCTAATCAGTGTTCCCAAGTTGGCTCATTCTATTAGATAATTATATAAATATTTATAATTTTATTAACTTATATGTATTTTTAATTACTATTATTATGAGATATTTTATTAAATTAATAAAATAATGAGTATTTATATAATTATTTAATAATTATATTAGAATTAATTAAATTTTAATAATATTATTAAATTCTAATAATAATAATATCAAAATTATTGTACTCTAACGCCATGAAGTCCTCCCAATTGTATAGACCATTCCCAACTTGATCTACCTAAAAAGAAACCATAATTCGTCATCTTTCATTTTGTACGTAGGGATTAAGCTTTGAATAGTATACTTTAGACCAAGAACTCGTGCGGCTCTATCGTTTTCGACCTAAGAGAGTCAACCATTACAAATCTGACCGTGAAAAACCAGCTTTTGAGTTGAATTTGTGTCAATTCGGCATGTGCTTTATTCCATAATTTCATAAGAAGGGAAGACTTCCAAATAGATTTTTATCCAAGATATCTAATAAACCTTGCAAAATATATATATATATATATATATATTTATTTATTGCTCCTTTGATTTTTCTTTCACGTATAGATTATAGTTTAAAGAGTGTAAAAGATCTCATTTCAACGGCTGGGTGGGTATATAAAAATCTAATTTAGCTTATCATGTTTGTGGATCTATTGTTTAGACTTTTAGCTGAACATGGAGCTTCCTAACATTCTCGACAGTTGCAATGATGGGAATTTTTGATCCGTAATAAAACCCAAGAGACAGCATTTAATTGATTTTTTAATAATGGCAGAATTTCTATTTCAAATCTAAAAAGAATCAACAATGCCATTAAGAACTAGACATAAGGATCACAAATCGATAATAATGTGCAATTAACAAAAAGCAAGATAAATTTTGAGTTGCAGGGAAACAGATATCCAACACTGAAATTTATGAATTTCGGACTATTCTTCAAAGCTGTATCATCTAGCCAAAGTTAATATCTTGAGAGTTGAATCTACCATAGACCTTCTTAAAATTGGGGAAAGATGCTTCCGGATCACTTGACTTTAAATACATCTCGCTCGGGTGTTTTCACGAGAACACGAAGTTCGCCTTGCTAAGCACACACTTGTTATTTCTTTTCTTCGCTCTTTACGATTTTCTATTTGAATACAAGATTATTTAGTATTTGTTAGCTAAGGATCTAATTCAAAATTGTTTCCCGTAATGCATACCAACATCTTGTCATGCAATCGAATCAATCATAGCTGCAAATCATCGAAGTCTTCACAATGGAGACCCTAAAAAGGATCACATGGAGTTGAACACAAGTCTTCAATTCAATTGTAATCTCCCAATTTTAATTTTCATTCCCTGCGAGGAGAACGTTAAAACAATTCCCCCCCCCTTCTTTTCTTTTTGAAACAGAGAACTCAGTAATGTGTAAAACTCATTGTTTCCCCACTTGCAAATAGTTTTGTTAAGGACCCCATAGACAGTGAAATGATCTGTACTTCGTGCCAGATTGGTCAGTCTATATTGTCGTCAACTGGTGATTGACAGCTTCCCCACCATGCGCAAATAATTTCGTTTAGGACCACATGTATATATACGTGTGTGTGTGTACACACACACTTGTATGGCATGATTTTGTTTGTCATATTAAAATCAAAGTGTTATATGTCGTTTTGTGTTTCTCGTGTCATTGCCAGAGTGGCCCGACGGGCAACGCCATTCGTTCCAACTTAGTTTCCCGATCATGTTGGACCAGTATAGTAAAAAGAAGGGCGTAGAGTTCAATTAGGAAATTTTCTTTTTTGTTTTATTTTATTTATTCTGACAAATCAGATTTATTCACATTGGCTATAAAAAAAATAAAAAGAAAAGAAAAGAATTGTTCGTATAGCTCAATCAAGATACCAAAAACGACAAAAAAAAAAAAAAAGAAATCAGTACTCTTTTATTTTATTCCAGAGAGTTTACCCCCCCGTAAGGAAAATAAGGTAATCCAAGGTAGGACGATAGTCTGTCTGCATATGAAAGTCACATGTTATTTAAAATATTATCCAATATAAAACATCTAATATAATAATCGGTTAGATATAATGGTAATTTGGACCATTGAGTTTAAAATCCCTCTACTCTCCTTATTCAACGATAACTGTTACAAGAAAAAATAACTGTTAGAAGAAAGATAACTGTTATTTAAAAAGAGGAATAATTTCCTAATTAAAAGTAACTATCTCAAAAAAGAGAGTAACGTTTATTATTATAGATCTTTTTCTTCTCTCCACCATCAGAGAAAACGAAAGAAAGTAAAGGAAAGAGTAGGAGAAAAGAGAAAAATCTTTCAGAACAAATCGAAAAACGATTTTCATCTCTACGATAGAATCTCGACATCATGGAAAATAGTAAGTCAATTTCATTACACTTTGTGTATTGGTATTCGCATAAAAAAAAGATTGTCTTATAAAAATATGAATTTTTGTGAAGAAAAATTTTAGAAAAATCTAACAACAAACACTATTGCATGCGATCGTAACATATAAACATAGTAAGTAGTGTGTGGAAATGAAATGCATGGGAAATGGAATAAGCAAGTGTATATCATGCACTAATCTTCATCTTTTGATAGTGGTTTTGTTGGGGAAGCTTGAGTTGAGTAGTGAATTAATTTTCTAAGTATATATCCTAGTAGTTAAGAGAGTAGATATCGATCATAAGAATCTCAAATTCAAATTCTAAGTATGGTACAAGAATTTTTGAAAAATGAGAAGTTTGCTCCTTGTGATGTCAGTCACAGATTCACGGCTCAATTTATGTGTGCACTGAAGTCGAAGTTAAAGCCTATGGGAATCGTCAAAGTAGAGACACCCTACGTCAATATCCTATCAAAAGAACATCTTACATTAACAGATGCAAATCAATGCTTCTTGTCAACAGTTTTTCTTGTGCTGCAGCAATAATGAGTATTCAAAATTGCTACCCAGAAAGTAACGAGGATTCAAATCATTTGGTGCTTCACTGCAAATTTGAGCTGACAAACGCCTTTTCCCTCGACAATGCTGAATTAGTGCAATTTTACGGCCTTTTGGGGGGGGGGGTTCCTAATGACTTCAGATTTATAATTCCTACAAGCATTTTTTGAGATGGAAATTAAAAAAAAAAATAACATCATTTTTCAAAAACAAAATCGTCACTTAGAGGAAAGTGTTCCAACATATTGTTACTTCTTTTCTGCTTGGGTAACACGTTCAACTTGAATGACGACGAGATGAGTGATATATATATATTCTAGACGATATCTTGTTGGCTTTAGTCTATGTTGGACTTTTTTAGAATTGTTGTTTATAAAAATTCATATTTCTATAACACAAGATCTTTTATTTATGTGAATATTAATACACAAATTATAATAAAATTGATGTACTGTTTTTCATAATGTCGAGATTCTATCGCAGAGATGAGAATCATATTCCGATTTGTTCCTGAAAGATTTTTCTCTTTTCTCCTACTCTTCCCTTTTACTGTCTTTCATTTTCTCTGATGGTAGAGAGAAAAAAAAGATCCGCAATGACAAACGCTATCCTCTTTTCTATGAGAGTTATTTTTAATTAAGGAATTACCTCTCTTTTCGAATAATAGTTATCCTTTCTGTAACAGTTATCTTTTTTTGTAACAATTATCTTTGAATAGGGAGAGTGAAGGGATTTTTAAACTCAATGACCTAAATTACCATTATGTCCAACCGACCATCATATTAGACCTTTTATATTGGGTCATATTTTAAATAACATGGGCCACTCATATTAATTAATTTAACAATCTCCTACTTGGCCCATGTTATGACTTGATTAATCAATAACAAATAAATGTGCACAATCTTTAAAGATTATCAAATCATAATACTTAATTGAATTAGAATGATTGGATCATGACGGTTATATATCTTTTAGCGACATGATTCCTTCCATGTATCATATAATCATCATAATTCATAATAACTTAACTGAGGAACATTGAAACTTTAATTGTCATTTCTAAATATACTATTAGTTATTTCACAAACTATAACTGTATACAACTAAATGGAGATAACAGAGCGCAAACAAAACTATAGCTTTAATCGAATTCATAAGTGTCACAATGATATGAACAGTACAAGACATTGACTTTCAAGAGAATATGAACCTGTCCAAAATGCCCATTCGTTCAACATGTCCAGTAAATATTTTTGGTGGCAAACCTTTAGTTAGCAGATCCACTATCATCAATTTAGTACCAATATGCTTAATAAACACTCTTTGGTTTTGCACTTCTTCCTTAACAGATAGGTATTTCAAATCCATATGTTTCACACCTTTAGAATACCTATCATTCTTAGAGAAAAAAACAACTGCAGAATTATCACAATAAATTCTTAAGGGTCTTTCTATATTGTCGACCAAATCAAGACTTAAGATAAAATTTCGCAACCATAATGCATGAACAGTAGCCTCAAAGTATGCTACAAATTCAGCCTCCACAGTGGAAGCAGCAATGATAGACTACTTCCCACTTTTCTATGAATTTGCTCTTCTAGCCAACAGAAACATGTAACCAACTGTAGACTTCCTCGAGTCTACACATTCAGCATAATCTGAATCTGAGTAGCCTACTACTTCAAGATAACTTGATCTTTTATAAGTAAGCATATAATCCTTAGTACCTTGTAAGTACCTAAGTACTTTCTTTCTAGCTTTCCAATGATCTATTCCATGATTACTTTGATATCAGCCTAACATTCCGATAGTGAAACTAATATTTGGCTGAGTGCATGTTTAGGCATACATCAGACTTCCAACCAGCGATGCATAGGAAATGGATTCCATTGATTTTCATTCCAAATCATTCTTTGGACATTGTAATTTACTGAACTTATCCCCTTTTTGAATTGGAACTATTCCTGTAAAGCAATTTCCATTCTAAATCTCTCTAATACTTTATTGATATAGCTTTTCTAAGACAATCCTAACAATTCTTGTGATCTATTACGGAATATTTCTATTCCTATCACATAGGATGCCTCATTCATATCTTTTATTTCAAAATTTTCAAAGAGAAATTTCTTGACATTATGTAACAAACCTATGTCATTAGCAGCCAAAAGAATGTCATCGATATATAGGATTAATATAATGAACTTGCTCTCACTGACCTTCATATAGATATACCGATCAACGGTATTTTCTACAAAACCATATAACGTAATGGTATTATTGAACTTAATATATCATTGTCGAGAAGCTTATTTTGGTCCATATATCGATTTCTTTAATTTACTCACCAAATTTTCTTACCCTATGGTTATGAAACCTTCAGGTTGGTCCATATACACTTCCTTTTCTAAGTCACCATTTAAAAAGGTTGTCTTTACATCCATTTGGTGGAGCTCTAGGTCATTATAAGCCACCAAAGTCATAATAATTCTTAAGGAGTCTTTCTTAGAGACTGGAGAGAAAGTCTCCTTATAGTCAATACCATCTTTTTGAGAGTAACCTTTGGCAACAAGTCTGGCTTTGTACCTTTCAATGTTACCTTTTGAGTCTCGCTTGGTCTTAAAGACCCACTTACAGCCAACTCGTTTTGATCTTTTAGGCAACTTTACTAGTTCCCAGACTTGATTTACATCCATCGATTTCATCTCTTCCTTCATGGCATTAAACCACTTTTCAGAATCATTACATTCTATGGCTTGTTTAAATGAGACTGGATCTTTATCAATGCTTAATTCAGATTCATGTTTAAGTGAGTAAACCACATAATCATTCGATATAGTTGGCCTTTTCTGTCTTATAGACCTCCGTAATGTCATTTCTGGTGGTATCACTTGCCCATTGGTAACCTACACATTGTCACTCAATTCATCTCTTATGTATTCACTTTGTGTGTTTCGAATATCAATTTGTTGTCTTTGTGTGTTGCGTAACTATGATGCAACAAAAGGAACAACTTGAGTAGAAACACTGAGTGTGGGGATAACGACTTGAGTAGGAATGCTCACTGTGGATCTTTCGTTTTGTAATTCTCTAATATCCATTTTTCGTGATTCCCTACTCCCACTGAACTGACCATTTTCAATGAATCAAGCATTACCAGACTCAACTATTCTAGTACTATGATTAGGACAATAAAACCTATATCCTTTGGACTTTTCAGGATAGCCAATGAAGTAACCATTAATGGTCTCTGCATCAAGCTTTCTTTCATGTGGATTATATATCCTTACTTCTGCTAAACAACCTCAAACATGAAGATATCTTAAACTGGGTTTCCTACCTGTCCATAACTCATAAGGAGTTTTAGAGACAGCCTTACCAAAAACCCTGTTCAGCAGATATGCAACCATTTTTTTTAGCGCATGCATCCACAAGAATAAAGGTACAGTACTGTAACTCAACATGCTCCTAACTATATCCATAAGTGTGCGATTCCGCCTTTCCGCTACACCATTATGTTGTGGTGTACCAGGCACTGTATACTATACATATATGCCTCGACTTTCAAGAAGTTTTGCAAATAGACTAAGACATTATCCATTTTCATTGAATTTACCATAATATTCACCACCCTTGTCTGACTTAATCACTTTCACTTTTCTATCTAACTGCCTTTTCACTTCATTAATAAACACCTCCAGGGTGTTTACTGAATGAAACTTTTCATGCAGTAGATATAAATAACAATATCGTGAATAGTCATCTATAAATGTGATGAAATATTTCTCACCACCCTATGTTGAAATATCAAAGGGGCCACAAATATTAGTGTGTATCAATTCTAAAGGTTCACTGCATCTCATGGCTGGGTTTTTGGATGTGTGTCTTGTTTGTTTCCCTTTTATACAATCAACACACACCTCCCAATCAGTAAAATCCAATTGAGGTAAGTCATCACCTTTCACCAACCTCAATATCCTTTCTTTGGATATATGACCCAGTCTTTGATGTCATAAGAAAGCAGAACTATCATCATGCATATTACGTTTGTTACCCATACTATGCTCAATAAGAAATAGAGAATCAGCATACATAGCATCAAGATTGAAACGGTAAAAATTATCAACCAAAGTACCAGATCCATAATAATACGAATGTCTATACAATGAAAATGCACCATTTCCAATCATAAGATTAAATCCTACTTCATCCAACTTTGCAACAGAAACTAAATTCCTAGCACATTCAAGAACATAAAGACACTTTTCTAGATCCAGGTGACACTTAGTGTCCAAGATCAATATGTACGTCCTAATTCCTTCTATTCGTACCTTCATTCTGTTTCCCATAAGGAACTTCTCAGTTCCTGTTATAGGCTGGATTGAAAGGAATCTCTACATAATATGTGACACATGAATAGTAGCTCTAGAGTCTAACCACTAAGTATTATTGGGGACTTCAATTACATTTGATTCAAAACATACTGATATACAGTACATACCTTTCTTTTCGAACCAAGTCTTTCTTTTTAGGCAATCTTTCTTAAAGTGACCCAACTTTTTGCAAAAGAAGCATTTATGATCCTTTTGGATCTGACCTCTAGCGACTTTTATAGAGGCTTTGTCCTTCTTCTTATTCCTTTTATATGGTTTAGACTTGCTAGTGCTAGCATCATTATGAACAACAAGATAAATAGAGTGATCCTTCATCTTTTTTAATCTCCCTTCTTCTTGAACTAACATGGCCTTAATTTCTTAAAAGTTTCATTTCTCCTTGATAATGTTATAATTCACTTGGAACTGACCAAATTCAGGAGGCAATGAGTTAATGATGAATTGAACCAAAAAGGATTCACTCACATTCATGCCCATTGTCTTCAACTTTGCCGCTAAATTAGTCATACTAGTCACATGATCGTGAATGGGTTGTGACCAATCAAATTTCTTGGTCGTCAGCTCACTCATCAGGTTTCCTACAATGGATTTATCAGTTATATCTGATTGAGAGTATTCCTTAATTCTCATCATAAATTCCCTTGCATTTTTCATCTTAGGCATCGATGGCTTGACATTTTTAGTTATCATCATTCGCATCAAATTCAAACTCAACTTATTAAACCGTTCCCAAGCCTCATGAAGAGACTTATAGGATTCTGTACTGATCTCAGTAATGGTTGCAAGCTTTTTGTCTGAGATGATTGCTAAGTCCAATCCCAGAACACCTAAATGAAACTAAATATGCTCAGACCATTTTGCATAATTCAGTCCATTGAATTTGATCATTGCATTGCCTAAGGCAAAAACATTATTGGAAACTACAAACATGATCCAAATTTACACATTAACGCTTTAAGTAAATTTTAATGGATTCAGATACATACATTACAAACTTTGATTATGTATTTAAGTTCACCTTTGGGTGATCCTTAAATACATAATTTTAATTAATAATGATGCTAATTTAGATATACTTTGATAGATTAATCAATCACACTAAAGTTAACATGAATGCTATCATTGGATATACAATTATATTTACCCAGTATATCAATCAATCCCTTTTAGTATCATTAATTATTGGCGATGATTCATCTTTGAATGATCTCCTAACCTCATAATTAATAACTACAATTGTTCATATATAATATTTTATTAATATAAAAAATGAACAATTGAAATTCACATTCAAATATTCAAATCTTTTCAAGTTAGGCCACTTTGGTGACTAACAAACTTTTAAAATTTGATTTTTTATTCTGTGGGAGTCGACAATGGCTAATATACTGGCGAGTATTATTCTAGTAGTTGACTTACACCTTGCACCAACAACCACCCGCGGCATTATTGTCAGTGGCTAGCACATGCTTTACGCTGACAAGTTTCAGCAGCATAAAGTCCCGCAGCTAAGTCAGTACAGTAAAACTAAGGAGACTGAGAAAACGTGCTTACCTACATAGGCAAATTCTGCCGGCAAAGAGTCTAGTGGCCGATGGGAATTCTTTAACCGAACTAATTTCGCCGAGCCAACAGCCTTTTTTTTTTTTTTTTGTCCCACTAACGCACATTCACCGTTGGCAAATTTTGCCGACAAAGGGTCTAGTGGCCGGCAAAAATCCTTTCACCGGCCAATTTCACCGGGCCAATTCTTTTTTTTTTTTAATAGAATCCCGCGATCGGTTACATTTTTGTCTGCAAATTCTGTCGACAAAAGGCCTTGTGGCCAGCGGATATCCTTTAGCCAACCAATTCCGTCGAGTCAATTTCATGGGTATAAATATTTTAATCGCCAACCACTTTTTTTTTTATGACATGAATATCATAACAAATTATAATATTTACAAAACAGATTCTGATACCAATTATTGAATTTTTCTAGAATTTTTTTTCATAAAAATTCATATTTCTATAAAATAAGAACTTTTTTTTATACTAATACACAAACTGTAATAAAATTAATGTACCATTTTTCATGATGTCAAAGTTTTATCATAGAAATGAGAATTTTCTTCTAATTTGTTCTTAAAAAATTTTTCTCTTTTCTCCTACTCTTCCTTTTTATTGTCTTTTATTTTCTCTAATAGTGGAAAGAAGGAAAAAATTTGTAATGACAAATATTACCCTCTTTTCTTTTCTAAGAGAATTGTTTTTAATTAGAAAATTACTCATCTTTTTGAATAACAGTTATTCTTTCTATAATAATTATCTTTCTCTATAATAGTTATCTTTGAATAAGAAAAGTGGAGTAATTTTAAACTCAATAACTTAAATTATCATTATATCTAACTGATTATCATATTAAATTTTTTATATTAAGTGATACTTTAAATAACATGTGTCACTCATGTTATATTACTATCTAATTTGTGTTTTTGTTAGCTTCGGTGTACTTAGCAGATCTCGGGGTGTAATCTCCATTGGCATCCCATTGTTGTTTTAGATATTAATAAAAGATTTCATTCACCTAATAAAAAAGATTTAAAAAAACAAAAACCAAACAAACAAACCAACATTTGGGAACCAATGCTTCAAATGATCCACACCTAACGCGGATCCATACACCTTTTAGAATTAATAGAGGTGTAACTACCAGCCCATGATTTTGAGTGGACGAGCGACTGTTAGCTAAGGTTTTGTTTTTTCTTTCTTTGTTTTTTTTTTTCATTTTTAATTGATTTCGATTGAAATTCAAATTTAAGGCCTTCTATTTTAAAGCAATTTAAGTACAATAACTATAATTCATCGTTGACCGTTAGCTAAGTTTAAACACCCCCACGTTACACCTAATTCATATTTTATCATTCTCTCGTGACTCTCTCTTTCTTATTATTATTATTATTATTATTATTTCTCTCCTTCACCAAAGTGAGACAAAACGCCCGTTAGCCGCAGTATGAGCTAAGAAGATCAGCCCCACCTGTAGTTACCTCTCCGTTGTTTTAACCAAGAATGCCAAAAATATAATGTTGGGCAAGCTTGCTTCTTTGGTTGCATACTTCTTCTATGGCACTGGAAACTACAACGTGCCAAAGATATCTCCGGACATGGCGGTCAAGCCATGGCCACTGTCAAGCGATGTCTGGGTCCTCAATCATTGTTTACCCACAGACAATTAGAGTAACTAATTTACTGGTTTTTTTTTTTATAGATTTTTTATACTGTTTTCCCACTTTTCGACTTCAGTGGTTGGTCTGGTTGACAAAATCAATTTTATGGATACACAAGTGAATAGGAGATCATTCATATATATATATATATATATCGCAAAAACAGTTTTTTGGTTGTATTCTGGAAAAAATAAATAAATAAATAAAACAAAAGGAACAAAAGTTTGGCCATGCAAATGTTGATGATCGTTGGATCGGGAGGCTTGTCCGTGTCTTTAAGAGTTCGTTCGTCGTGACGGACCCAAATGCTCTCTTTTTGTTTTTGTTTTTGTTTTTTTTTTTTTTTCTCAAAGATAACCAGTGGAAAATAGAGATTCCTCTCGATGGTGTCTGGTACATTATTGGATTGATCTTGACATTTCAGTAGGACCATAAATATATAGACTGTCCCTATGCATGCCCCATCACTGACGGCTGTGGTCCTCATGCCCCTAGCAAGGCCTGTGTGCTTTGCAATAAACAATACGTCTCTAGTCAGTGCACCAAAAGCGGCTCCTTAATGTCTTCCCATTCATTTAGACGATTCCTTGCTTTCTCTACCTGAAATAATACACGTCCACAATTCCATATATGCATGCACAGTAAAAATTAATAGACGAAAATCAGTCATTAAGCGGGAATATGCCACAATTAACTATGTATGTACATTTGGCCACGAAGAAATGTACGATCAATGTCCCACCCTAGTGGCGGCTTCTATTCAAGCGACTGATATTTTCATGTTTAGCTATTGAGCAACTGCTAAAAAAAAAAAAAAAACACAATAATCACAACTATTTTGCTTTAAAATCGTACGATCTAGCGGCAGAGTTAATTAGTCTCTTAATTTCTATTCTAGGATTCAAACCCTAGTTTTTATATATGCATGCACAAACTTAAGAACCGGGAACGGAACCGTTGTCCCCGGTGTTTGTCACAATTTCGGGACCTTTATTTTTATTTCTTTTATTGGAACCCCTGTTGATTAACTGATTGTATTATTATTATTATTATTATTTACGAAAAAGTAATCAAATTATCACATTCGATGTATGGTTGAATAAATAGAAAGTGGAAGGATAAAATTGAAGATTTGCATAAAGTTTGAGGGCAAATTTGAGTCATTGTTCCTTTGAAAAAGGAAAAAAGAAAAGGTAGATATTTTAACTACAAGTTGCAATGAGTTGCGGGATCTACCTCTTTATGCCAATCGGCTCGAATTGTAACCCAAAGTAAAATGAGAGTCTGCATGAAAGTCCCTCCTATCATTCCTGACCATATTCCCTATTAAATCGCCATTTGCAATTGAGTTGTTAGTTTACATGTTATGGCATAATAATTAATGGTGGATTGACATGCGAAACAATTTACCTTTACACCAAAGTCGAGCTTAAAGCCAAGAAGGCAACCTAATGGGATGCCGACAAAGTAGTAACATCCCACGTTAACGTATGCAACGTATGCTTGCCATCCGCACCCAACAGCCACACCTTCAAGAAAGTATATTACAAAGAAAAAATGAACGTGTTGAGCAGAAGACCTTATTTAAAACTAAAAGGAAGCATAGGGCCACTAGCCCATGATAGCGAGAGGAGGAGCGCCTGAATGGTTCCTTTCACGTTCATTCATGATGGTCGGTCCCATGAAAAACCACTCGATCGTACAAAATTTCTTGTGCTTTCTATTCTGGGTGATTAATACTGATTGTTTCTCAAGGATTCGATCCATCAGTAGCTTTCGAAAAAGAAATTGTGAAGAATATCCATAATTGTTGCACAATCTATAAGAAGAGGATGTTTGAATGGAGAACAGGAAAGCGCAAATCTTTGTTTTTACTTTTCAGTTTTTTTTTTTTTTTTCTTCCCGATTGATAGAAGTGTGTTTTCCTCAAATGTACCATAGTATATATGTTTTGCTAAAAATAAAATAAAATATTGTTTTATCATTTTGATTGATAGAAGTGAGCTTCCTTCCATGAATTAATGCCACCTTATTACATCTCTCTTATATTCTGTCTTCATTTTGGTCTCTTCCCATCCATCCACCTTATTACTTCCAACAAGCAATTAAATTTTGTTTCCCCACAATTATGTATGTGTTATATAGTGTGATGTCCATTTCACGTCAGAAACATAAATTCTAGGTTTTGAAGGCCAAACCTAAATCAATAATATCTTTAACAATTTGGAGATCCTATATTTTCACTAGAAAAATTAACTCCTTAGCATACCAACCACTAATTTCCCATTTTTCTCACCAAAATACGATACAGAAAATAACAATAGGGACAAAAGCTGACTCCCTCTAGCTCTTTAAATCACATGGCAGGTCGAAGTTCACACCCAGTGGAAGCATTATTATTAGATACGGGTTGTTGGGTTTCTAACTTGAGACCTTTCTTAACTATTTTTCGCTGAGACTCGGTCTAACTTGTGTACTAAATAAAAATATAAAAATTTTTAGTACCATTCCATACTAGAAATCGGAATTCAATGATTTTAGGAAAATAAATACATAAATAATAATGGGTGTGTAAATATTGAATTGTCCAAGATCGTACCTGATAAGACAGGTTGGATTCCGTTTAGTAAGATAGAGACGGCCAAGAAAGGAGAGAGTTCTGCGACAGCATCCGAAACGGTTGTGCCACTGGTGAAGATATAGCTCAGGACATGGCGGAAAATAAGTATAAGTACGGCCAAGACCAAGCTGATGAGGAAGCAGGTTGAAGTTACCATCACGGCGGCAAATGATGCTGATTTGGGGTGTCCAGCCCCTAGCTCATTGCTTATCCTCACACTGCCATTAACAATTAAAAATTAATGAAAATATATGCATTACGTAATTCCACATAAATGGTGTTAGCGGCGGCATGATGTACTTGTATCATCTAATCCATAAAATAATTTAACATTTCTCGTATCTCTACAGTGAGAGCCTCTTACGTTAGGATGTCCTTGAAGTGTTATTTTTTAATCTAACTGCCTTTGGTTTACGATTGATGTTAGTTAATGACATATTGTTTATCTTTAAGATCTTGCATGGTAAAAGGAACCTATGTACGGAAAATTACTTACCTTGCAGCTGCATTGAATCCCACTGCAATCATGTACACCCATCCAAATATAGAGAAGCTGCATTTTAAACAAATCAGAATACTATTAGTTATGGAATGTACTCTCTCTCTCTCTCTCTCTCTCTCTCTCTCTCTCTATATATATATATATATATATATATATATATGTATGTATGTATGTATCTTGAAGGCATATGCATGATACTTTAATACTGATTTTAGATTTTATATCTTACATTTACGATTGAACATGAAATGGACATAAAACAAATGCACTTGTTATAGTTTAATATGTAATTTATGCAACAATTTGGACCTTTAAATTAAATGTTCTTTGAACATATTATCAGAGTCTTTACGACCGAGAGTCTTTACCCCCTTCTTGCATTCAGTTATGAATTTTTACAGGCTAGAAGGCTCTGTTTTGTGTTACAGTTTATGATTCACTCATGTTGAAAAGGAGACGAAGTCTCCGTCTGCAAACAAGCAGCTTCGAAGCTAATAAATCGCTGAAATTTTTCTGCTGTGATGAATTTATGAGAACAACTAGAACAGGGCCTCATTATTAGGAGAAGCTAATTTCTGTCATTGTTGGAGAAAGGCATATCCAAGTGTTTTGAGAATCTATTCTTCTGATAGCTTGTGGTTGGGTCATTCCTAGGCAGTCACACCTAAGAATTGTTGGGGGGGTTTTTTGCAGACTTTATAGCTGGCAATTTTGGGGACTGATTTAGGATTGTGTAATATTAAGGTGCAGCCGGAGTTATTGCCGTTGAATTACAGGTTGGACAGGGGTCTCGTTGCCCAATGACTTCATTGCTTGGATATGAATTGCTGTAGAGAATGATCTATCGTAGCTCTTTGATTATGTTTGGTAGAAAATCAGACTTGTGTTACTCTGCCCGGGAGGGATCAAACAAATCGTGCGTGTGTTTGACTATTAGTTGTTGGGTGTAGAAACTGAAAAGGTAGTAGCAATCTCTGTATACTGAAAAGCAATCAATTTAGAGATTTTCCAAGCTTACCAGACTGACAGAGAGTCCAGAGCAATCTCAGCATTTTTGAGCAACCCAGAAATTAAAACGAGTATTTGATAATACCAGGACTCGAGGCACAGCATGACAGCTGATGCTGCTGACAACTTGAAGAAGTCCCACAGCCCTGAGAAGGCCAGTAAACTGAATCCAGTCCATGTGCTCTTGCACCTGTCAGACATCAAGATGTACACAAACTGCCCCACGACAGTAATCCACCATGAAAAGCTGAGCGCCAGGGATGCCCCCAGCAAGCCCCACCCCAGTTCATAAATCGCAAGCCAGCTTACTAAGAGGTGAATCGCAAGTGTTGCAACCGATATGTATGCGCTAGGGAAGATTATGCTCTGAGCTTGCAAGAACTTTTGTATGGGGAAATTGGCTGCGTAGGCAAATATCTGTGGAATAAGACCATAGACAAAGAGAGCGGCCGCAGAAGCAATGGCGGATGATTCGTCCAGTAAGAGCAAGATTTGCTTGGAGAAGATGTATATTATGGCGAGTGGAATCCCAGTTATCGCGAGCAGAATTGTTGCTCTTTGGAGATATACTCCCAGCATCTCATACTTGCGCGCACCATAGGCCTGGCCGCACAGTGTCTCCACTGCACTTCCCATCCCCAACTGCATCAAGCATGAAACTAATGTCACCAAAAATATTGATTTCTTAAGCAACAAGGACTTGATTGCCGCGAATCTCATAATCTAAGAAGCTGCTAATTTTACCGTTATATCAACTTAATTGCAACCTCAACAAAGGACAACAAAACCTATAAATAAATTAAATAAAAAAAAAAAGAAAAGCAAAGGAAAAAGTTGAGGTCTGAGGAGAAGTTATGTACCAAAAGGCCAAAGGCGAAGATTTGGATACCGTTGTTGCCAAGGGAGGCAGCTGCGAGCTCAAGGTTTCCAAGATGGCCACAGAGGATCTGGGTGGAGATGGAAACCACGTTGTTGAGCAAGTAAACCACAACTGCTGGCGCTGCTAGCCGAAAGAGAGTATTCAGTTCCACCAAGGTGGCTCTTCGGAGTCGTTGGAAGCATGGTAAATCAGTGTTGACTAATATGTTCTCGAGCTCAGAACTTACCGCCTCCTGCGATGATTGTTTGTTCAACAAAACGGCTTCTTGGGCGCCTTCATTCTCAATGCGGTCCATCGCGCTCCCGTTATTATTCATATTTTCTATCCCCCCCCCCCTGCTGAGCAGGTCACCTTGGATTTATATAGAGGGCTCTTTGGTAGCGTCTGGTCTTAAATTTAGATGTAAATGTTCATCTTCCAAATTTAACTAAAAAATTTTTGGAGCAACAAAAATTTGTCCGTTTGTGTTACTTGAAACCCCTTAACGAGATAAAGTATATTTTAGGTTTTAATTTTTTTTTATTTCTTTAATGTCATCCTAAATTTTTAATTTGATTTAATTAGTCTTAAACGTTATCATTTTCTTGTAATTGAATTTAATTTTTATCAAAAATCAATCAAATGGTTTATATATATATATATAAACTAAATAAAAAATAAAACACAAATGAAAATTATGTTTTTTTAAATCACTTCCCAAGACAAATTAATAATATTACTATTATTTTATACCAATAAAAGGGGGAGGAGAGGAGGAAGAAAAGAAGGAGACGAAGGAAAGATTTTTAAGACTAGAAGGAGGAGGAAGAAGAGGTGGTAATTTGTATTGAGATTGGTTTTAATTTTGGGGTTCAAGATGAAGGGAAATAAATAGTGATAGTGGCGGTGGTAATAATTTATATTTAGAGTTAGTTTTAATTTTTTGGAGCTAAAAAGAGAAGAAGATAATAATAAGCAGTGGTTTATGCTTTGGGGAGTACAAAAAGATGAAGGAGTGGGGATGGTTGGTCTTTAGAATTCGTTTCAGGCAAGAAATATATTTTTAATATATTTTTTAATTATTTTATTTTTTATTATATTTATATATATATAATAATTTAACTCTCTTTTATTTTTATTAAACTCAATTAAATTAAAATAAATTAAACATTTAAGGTTATATTGAAAAATTAAAAATTAAAAACATGTTTATTCTTACTTTAGAGGGTCTAATTATTATTATTATTATTATATTGACTTTTTTTTTTTTACTAGAGTTATATCACCCGACCAGCAGGATACCTCTTGTCTTCGTGGGTTCCTTTTTCTAATTTGCATATAAACTTTGCTGGTCTCGTAGAAAATCCTCTGGCCAATTGGAAATTCCTCTTTTTTAATCGGATTCCCGAATAGATACTATTACTAAATTATCGATCTGTAATAATTAAAAGTATCTTTCGACACAAAGAAAAAACACAAAAGACAATGGAGATGGGATGGCGTGGGTCGGCCGAGAGGGGGTGGGGCGGAGGGTGTGGCGGAGGGGGCAACTTCTAATCATGGCCGTACCAGTAAACCACCAAAAGGAACGTAAGGGACGGGAACGCAAAGCAAACAAGATTCCACCGGAGATGTGGCCATGCGTCACGAGATTTGTTTGGAAATACGGAAAAGAGATGCTCTATAAACTATGGGAGAACATATGCCAACTCTTAAAAAAGAAAGAAAGGAAAAAAATTTATATATATATATATATATATATATATATATATATATATATATTATATTTTAAATGTTATAATTAATAATTTACTGAAAATTTTTTAGTCTTTAAAGTCATATATATCTATTTATAATTAAGAATTTTAAGTGTATAAAAATATGCTTTATTTAAATTAATAATTAAAAAAAAAAAAACTTGATAAAAACATAGATGTACCTCTTTGCGTGGCTCAAGACCCACCCCAACGAAACTCTGAATGGAACAACACCAAAGAAGTTGCATCCCATGCTATTTTCCTCTGGGATAATGACCTTTATTCCAAGTGACTACAGCGATTGTCACTCTATCGCATCATAACTGCTGCTTTAAATTTGGCCAAATGTAAGCCATTCGCATCAAGATCATAATTAAGAGTGAGCATTGTTGAATAATTTTATTTTTAATTTTTAATTTTTCATATTTTAATAATAATAATAATGATGATGATGATATTATACAGTTTATAAAAATAAAAATAATTATAATTCGAGTTCAACGAATCTCTTTATTATAAAAAACAAAAAAAACAAAACAATAGTGAGAATTTATTTTTGGTAACTGGATTATAATGATCCAACGTTAGTCAAAAAGCCGATAATGAAATTTGACCCAACATGCAGTGTAATTATGGATGCAACAAGGCAAATTTGTGACAAATTTGTTTTTAGATTCGACAATTCTTTTTGCTAATATTTTAATAGGCATTTAAGTCATATACTTTTATGTGCTAGATCAATGTGGATTTTGGTGGATCAAATTTACGTGAGAAACTTTTTTTTTTTTTTTTCGTATATCTGAATTCAAACTCACAATTTGGGGAAATTTGAGAAGTTGGGGTTTAAACGTGGAAAAGCTTCTCCTAAAAATTTTATTTTTGTGATAAGCTAAACCAAACTTGGTTAATTATTTAAGAAATTTTGCAATTACAACTTATCAACTTAACTGATTAAATATGGGATGCGGGCTTTATATATATATATATATGAAAAGTGATGCGATAAGTGTAGAAAAGTACAAAGCCTAACGAAACTAACGAAAAATGAATATACTTCATCACGTATTAAATTTAGATCCAGTAAAAAGCATTCTAATAGTTAAAAATTTAAACCTCCATATTCAAGATTATAAGTTCTAAATCCGTCGTCGGAGTTATATGGTCAACATTAAATTAAAACAAAATGGTGTGTCCAAAAAAAAACAAAAGTATTAAAATGTGCAAAAAAAAAAAAAACTAAAAAACTAAAAACTAAGCCAAGAGGCTTCCAAGTAACAAACGTGGAAAATGGGGTTCACCTAACCAACAGCCTGGAACAGAATTAGGGTCAAATTAGAATCCCTCGGAAACGAACAATCTGGTGGTTCTAGCCGTATTCAGAGAGAGGCTGCAGTCCAGGTAGGCCATGATATTCAGTATTCACTTGTTTGCCGGATTGACATGCATGAATTCAGTTTAAAAGTTGACACGAACTATTCTAGTTTAAGAAAATAAAAACATTTAAACACCTCATTTATACTTTGTTAGTCTATCCAGCAAACTTAGTCTGACAGTCCGGTCGAGAAGAAGAAGAAGAACATTAAAAACAGTTAAAATGTACCATCGGTGGAAACCATTTCGAGAACCGAGACGACGGTTTACACGTATCAAGTATCCTATCTGTAACAAAAGAAATTTTCTGAAAAATCAATTTGGATCATCATTAAAATGAATCCAAAAGTTGAGGCAATACGCTATGAATGGCAGAAAATAAGTGCACGCATGAATAGGCCCTGTATACAAAGTATACCTACCTTAGGTTTAAAATAATATATTTATAAAGCAGCAGTTTAACTGCATTTTCTAATTAACAAAATCAATGGCTACTCTATCGACTGGTGTTTGTGAGGGGCCATGTAGGTGTTTGGTTAAAATATCCTCCTGCCATTGACAGCTGTTCTTATGCGAGGCTTGTCCATAACCAAAAAGCAAGAGGGACCGAGGTCTTGAAAGTGGGAAGAGCGCGATGACCTACACAATCAATTTTGTCTCGCGTTTTATGCGATAAGTTAGAGACTTAAAATGTGGAGTCGACAAGCATGATGGAATTGTTAGGAAAGCAAGAAGCCTAACACGAATGATATGTATGAGTCGGCGAGCGACTTTACGGCTAAAGCTCTTGTACATGAATTTGAACTCTTTCCAAAATGCAAATCCATCCGCGTCCACCACCTATCAGTCAGAGGAAAACAACATTAACCACCGGTCAGAGGCCTCCGTTTGACCGAGAGAGCTAGTTAATAAGCATGATTCCCACCCGAAATCAGATATTATCCCTTCCCTTCCCTTCCCTCCAGTCGTTCAAACGAGCTCTTTTTCATTGCCAACGATGAAAGTCGAGTTTATTTCTCATTAACTTCAGCTCGTGAGGCTTTATCACTTTTGTTGTTATTACCCCCAGGATTATGTGGTGGTTTTCTTGGGGGGGCGGGGGGGAAGAACTATGGAAAGATGAAGAATACTCCCTGTTGCAATTTCATCTTTATATAATAATTGTATAATATTATTTAAGGAGAATTTCGCAGTTTCATTAATTCTAATTTTTCAAGTGATGTTTTCCCGTGGTAGCTTTACTTCTCGTCAGAGCTTTATTATTGCAAATTGATATAATTTGGTGCGGGTCCAAACCGAGCGTACGTAATCAAGTAGCCTAACCCACCATCCATTGAGTTTTCCAAGGCATTTCTCACTCACAGAGAGCCCAGTTGAGTAACAGCCCATGTTGAACGATAGAGACGGAGCCAGTTTGTTGATTGATTTATTACAGTTCTCACATGCCTTCTCTTTTTCACCCCACCCCAATTGGCATCCGATGCCATCTCTTTCTTCTCCCACACGTATGATTGTTGATTCGTTTCTATCGAGAGGGATTGGGAACGGAAAAGAAAATATTCCAGCACTGAGTAACCGAGATGCTTAAAGCTCTAGAAACAGAATCAGACGCTGATGGTGAGTTGATAGACCAAACTATGGGCTTGGTTGGAGAAAAAACTGAAAGGTCAGACAAGCTCACACAATCAAATACTGGCAAGCAGGACGGTAAATTTCAACTTCTCCCCGTGAACAAGCACATCTTTGTTATAATTATATTTTTCTCTACAAAATTTTATTGCACAAGCAAGCAAGAATGAAGAATTTATACAATGAGAAGCCCCAAACATGAACCCAAATTCAGGTCGAGACTCTCCCTCCCAAGTACACTTTCCATGGCCCCAGGGGGGGGGTGTGGCGGTCTGGCATGTGAAGCCTCTGCCTAAGCTCAATCTGATTAAATCATACTACAGTGACTAATTAAATCAGCGTACTCAAGAGAACTTCCTCAATGTACATAAGAAGCAATATCTATAAAACTGCGACAACAGCTAAGGTGGCTGCAAATACCGCGTAAACTATCAGATCTCTGTGGAATAGACCTGTTGAAAAAGAGAGTTTGAGTCAGTATGATGTAACAATAATAAAGTTGAATCCGTGGATATAGAGACATAAAGGGTCCTGTTCCATTTTTAATGTTGCGGAGCATATTCAAGACTTTTCGTAACCCCTGGCAACCTTCATGCGAGATGTTGGGGTCGGAGGAAGAGATTTTAATGCGGGGTTTTGGCTTTATCAATGAAGGTTTCCATCTCAAGTCAGAAGCTTTCTTCACAGAAATATCAGCACCGTTCTAACTGAAGCACTAGCCAAGTTCATCCACATACAATATGTTGAATTGATGCGGCTTACGGGCATTGTTGTTGACTCACAACTCCTTTTATTCCTAGTTCATAACACTCTTTGATTGAAAAAAGGGATGTATGGTAGACGTTGGAGAGGAAGGGAACCCCTTGTATTTTTCAGAGGATTTACTGGTGCAGTTCAAAAGTTTTGTAGAGTAGCTGAAGCAAAGCATCAACAGTCCTTAAGCATAAAATAGATGTTGAGCCCTTCTTTTATAAGTCATACTATGTGCAACATTGTGATTCTTTATTACCAAGATAAGTTATTCACCGCCAAGGCCATAAGAGTGCAAGATCAAAGATACATTCTCACCATTTTGAGCAGATGCCGCTGCAGGAAGAGCTGGGATTTTGACAGCTGCAAGCTCAAGAAGTTGTATCATCAATTAAGATAGCTGAAGCCAAATGAAGAGCATCCTATGAATAGGCTATCGTGAATCCAAGTTTCAGGCTTACTTTTATTGCATGATGGGGATGATACTTGGGATGAAGATGGCCATGGGGCTGGGATATTGTCATTCAGATCACAGATGAAGCTGATCCCTGAATACTGGTCAAATGTTGCATCAGAAGGCAGGCTTGGTAGAAGGCATCCAGACTCTGTTCCACAATGTTGGACAATGTGATGGCCAATTGAGGAACTAGTAGTAACCACTGCTAAACACACACTCACGCACACACAAACACATATGCAATATAACAGCATCAAATCTTCCTATTAACATACATGAAAAATACAAGCATAGGAAACTATGCCGTAGATCCAAATAAACTACAAGGCCCCCCTCCCAAGGAAGAAAGGCCCTAAAACTCTCCCATATGGCTAACATGCTTCCTCCCAATAGGCACAATGGTCCACAAACCTCCAATTATTCCCTAAAATATACACTATATAGTTACATCCTGCTCCAGACCGGAGGCAGGAGGATCACTCCTTTCAGTGTTTTACGTGTCATGAAAGCCATATTCTAAAAGTGCCAAATGCTAAGGACATACCCCAGGAGGGAAACAGGAGAAAATAAATATATGTGCGATGGGTTCCAGATAGAGAGAAAGGGGACATATAAAAGTTAAATAAAGTATCCAGATTACCTTGTTTTGTAACTGATACATCCAAATTGTCAATCGCCAATATGGTTTCAATGAGAAATACAACAAGAGAATAACCACATTAGTATCTTTTCCAAATTTATACAAAAATAAAAAAAAATTCGGTTTGCTCATCAGAGTAATAGTCAGCTATGAGAAAGGGGAAATATAAAGAAGGAACAAGAAATGCGAAGATGAAAAAATAAACCAAGAAGAAAATATATAACGCAAACCTTGGAGAGAGAAATCCTTGAGGCTTATGTGGCAAAGGCTATAAATATCTCTACTAATATTTGATTTCTGTAACTTCATCCCTAGAGTTGTAGCACAATCCAGAGCCTGCAAGTTGGTTATGAGGCTCTGTTTTTGCAAATGCGAAACATAGCTCTCCACAGCAGTACAGCACTCTGCCTCATTACTTATCCCATTCCCACACGCCTTTGAAATATTTCTTATTCCCGGGAAAACCAGAGGACAAACTGAAACACCAAATACAAGAGAAACACTCAGAAAAGACTCAGACCAATAAACCCCAGGGAACAACTTCAATGGATTAAGTCAAAATTATGAAGTGCAAACATAAACTATGATAGTGGTTATCAATTTCATGCTTTGTGTAAAGATAACCAACACTTTCTTTTTTGATACATCGGGATTTAAGATAACCAGTATTCGATGAATCAATATGCTGACATAAAGACAACGGTGATGATTCGCATGATTTCCTAACAAGATCCTCAGCCACAAATTAGGTGCATGACAAGAAAAACAACAGAAATCCTGCCGTGATCTGCATTCTCAAGAAAACTTTTGAACATTAATCATGTCACATTCAGCATTCGCATGGAATTTATTTGATGCTTCAATATCTTCTACTTTTCCTTTTTCTGAAGGAAGGAAAGTAGGACGAAGAACAAGAGAAAACACTCCATCTCTCGTACCTTACAGAAAAATAAATTTCTTTTTTTCTTTGCTTTGTTTCCTGCCTTCATGACAAACATAGTTGACAGAGGCATAAATAATGTTGTTGACAAGAGATTTCTTTAATATCAGAGTTGAGTAATGATACTTATAGCTCATACAAGTGCCCTCAGTGATGGCCATAGGAATTGCAGCTACTCTAGAAATGCCAAGAGTCATCTAACATGTTCATGCCACAACATATGAAGTTAGTTTCCTACACCCGTACCTTTATTGACATTGCAATTAGATAATCCTCTGAGAACCTCCTTTGCATGTGAAGGATCAAGCTTACTTGCCAACCACCGGAAGACAATATTTCTGCAATCATTGACTGTAGTTGGCTGTGCAGGTGATCCACTGGGCAGTTTCATGCTCAAAACTTCTGAAGCCTTTAATGAAATTTTTGTAGCAGCTTCTAATATGGCATTTTGACAGCCTTGCTCGCAGCATTCTTTAACGGGATCAATGTTTTGGCAGGCAGCATGAAGCTTAGAAGTATTTACTATGCTTTCAAACTCATTAACATCTTTAACCAGGCAAGACCCTCCAGTCAGATTTGAGGGGTGAATTGAACATAATTTCCTAAGATTATACTCAGCACCCTGACCCACCAAAATTTGCTCAAAATCTGAAAGGCAATATTTGGAAGCAGTTCCATTTAAGGTAAGCACATTGGTGTTTTTACTGGATTGTCCAATAAGAATCGAAAGAGTGGCTTCTAGCTGCGGACAACATATAACGTTAGCCAGCAATGGTGCAAAAAAGGCATAACAATCAGTTGATGCCACGCTCATCAAATTTTCAGCAGCTGTGAAGTTCAAAGGACATAATCCTGCAAATAGATAATAACACAAAGTTTAAAACGTTTGTAACAGAACAATTCAACTGAAATTGCATTTAGACGGTTATTGACCAGCGTACCAAAAACAAACCTGATAATTTGGGGATAGTGGCATTTGTGAATGGTCCCAAAGGAGAAGGTGCAAGAAAAGGAAGAAATGGCTGAGGTGCTGTACTTGGGGCGATCTCAGGAAGAAATGCATCCGTTCTTCTGTCAGTCAACACAGAGCCTCTAAGATTATTGAAGGGGCTGCAATGACATTCATTCAGACCTATAGTTTGAAAGATTGGTCACTATGGTTATAACCAGGCTAATTTAGTATATGTCAAAAAAACTCTCTTCATATCTATTATGTGGCCACAGTCTTTGAACTTAGCTCATTGGGTACAAGATGCAATGAGATGCAGATATCTCTTCAATGTGAAGGCATTATGATGTAACACTAAATGCTTCTACAACAATTCATGGTAAACCATATTTACCCAAGAAGGCAGACCCTAAGACAGAACCCTGTGACTCTGCCACGTACAGAGAGTAAAGCTGGAAGTTCAAGAATTGGAGGATAAAGTAAATGCCTCAAAACTTGCACTTGCAACTTAACAAGCAACCCAAATGTTAGCCGGTGCACTGCCCGAACAAAACAACAAAACCAAAATGATGCATCAAGTAAAATTGATCCCATGGGGCCCACCACAAACTCATGATTTGCAACAACAAAAGCCAAAAAAATCTCGAAAACAATGCCAGCCTCTAACTTCTACCCGGTTTATCAGATAAAGAATAATGACCCTCTTGAATATAGGACACCAAACTACTTAATCAATCGGATATAACTAATGAAAATCTCAATTATCACAACACCATCACCATTGAAGATTCTTCGGGAAGACCAAATCATGTTACAAGAGCCCTCAAGGTTTAACCAAGAGGTGGCTAGAAGTAAGGGGTGTCTAGTGCACAAAACTCTGACACTTGTGGGGTCTAAGAAAAAGGCTAGATGTACGCAGTCTTATCTTTGTTTTTGCAATAAGGCTAAATGCACGTCTCAAACTCGTGAACACTGGGTCACAACGGAGTAACCTTACACTAAGGCTCACAAGGCGGCTAGAAGTAATCATCGAAATGACAGCTACGCCAGACCACATAGAAAGTTATCAGTGCAAATCCTGCCCTAACCATAAGACATCCTTCGACAGAAGTCAACTTGAGCCGGCGCGGAAGAACATACAGCTAAACCTATCATAGCAGCATATAATCCACTACAGAAGACAAACCTTAAAATACACTACATTGAACCAACCATTGTAAGGTAAAACTGTCAACAGAAGATGACACAAAACAGCAATGATCATCGAGCTCAACAGCCAATGCACGAAAATTCATTGCCATCAAAATCACAACCTTCACAACTGTGGCAAAAAGGAAGAAAATGTCCAAAAGAACGTCAAGAATTGGTAAATTCGACAAAACCACAAAAAGTTATCAAAACAGTCAACATTTCATCAAATCTCAAAACGACCCAGCTAGCATAACACACAGATCATACTAGAACAAGCAAAACCCAGTAAAGGAAACATCAGAATAAGAGCTAGATACTCACTTAAAGCCAAAAGAAACACCTTTAGGAGAATCATACTGAGACCCAACTGGGGAGACACCCCTTCATTCATGCCTCCACCTCCAAGCACTCTCAAGCAGTTGACAACTTTCAAAAGAAGATGAGCCAGAAAGAAGGGAGAGGAAATGGATAGAAAAACACGCCAGTCAAGAAGCTTCTGGGCTGGAATTCAGAGAATGGTGGCCTATATGTGAGAGAGAGAACGAGAAGAAAGTGGGCATGGCTGTGCCAGCTATTTAATCGTGTGGGGACTGGAGCACTAACAGTAACAGCTGTACTCTCTCACTTTCTTAGAGAGAGAGCGAGAGAGAGAGAGAGGGGGGACCCACGTAGCCATGGAAGCTGAGATACAATGGCACTGGTGCATTTAATTGCCATCAATTCGCCTTACACCGCACTCCTTTTGGCACGTGTGAAAACTGGGTTCGTGTGCTTCACACGTTTGGTTTTCTCGCGGGTTAAAAGAGGTTCGGGGCAGTTTTGACGACAATCTGAGAAATGGGTTGTTGGCGATTTATTGAATTGAATTGGTGAATTTATTTATTTATTTATTCTAAATTTTCCGTTGGTGCTGGTGCTGTGGGTCTTCATTTTATGGGCATTTAAGACTACGACAGTGGGTTTTGGTACATTCAGTTTTTGTTTTTGTTGACATTGTGAGGGTTGGTTTTCGACTTTCTGCTTTTGAAGTTTTGGGGGAGATGCAAAAAAAATGTGATGGCGCGAGGTTGCTGGCAAATTTGGGCTGTGGCTCATCAAAGATGGCCATTAGTGGGGAGGACCCATTTTGAGGATTGTCGTGAAGGAAGGCAGGTGGGCGATCCGAGTCCTGGACATGGACATGGACATGGACATGATCTGTCGGCCCGGTAGGAGTGGGGTTTAATGAGTTGAGTCCTTTTGGTTGCTGGGTGGGGCAAGTCTTTGATCTGCACTTCAATTTGTGGACGAGGTTGCCCCAGACAGAAAAGAGTCCATCGAGTAGTATTCGGTGGTTTAAAGTATTTAAATTTTTACTTCAATTTTTTTTTTCAAAATATATATGTATATGAAATTCATACAAGTCAAGGGTATTCTCAATTAATTAATTAAAAACAAAAATGAAAACGATGCTAATGAACTATAATTCATGAGCACTAAAATTATTTTTCGACCTTTCTTACGTACGCATCCTCCTCTCTTTACCTTCCAGAAGGCAGCCCCCCCCCCTCTCTCTCCGGGAAGAATGAAACTCGACTGCGCTCCCTTCTCATTCCAATTACGGCGGCGATTAATGCACATGTGATAATTGTTACCCTGCATTCTAGAACCATGAATTTCCTTGCGTATTTTTGGACCCAAAAGACTTAAATAAAATAATAATAATAATAATACTAATAAGGTTTACACTCTTGTAACCAGTCAGATTAGACCAAGCCAGCTGAACTTTAAGCCCACCCACCCCCCCTTCCGTTCGTTCTTATTCTTCACGTAGCAATCTATCAAGAATGAATAACAAAATTATTTTACGTCAACAACACCAAGGTGCACACCTTTCATTGTGTACACCATTCTGGACCTCATTCAAGAATCTACCCAAAGATATCAAAATTAATTCAGATTTATTACAAAATTTAAAATTAGATAATTAAATTATATTTAGTATATTTTCAATGTTAAATTAAAAAATTAATATAATTTTAGTATATAAGGGGTTTATTGTGTAATTAATAAGTGTGAATATAACCTTTTATTATATGGATATTTGAGAGATACTTTTTAAAGATGTTAATGTAATTTGGTTTATATATTTTTTTAAATTAATTGTTATGTGTTATTTTGAGAGTAATAAAATTAAAAATTTTTGTATAATTATTTAATAATAATACGAGAATTAATTGAGCTTTAAAGTAATATTAAGATTAATTGAGTTCTAACCGAAAAAAAGAGAGAGAGAGAGAGAGTTTAAAGTAGAAAGAGAAATTAAAAACTCTTCGTGTCTTGTTGACAATTTTTCACGGGAACAAAGCAAACTAAATATAAAACTGATCTAATTCACTTCTGGAATGCTTTGCAGGGCTGGCTTCCAATGTCTGTGGTGGCGGTGGTGGTCCATTGATAATCCACTTCCATTGGCATGGCCACTGCTATTAACCAGCCTGGCCAGGACTTGTTCCATGGACAACCCCCGAATCTCTAGCCTCGCCATTAGCTCATCTAGCTCCCTCTTTGAAATCTTTATCTTCATGACCTCTCTAATGGCTGAACCCCCCGAAGAAGCAATATTAGAATTATAACCAAACCCTCCTTCTTGACCTTCACCAAGTAGCCTCTGCCTTTCTATGCTTGTAGCACAGTTCTCTGTTGCCATCGGACGCCAGTCGTCGCCGGCGAGCTCCGTCGACGACAATTCACGCATGCAGCAATTTCCCATGTATTAATGCGTATGTATAATATTTAATATGCTTGTTGAATAAAATCGGTGGCAATGCTAAGAGATTCTGGAGAAAGAGGGCTTTGTGATATCTATCGAGAGAGAGAGAGAGAGAGAGAGATGGGCAAAAGAGGGCTAATAGAATGGGTCTTGAATGGGACTAGTTGCCAAGAATTATCAAAGACGTAGAAGCTAGGAGGAAGGATGGTCTTAAATAGGAACCAGGCGAGAATGTTGGAGCGCACGATTTAATGAAATTCTCGACTGAAAAAAACAAAAAAGAGAGGATGGTGGAGAAATTATAAAAAATAAATAATAATAATAAAAAAAACAAGCACGCCGGTTGACCAAAAACCCAAACTTCTTCTTACTCGTCAAACGGATCATGATCTTTTTAACGTTTTCTTATTATTTTTTTTTCATTTAATAAAGTTTAAGAAACAAACATTATACTTAAGATTAAAAATTTATCATTAAACCCGATAGAATATATTATTGCCTTAAATTAAGGAACGACGTTGCATGGGGTGGGAGGGGGGGCTAATAGTATGTAAATGCGGATTGATTTGGGGCGGTTAAATTGTTACTAGTGATTTGATTAATTTTAAAGCTACAACCGATGGATAAGAGAGTTAAAAACAATTAAATTGACATAATTTCAAAACATCAACGGATTGTTGGACCTCACTCCTCCACGCCGGTTTAGTGCATTAAGATTTTAATATTAGAGTATTCCCACCAAAAAATTAACCATGCTTTATTTCAAAGGGAAAAGGGTTAGTCCTAATCTTATAACCTCAAGGATCGGGGGGAATTTTGACATAAAAAAAAAAAAAAAAGAAGAACAAAAGAAAAAGAAGAATTACGAGATAGAACTCGCATTTTCTTGGCGCAGCCACGACTTGGTCGAAGATGACGTGGGAAATGAATTGCACGAGAACTCGATCGATTAAGAGTCAAAGTTGCCAACCTCACTTTATTCTCGGGCAACTTTGCCACGCACGATCCGAACAATTACGGCCATCAAATCAAAGTTTGTGTGCTTCGATGAATCTTACTTTTAGTTTATGAATATTTGCACTTTAATGCCGCCACTTTGTGAAGTCAGAGCAGCCGAAAAAGAGGCTTGCCATTACCAATTAAGATAAGAAAAGAAAGAAAAACTGACACCCCAGATTGTTAGTTAGTATTGTTGGTTAGACTAAATGCATGGTTAGAGAAAGAAACTTCGCCTATCGTTAAACTCAGTCAATTCCCATTTACGCTGCAGCAGATGCTGATCTCCTTCCTGTTTGATCCGAAATATTAGAATTAAGATTAAAGTTAGATAAGCATTGATTTTTTGACACAGAAATGACGCGGGTGATATGACTACCGCCGAGAGATTAATACTTTTCAGCGTTTCCATGTAGATTAGGCGAGTGAGATCTTTACTATGACTAGGGAGACTGGCTGGAAAGAACCATACAAATATGTGTCCGTGAACAGGGGTTATAAGCTGCTGCTTCTTCTTCTTCTTCTTCTTCTTTTTTTTGGCATCCTACAAGCCCACATTTCTAGTCTACGATTGCTTTATTCTCGCATAAAGCATGGTGCGCTGGTCCCCACGCATAACTGCACACTGCATTTAGTTTCACTGAACGTCTGGATAAAGAGTCGAGCCTATAACCTTTTTGGCAGATCAATTTTTGTTGCCACTAAATTCATATTAACTACAAATTCGGGCATGGTGTGAACTAATGAACCCTAAAGTCAAGTCCAGCTTGGGTCGTACAAAAACACTTTTGGCCCAAGTTGATACGAGCCCGAGCATTTTTATAAGTGAATTTGGGTCTAACTAAATAGCCATCGCCAAAGCCCAGGTGTTCGCGGAATCTGCCGGCTTGTGTGGACACGATTTCATTAGTGGGCCTCGATGGAGCGTGCTGTGCTTCAAGTCTGTCTTACCACCCATCATAGTCCCCACAAATAGAACAAGTATCGTCAAAGTTTCATTAAAATTTGATTGGAGGAGGCGTCATCCCCTCCAGAGTCAAATTGAGAATCATCAAATTTAATTTATCGGTTAATTGAGAGTAAGTTATATTCTTATTTATAATTCCTCATATGCTTCAAAATAAATAAGCAAAATACCATTATCAGTGCGTGAGATTTGGATTTGATGAAAGAGGGGGCCTTCTTTTTTCTGTAAAACCTTTTTCCGGCTTGCGGGCGTCCTCCTTCACATGCAGCGCTGAAATTCTCGACCCTCAGCAACATTGATTGCATTGAAGTTCAAGCACGGGGCTCTCTTTTACATGAGCATGTGGGCCCTTAACCTTTTTTGTGATGTTTGAGTGGTTGAAGGGCAACAAGTCGTGGACAAGGATTCAGACAGGAACCGAATCCCTAACCATAGAAATTGCTGATATTAAATGTGTTTCTCCTAGAAGAAGTTGACAAATCATGGAAAAGAGAGAAAGTCGGTCATGGCAAGCATGAAACCATTCATTCCAGTTAAAAAAGAAAGGATATCAACGAGAGAAACCAGCAAGTTAAATCTTTTATCAGGACAGCACCCCTGCCATCAATGAGTGCAACCAATCCGTTTTGGAGCGATGCAAAAGTCATTCTCCTCCCTAACGGCGAAAAGTTTCGTACACGAATTTATATGTATATTTATATATTATATTATTATAAATATTAATTATATTTTTTAATATTTAAAATATGTGATTATTGTTAACTATGAAATTGTGTCTAACAATTATTGGAATATAATACACGTACGTGTCTAAAATGTGTCAAATTTATGTTTGAGATATAAGAAAAAGACTTGGGCACGGAAGTGACCCTTTCCGTGAATCTAAACGCGGCCTAATTGCACAAGACGTGTCAATCATCAATTATTCGTCACCGTGACCCCGTAGCTAGATTAAGCACAAAAATAGAGGGTCGAGCAGCTATAATTGGTGTGTGGAATTTAACAAGCCGAGTTAATTATCTTTCCGAAGACATAAAAATTGAAGTGAAATCAAGAGAATTGAGCCAAATTGTTGGTTAAAACAGACTCTGATCATAGGAAGATGCCAGCTAAATCAATCAATCACTTTCTTATCCATCATGGCCGGAATGGACAAATTGAGTATTAGGACATCGAGATTGCTGTAGAGCCCCGCCGGGCCCAGAAATAGACCTCTTACCAAAGCTGGAATCGCAGGCTCAGGTAATAGTACTATCATACTATGCAAGCGGAAGCAACACTTCACCAGTTTTCAGTTAACCGCAACTGGGAAGGAAATACCGAAACTACAAGAGAAATGGTTCGTAGGGAAAAGTTGATTTAGTTGTCTAACGTAATTTTTTGGAATCGACCATGCATGAATTGTCTAACACGGTACTGAAATTTAAGCTTACACCTACCAAAAATTGTATTTCGTAAGAAAGCAAACTTCTTTTTCCCTCTCTTGTTTGACCATACCCAGCATAATGGGGCCAGCTTGTAAGATCCATCCCCCTCTGGCCCGTTGAGAAAAGGCAAGATTGTCATCAATTGTTTTAATTATTAAGAGAGATCACAATTTAGATCACTGTAAAATAAATAAATTATAGTTAGAAATATATATATATATATATATATATATATATTAGAATTATCTTCAAAACTAAAAATTTTGAATTTAAGACCTAGTTAAAGTGAATTAATTAAAAAAAAAAAAGAGTAAGGGAAATCATTGAAATTAATTTTTAAAGAAACAACTTGGGCATATGGTAATTGATATGAGTATTCAAAGAAATTTTTATTTTGTTGAATTACTGTGATTGTGGTTGTTTCCTGCACAACCAACCTGGATGGACTGTTCCTTTTTCTTTGCAGGAACCAACAGGCTGGACCATTCTAAGATGGCATGACAACTTGAATCAACACAAATATAGATACCAAGCTGTTGCAGTGCACCTCTTCAAAACAGCCTGGCATGAAAAAACTGGTAAAAAATTGATGCCACTTCTACATATTTTTTCACTGCTTTCTTTTCTTGGAGCCAATAGCATCAAATTTTAACTTTCCCTTTATTGACACCAAGCAGTGGAAAATTATGGATAGCATCATTTTTAACTATCAAGGTGTCATCAAATCAAGATCTCGAACATATCCTATCCTACTTTATGGTGGCGCCATTGGATTGTAAAGAGGACTGGGTAGATGGGCCACATTGTCACAGGGAATGGCTGGCCCAACCCCAGAGCAACAGTTCCGAGTGGAGATTGTTGGTAATTATCGTTGCTTAATTCATCGTGGATAAAGATAAAAAAGGATCCCGCCATGTGAGCTGCTACTACCAAAATTGTTCAGAAAATTGCATTTTATGTCAGTGCGGTGGACATATCTTGAATGTTACCTTTCCTACTGTGCCCTGTGGGAAGGCGGCAAGTACGTGCCACCTTTTAAAGTAGAAACTTTTGTTTCCTCTCAAACTCCATGGTTGTCTCTTTCCACCGACGACCCCATCAAGGATAATTTATAACTGACAGATATTACGGGAAATAAATTTATACACATTGAGCAAAAATCATAAGGCTTTGATTAATTATTTGCCATAATATTAACGCTACATCTTGTACTTATGTTTCTTGCAAAGTAGGCAGCATGTTCAGGAAAAAGACTGTAGAAAGTCCATAAAGCCTTACAAAAGAGTCTTATGTGAGGAAACTAGCTCGACACCAAAAGTTACACACTCCGACCAAAATATTCTAATCCCCGGAGATTAGCAGCGAATTATACCTCAATGTTTCTGCACTGGTCTCTAATACTGAAGTCCGTAAGTTGAAGAAACAAAACACGCACCTTAAGGGCATCTAGATTTCCCTCCTTTCTTTTTTTTTTTTTTTTAAAGGTTTTTTTGGTCTACAAACATCAATGGACCCCTCCGACCATGAACAGTTGGATAAGAGCAGTTCGCGCGAGGGTCACAGTTCATTGGCTGGAGCTGACAATTGTAAGCCCCCCCCCTACACGACAAAGATTTCAACAGAAACTTTAATCAAATATGTGCTCCTCTAGTACAAGAAACTCATAAACTAGGCTGACATCATTGAACAGCAATACATTAAAGAATCTATTTTCAACGGCTGTGAAAGGGGTGCTTTGAATTATCTACTCGGAGTCTATGAGATCAGGCGCAAATCGCTTGTTTGCCTTTATGTTTTGTTGCTTTAATTAAAGCCCTCAGATTAACTTCTTGTGTGGGGTGGCGGCAGTGGTGGTTAGGCTGTGGCTAGCCAAGTAGCAGGTGAGATTCTGATTCTGCAAATATAAATTGAAACACCAAAAGATCGTAATTAAATTTTATTGCAATTAATATATTCGTATTTATTTCTAGGGTGTAGAAACTGTTCAGTTTTTGTTTTTTTTTTCCCATTTGGGTTGTCCTGTTATGGACAAATGAGGAAAAGGGCTTGTGGGGGGGTTACGCAAGAAGTTTAGCGGCGGTGCTTTTAGTGTGGCTGTGCAAGTGACGTGGGGGGGCTCCTATAATATTGAACGACATTATGCGTTGCAACTTGCACCACGAGGTTGATATTTTACAGCCGCCAACAGAAGCTTGCATAGCAGATTTGTGTTGGAGGAGGCTGGATCGGGGGTTGTTACATCATCTTTGTGCAATTAATTTGCCTTAAAATTGAACTTTAATCAACCTATCAGACAACCCCCTCCCCCCCCCCCGGGCCCCTAAAAAAAAGAGGGTTTTTTTTTTCTTTTATAAAGATTATAACTTAAATACTAAACTTAAAATTAGAAATTGAAAAAATACTACTAATAACATCGTTTTTTGTTTACAAGTCTAAGTTAGTGTATCTACATTCTGTTTTATTAATCAAAACAAAAGGGGATTATTGGTGGGTAAAAGTGAATCTAAAATGCCACAGAAAAGAAAACAAATTAACACGTTTTTTTTTTTGGTCAAAGAAAAAAAAAATGAAGAAGAAAAAGAGGTTTTAACCATCCATTTAAATGATGACATACAGGACAGTGATTGCAACATTGGTGGGTCCATCACCACTTGGTGGCATTTCGATCGGGGTCCACGCCTGGTATACCCCCAACAACAGGAAATGGGCCCAAGACTATTCTGGCCACTGCAAAAACCGGCTCCACCTTCCCTTGCGTTGTCACTATGATTTGAATGAGATGACTTGGCCCTCAAATCATATGTTAGTCCAAGCAACTGGACTCGTGCCAAGAGTTTATTACGATTTTGAGGAAACGGAGTACTTAAAGTGACAAAAATAAGTGTTGCCTTCTCACTTTTCATTTACCTCTTTTTTTATGGGGCCTTGGTCCCTCCTTCCTAAACAAATAAAAAGTATAAAAGCTAAAAAAAAAAAAAAAAAAGTTTATTACGATTTTCTTTTAACAAAAATGATGTGGTATGTTGATGTGCATTATGGCGTCTGACTTCAGAGCTTTGCGTTGCACCTCGGTACTTGTTTTTCCATTGTCGCGAAATTAGAGAGGGTTTACACTGTAACTTAAAAATGACATGGAGTTTCTCTTACCCTTAGATAAAAATAAATTATAATAACAATTTATTGCCTTTTACATGGGTTTCATCTCGTCAAATTTATGGATGAAATATGATGTATCAATTTCAAAATATACCATCTTATTTAGTACAAAGATTTTACTAATAAATATAATGTTATTTAAATTTATTTTCTAAATAAATTTTATTGTACAAATGCAACCAATTTGAAATAGTCTTTCACGTAGATTTACATCATATTATTATAATTATTAAATATATAATTATAATGTATTATTCACAATTATGTATTAAATGACTAAAATGTATAATATGATGCATAAATTCACACTGAAATGTATCGAATTGATTGTGCTTGCAAGACAATCAATTTGAGTAATCCAACGTGAAAGCTTATTAATACCACTAGATACACAAATATGATTTGTTAATTACAATTATATATTAAACAAGTAAACTATATCAATATATATTTATCATATGTTAATTACAATCTTGTATTAAATAATTGAAATGTATAATCAATGATTATAATGTATAGATTTGCATTAAAATGCATCAAATTGATTGTGCCTATAGACAGTCAATTTGAATACTCCAACACGAAAATTTATTATGACCAATATATACACACCTGTAATTTATTAATTACAATTATATATCAAAAAATTAAATTATATAATTAACAATTATGATAATGTTATAAATAAATTTACACTAAAAATATATCAAATTGATTTTGTCTATAAAATTTTACCTTTTTTTTTTTCTCATTTTGATAACACGCAGACAAATTATGTTTTGCATGGAAACCTTGTTCCTTAAAAGACCAATGCTTTAATTTTATAACAATTAATCCAAAGTGAGGGAATGAAATGACGAAGTGTAAAGGCATACTCCACGAAGTGAAAATGCCAACTTGGCCAGAAATAGTTTCTTAATTGTCAAAACAGATAAAATTTACAATAAATATAGTTTAAATCACAAAATATATATGCCTTTTAACTTTATTTTTTATTATATATATATGTATGTATGTATGTATGTATGTATATTTTAAGTATAAGAGAGAGTGAATACTGATGAAGAGTTCTCACCAAAAAAAAAAAAAAAACATATTAAGATAACATTGGATCATATTAACAAAAAAAAATTAGTAATTAGGTCTTAGTTAGATCTTTTAAGAGAACATATAATTAAGTGCAATGGGTAAATTTTAAAATTAACATTTTAATGATCAAGTCAATAAAAAATTAAAATCATTATTTTTACCAGATATTAATTTAATTTATGTTTACATATTTAAGTCAATTCATGGAGTCCAAAAATGTTTCGGATGTAACATTTATTATTTTGTTAGGTTGAGCCTCACTTATCAATATAGGAAACAAAGAGAATCACTCCTTAAACCCCTTCGACTTGAGAGAGACTGTTGTTACACCCGAAAAAGATTAAAAAATAAAATAAAAATTAAAAAAAAAAAGAAGCTAGATTATTTTGAGGGTCTAATCAAAAATTAAACTGATAAGTAAACTATTCTCAAAATCGTGATTGGTCTCTTTTCTACTAAATCACCGGCTGTTAGGCCCGTGTTGACCTGGTGGAAATGTGAATGATGATAAGGTGTTACTCGTATAATTAAAAGACGACAAGTCGTTGTAGGACCCATATATGGACCCGCAGTTTTGCATTCTCAACCGTTCAATGTGCCCCATCACTGACGGACGCATTTTGCTTTTGAAAACCAGCTTATGGGGATTATTTTACCCTTTAGACCCAACAAGCGTTTACATCTACTAAACCGTCAGAATCAAATTAAACGCCGTTTGGAGCGGAAGGTACGACATTATTATTATTATTATTATTATTGCTGAATTACGAAAATGCAATATTATGAAATATAAATCAAAACGTAACATTATTGCCATTAGAGTTGATTTTAACATAATTAAATAAAATAAAATTTATCGCATTTTGTGTAAAAATAATAAATGCTATAATTTTGATAGGAATATACCTATGTAAATGAGAATTAAATTTACACAAAAATTTTGGCAAATCGTATAACATTTATAAGTATTGCAGCAAAATTTTTGTCCATTAGGATAATGCGAAATTTGTGTGAATATAATATTATTATGCCTTTATATTCCGAACGTTATACCTTTGTGTGGTCACTGTCTTTTTCTCTCCCACTAACGCCCAATTTCTTTCGATGCATTGTTAAATAATATTGTTTATTTATGAAAAATGGTCGATGATTTGCCACGTGGCAAGGACAGTGACATGGACAAGTGGGACCATCGGCTACTGGGAGCATACACGGCTACGAGAAACAATGAACGGGGAGCCAGCCCGGCCACGTACCGCGTGGAAAATGGGGCCCCTATTAGAGTTTGTCATTTTTATGCATTTTATATAACATACTGTATAAAAATAATTGGAAAATAATTCTCATTATTAATTTAATTGTGATAATTTTGACCGTTTAAATTTATAATTCATTCATAATACTAAATTTACCGGAGATTGATTGACGACGTTCAAAATCTCCTGCTCAAAAAGATTAATTACATTAATCGAGCCCTTCTCTTTACTTTGTAGTCAGAGAGACAAGAACGGTGTTTTCGTTAGATAGTGATACGGATAGATGTGCTGATACCTTCCACCGTGGAGTATGATGCATCATCCTGCTACGGTACGGTCAAAACGATTAGTTTATCACGAAATATTAAATAAATATATATAATTCTATTATAAAATTTTAAAAATATAATCATTCAAAATTCGTAAAATGTTTTTAATATAAAATAACATAATATATGTTATTACAAACGATTAATACGCCCCCGACAGTATCCATATTCGGCGAGTCATTTTCTTTCCAAAGCTCGCTCTTCTCTTTCGATCATTGCCGATTGGTCTGCGATTGACAAGTACAGCAAGAACAATGCTGTAGACAAGCTAGCATAACATAATTTAATGAAAATTTTATATATTAAAATTAATATATATAAGTTAATAAATAGACTGACTCTTTTTATGTATGTTTTATTGTATTGTTAGGTAATTTTATTTATTTATTTATTTTGACTTGGAAAGGAACCGATCTCATGAAATGCAGCAAAGATGAACCCAAATTCAAATGAAATGAAACCCAAAGCCTAAAGATGCTATATATACAAACACGTCTTCCCCTCCAAAGCCAGCCTCCTATGTTAGAGCCCAAATAATGTACTTCTTGTTATGACAACTAACAATTATTCCCGTAGTTTCGTAGATTTGTGTGTTTTTGGAAGTGGGTTGAAGGAATCAAGAGCTCAGTCTGGTCTCTCACAAACCCGTCATATGGTTTTATATGGCCAAGGGCAGGAAATTGACCTCCAGCCGCAGTGAAAGATATTTAGGTAGTTATGGTCACGGCGACGGCCATGACACCGCCGGCGACGGGGCGGCCGAGCTGGGGGAAGAGGACGTGTGGTCGACGGTCGATGAATTGGGTGATGATCAGAGGGACCAAGCTGTTGTCAACGACTCGCATGGTGAGTGGGCGCCACGCCCGGGAGTTGCGACTAATGGAAGCATGTCGACTAGGGGCTGCCGTCGGATTTCTCAGGATGGCAGCCGCCACGTGGGTGGGCTGACTTTGGCCTTCGAAGATTCCTCGGACAAAACGGCGTCGCCAATGATTCTCCACCAGCTCCCCGGGCATGACAGCGTGGCATGTTCCCCACGACACATGGCCACGTCAGCTCCCATGAACGTGCCTGACTGGACGAAGATTCTGCGAGTAGGCTCGGCGGAGTCGGTCCACGAGTTAGAGGATGAGTCTGACCACCGCAACTCAGAAATGATTCCCCCACACGAGTACTTGGCGCGTGAGTATGAACGCAACCGGAAGATCGGCGGAGCATCCGTGCTTGAGGGTGTGGGGCGGAAGCTCAAGGGCCGTGACATGAGGCGCGTGCGCGATGCCGTGTGGAGCCAAACTGGATTCGATGGATGATTAGTGGGTGGACAGCCCCCCTCCCCCTCCGATGAACTTAAACCTAGTTAATGTCGCTCTATATAAATTTGCTCAATTATGAATTTTTCTTTTGTTTTTTTTTTCTCCGTTTTAACTCGAGCAAAGATTCGGCCGAGTTGTTTTGGCCTTTAAGCTGACACAACTCTGTACCGGGTGAGCTCTCAAGCATGATTCTGATTGATCAATGAGCAGGTGCCTCTCTTTTTGTTTTGTCCTAGCTAGACTGGAATTTGGATTTGCTATTGTTGATTTTCTGACGATTTTGGTAATCTTGACACTTTTATTTGCATGTACTAATAGATTATAAGTATAAATCAATCCAAACTATAAAATGCGCTGAAAACCTGCGAAAATATTGGTTGATTCCGAGCTTTGAACAGATATTTGAAACAGGAATTTGAAAATATTGCTCTTTAGGATTGATACAAAGAACAAGGAGCAATTATCAGTTTACGAGGATGACTAATCATTTCCATCTTTAGCAAACTACAACTGCAACTTAATTGATTGGTAATGGAACACGACACCATCAACTTCGTAAGGTGTTTTCACGTCGAGGATTTTTCGATCTGAACCATTATCTAACAACATAGTCCATCTAAAGTTTGCCATATCAGAAATGCCCTAATGATTTTATGACGTTATGGTACTTAATTAGTTGTTTCTTCCTCCTTTTGTCTCTCCTGGATGCAAAGAACCGCACCAATTTAACCATTTCTGAGGATGACTAATCATTTCCATATTTAGCCAACTATAACAACTTAATTGATTCCTAATGAAACATGATAGCATGAACCTTATAATGTGTTTTTTGTTTTTTTTTTTTTAAATCAGAGTTTTCCAATCTATTCCACTGTGTAAAATATAGTCCGCTCAAATTTTACCATCAGAAATTTCCATGGACTTTAAAATGTTCTCTAATTACATTTGAGTGGGCAAAGGGAGTATGGTGTTTCAGATTTTTAGGATCTTTGTATATATATGCTGCAGTTTTTAGGAAATGTACAATTTCCACTCAGCCAAAATTTCCCCCAATTTATGTATTTTTCGAGTTAGACTTACATTATCAGTCTCTGATCTATCTTTCACGGAACGAAGATAAGGAACCAAGCAACAACTATTAGTTTATTTGGCTAATAATCTCTCTCTCTCTCTCTCTCTCTCTATATATATATATTCTTTTTGTATTGACTCCGGTTCGAGTTGGAGATTTATATTGAGAGTGTGATGTCGGGTTCTAAATTTATAACACTAAAAATAAATGTGAAAAAAGTTTATTTAAATTTAATAAGACTTAAATAGTATATTATTTTTATAAAAGAGATTAAATACAAATTTTAATGAATAATTTTTGGTCTTGCCACATATTATTCTATTTTATTTTGTTAAAAATAAGAGAGAGAGAGAGGACATCCTAGAGCACTGTGGTGTCTAGAAAATGAATACACACACACACACACACACTCGAACAGCTACAAATATACGAGGACTGCCTCAATTTCATAGTAAAATAACAAGAAACAATACTGCAGCACAATATCCTAAATAGGATTTGGCCCGCCAGTGATTAAAAGCAAGGGATATGGGGCAAGGGAGTAAGGAAATGCGACAAGAGAGAGAGGGTGGAGGGCCAGCCCCCGGAGGCAAGGCGCTGGAATTGGATGGTGCCAATGAGGTCACGGCGACACAAGTTGACAAAGTCAAGAAAAGGCTGTAGCCAAAGACAGAACAATGCTGGGGGTTTGTCCGGTTCTCAATGCCTTGCCTTTTTTAGGAAAAGGACACTACAATTTTTGTTGGGCTCACGATGCTCGTGAGTTTTGGTCCATTGATAATTTGGTATTTCCCAGAAAACACTTAATTGAAATTATCATTTGTTTTTCGTAAAATAAGATGTTAGTGAAAGGCTGTATGTTTTCATTTAGTATCATTCGTACTTTAAGCATAAGGAATTCAAGGGAGGGAACCCATCAAAGAGAAAAGGGGAGAAAAGCTATCCCGTGTGTGAATTTTAATTGTTGAGAGAGTAATGGAGAAGGAAGCGGCGAAGATATATTAATGCAAAACCAGCCAAATTGACTCATGAAATCGACCAAAATTATGCCAATTTTGCTACTAATTAAGGCAAAGCAGTTAAAATTCGACGAACACAGGGGGATCAAAAAAATATCTTAAATGAACCTTACCTAATAATAGAGCTTTAGACCTAATAAATAAAATTGCCTTGTGTCTAATGAAAAGCTAACACAAAAAAGAAAAAAACAAATCATGAGAATTATAATGGATGCCTCGCAATCTTATTCATTGGCTACATGATTACGTGATTGAACGAAGTTCATTTAAAGATACACTTTTAGACGGATTAGATCTAAACATGGAGAAGTCGAGTGAATTATTGTCACCTTTTTCTTGAACAAAGTTTAGTTCACTTGGTAAGAGAAGGAGGAGTTCTTTTTCTCCGTCAATCAGTATTTGATTCTTGCGGGGAACACTCCAAGAGTAAAATCTTGAATGCGCTGGGCCGATGTGGTGAAGTGCGTCTTTAAGATCATGACTTAGTTTCTGTTAGCTCAAGGATTTTTTACCATTCAATTCAATTATTTTTAGATGGAACCTGGGAGAGCCTTAGACATTAGAAGTGATAAAATCAAGCCCGTTCACATTGTTTTTTTCTTTTCTGGTCGGAATGGGCTAGCCATGTCTGAGCTATTTAGATAAGAACATTATGGAAGCCCATCTCGTTGGGTTTGGATTCTCGAATGTTTCAACTCAAGCCCAAGTGAATGCTAACAGGTCGCGTAGGTTCACCTCGGTGTAACTCTTCGCATGTCGTTCTTTTGTTCTGTCAATTAATATACATCTAGAAAGCGGAAATTTAAGTTTATGCACCGGAAATTCAATGTGTTCTACCATGTATGATGTCTTTGAATCATGTACTCAACGACATTCACCCTAAACCGAACGCATTTGAACTCATGCCATAGATTTCTAACTGTTTTTCTTCTACCAAAATATTAATAATTCATGAGCTCCAAGTTATAAATTGGATTAATTGAGTTGTGTTATTCTTTGAATATGTACGTGAGCTTTTCCCTACATGACAAAAAGTCCGGACCCGCCGCTCTCAATGCACTGAGTCTTCCCTTTTCTTTATATATATATATATATATATATATATATAATTGGGTACGTAGAGACAATTATAAAATTTCTTTGAGATCGTACTCTTAATGTGATGAGATTGGAAAGCTCGTTGCAAAAAAAAAAAAAAAAAAAAGGAATCTATTAAAGGAGAATTTTTTTTTTTAATTTCATTCTAAACAATATGTGAGAAGAAAATTCAAAATAATTAAAATAAAATTTTTAAGTATAATTTATCAAAGATGACTATATATATATATATAAAAAAGAAGGTATTATATCAATTATAGAATGTTAATTGTTTAAGCAAAATTAGAAGGAATTAGTAGAACAATTTAAATCAATTGCAGGGGTTAAGCAAAGTCGAAGTGATGAATTGGAAATCATTAGAGAATGCTATTTCCAAAATTTAGCGGTTAAGCAATGGCGCCACTTGAGCTTGGAGATGACGAGGACCATGCATCTGAGACCATATACAGTTGTAAGATGCATGATATGGTACATGATTTTGCACAAATTGTTACAAAGAATGAATGCTTTTACTGCACGGATGGACGGTCCAGTAGAGTCAATCATGAATTCTGCGTTAAGAAAAAGTGCGCCATTTGAATTTAAGGCTTCCGTCTCCCATTTCGTATTATGGTTTGCGAAAAGTGCGAAAACCTTCTAATTTTATATGAATGGCAGTGGCTCACAACAGCAGTCTTGTTGAGTTTATTCAGTGAATTAATGTATGTAAGATCGTTGAGCATGAGATATGATGATTTTGCAGTAACTTTAAGCTCTTGCCATGTTTAGTATGTACGGTATTAAAAGAAAGGTGGGGCTCGAGATTTTAGGAATAAAAACTCAAATTGGTGACGGTCAAAGTGAGACGTCATCATCTTCCTCTTCTTCATCGTCTTCACCAATCGTTGCTTTCCCCAAATTGGCACTTCTTGAACTAATACGACGATTAACGCGGAAGTGTGGGAAGATTATAATGATTATGATGGCCCTAGCAAGCCTGCAGTTGTACACACACACACACACACGTATATAGTCCACTAAGATTGTTCCTTGAATTTTTTCCGAGCCTTCACTCTCCTTTAAAGTTGTATTTTCTACGTACTTTCTTGTACATGTAAACTTGCTCTCTCCGAAAAATCTTCTCATTCATTTCTGCACACAAGGAGGGAAGTGCTCCACTTTGATAATTAGGTTAACCCTCGGGGTTGTAGCTACTAGTTTGAAAGCACTAGACAACTCGTTAAACATTAGAGATACATTATTGGTATCAAATGGTTTAAATTTACGTGGGACATAATGGGGTCGTCAGATTTTTCCTCTTTTGAAAAATAGTAAAGAAAAATTATATTTCTTTTCCTCATACAATAATTGAGAAATCATAATTTCCTCGATTTTCATGACTTGTCACTTTATTATGGGCTCACTAGACCTAATAACTCGGTTTGTGAGGTCCCTAATTTGTGTTGCTAAAGAATTATCAGTGCTGCATTAATTTAAACAAACTCATCGGGCACGAGGTCGCAATCAAGCTTAATAACATAATGAATTGACGAGAGCGTTTCAAATGATTGATATGCTAAAAACGAATCAAATTGCTCCCAAATTGTGCTCAATGGATCGGAGATCAGTGCATCTGATTTCAGTTGGTTAAAGAATCATTTAATATTAAAAATAGGGCAGACACTCGAAGAATGGAGTAGTGTAAGTGCGTAGCAACGTGTTGGAGTAAAATAATTAGGGTCATTTCCTCGGCAGAATTTAATTAGTTAATACAATTTGATAATCTTTCCTTCAATAAAGCAAGTGTGCTTATCTCCTTCCTCCTCTTTGTTTTTTTTTTTTTTTAATTATTATTAATTTCTTTTTCCTTTCGTCTGTCCTTCTGTATCGGAATATGATCACCCAGAAAAAAAAAAGCCAAGGCAACGAATACTTTTTCTTTACGAAGAACCACAAAATACGTGGCAAATTAGAGAGGGGTTCAAGTCACTAATCTCACAATTACGTGATACTTAAGCCAAACTAAGAGAACAACTGTTTCCTAGCATTGACTTGAGTTGGATTATAGATCAACCGACGTAAGACTGGGGCATTGGTCTGTCTATTGATAGGCTGCCACGTACACCTTGGCTGGCTCATTCGAGCGTCATCTGGGGCAGTGCAGCAGTCTTTGGCATTAGTGACGGGATTACATTTATGTCTCCTTGAAGAGATGTAATTATTCTGAAAACACGTCTTCTTGAAGAAACAAAAAATTTTTCTAGAATCCAATAAGTCAAATGTATTTACCTCTTAATTCATCTTTCCAATTCGTCCGGTGTACTTTCCGGTGGATCTTTCCATATGGCAAGAGAGACTCGGCTCATCGGTGTCAGGATTCGTTATTGAAAAAATTGCTCTATGTTGCGCAGTCTATAAGTTAAATGTTAGAAGAAAATTATGCCCAAGTGGGTGCGTTTTCTTTAGTTCTGTCTCCTCAATTTGTCTCAATGCCGATGGTTTATCTGTGATACTTAGTGATTATAATATAAAAAGAAAATAAGGTATTCGAATCAAAATTACCAGTAGGACATAAATTACGGTAGATGTCTTACGTGCTTGACGGACCCGAAGACCTCCGGAAAGGAAAGGAAAAAAAAAACAAAAAACCAAAAAAAAAAAAAAAGAAACAAAAATTCGCGTGAGTGGGTTGGATCTAAACAGGTTCCATTTTCTGATTTTTTACATCGAATTCTATGGTTGCACTACGCAAGAGACGGGGGAAATATTTCCACGAACACTGGGAGAACGTGCATGTTGGATGCTAAATAATGCCACACCCCAATAAAATGAATGGGAAAAAGGAAGGAAAATAAAATCACCATTCAAAAAAAAAAAGGAGCATTAATGTCGATAATTTGTTCCTTTTTCTGAGAATAAATGTTGATGAAGTCATATTTCCAAAAAAGAATTGAAGATCGTGTCCCTACATTCTCGATGATGAAATAGGAGCCACAAGCAAATACTTATAATTTTGTTAACAAGTCCAAGGAGATACGCGCCCACTGTTCACTATTCAAGGCGTTTCGAAAGAACACGATATCACTGCCAAAACGGACTGGTTTAAATTAGTGTGAAATTCCTTGCATGGGATTGTGAGGTGAGACTGAGAATAAAATGTAATATATATATATATATATATATATATATATTCTAATAACAAGTTTTTTTTTTTCTCTCTTCTTTTGTAACAAGAACAAAAGTTCAAAATAAATACTAATTTTCACACTATTTCCTAAATTGTAAATTTTTTTATTTTAGCACTTAAAAAGTCTGGATCATAATGATAACCCTATTCTTTTCCAAATTTAATCATAAACATTTAAACGTGATTTTAGATTATGTAAATTTAATTGTCAAAACATAGGAGACATTGAGCTTGAATATAATCAAGACAATTGCCAAAAGTTTGGACCTTTTTCAGATATTCGACTGAAAGTTTCGAATCAGATTATAAAAAAATAAATATAAAAATTTGAAGGACGAAATGAAAAATAAAAATAAAAAAATAAGAACGCGTAAGTTTAGGGAATGAATGTTCTTTTTGGCTTTATGGAAGAGTTGCAAAAACAAGAGGTAATCGTCCACTGGAAATCCAATGAATTGGCTGGTTTTTGATTTTCCGAGCGGTCCATTCCTTCTGCCGGTCTCGCACCAAACCCAAACAATTAAACATTTTCGTGGACATTACCGCATGTACATAACTCAACGTGTTATAGAAAAAAAGAAGAAGAAGAAGAAGAAGAAGAAATAAAATTTGTTTAGGCAACGCGTCCTATGTATTTTAGATGCCATCGATGAGACCAAAGGAGTTTTTGTTTGTGAGTGATAGATCTTAGTTTTGTAAGTTATAATGTTGGATGAAGAGACCACCACCAAAAAGAGTGAGTTAAATGCTGTTGCGGGTATGTCTGTTTTTTAAGTTAAAACAAAGTTTGAGCCTTTATGCCTTCATTTATTTGTTTTTTTTTATTTAGAGCATGTAGGTCAATGGGTAAGAAAACTCTGGAGTCTCGAAGGTCCGTGTTGTCTCTCTCGAGATAATATATAGTCTCAGCCTGTAACTCCAATTTGGGTATTTCCAAATTCTCCTGTAACTACGATTTCCCGTTTATTTCTGTTCAAAGTTTCAGTCTTTGTTCAATTCTGTGCTTGGATTTCTCATCTTTGTTCACAAGATGGGCTGCTGTGCCAGCAAGGAAGAGGCTCCCAAGAGACAATCTAATGGCTATAAACTTGGCGCTGATAACTCAAGGGACAACCTCCAACAATCTTACCATCAAAATCCGCAGCCTCCACCACAACCACAAGCAAGACCACAAGAAAACCCGTATGATGTTGTCCAGCAGCCAATTGTCTCTCTCCCCTGTCAAGTAGAAGCCCCCCAAGCAAGACCCCAGCAGCAACAGGCACCGATGGCAATTACAGCAAGACCAGCAGTAGGCACAACAAAGCCAGTAGCAAGACAGCCTGAGACAATACTTGGCAAACCGTTTGAAGATATCAGGCAGTACTACACATTAGGCAAAGAATTGGGTAGAGGCCAATTTGGGATTACTTATGTCTGCACAGAGAAATCAACCGGCCACAGATATGCCTGCAAGTCCATTCTGAAGCGAAAACTGGTGAATAAGCATGATAGAGATGATATCAGGAGGGAGATGCAAATCATGCAACACTTGAGTGGGCAGCCAAATATTGTGGAATTCATGGGTGCCTACGAGGATAGGCAATCGGTGCACCTTGTAATGGAGCTTTGCGCTGGTGGGGAGCTCTTTGATCGGATTATAGCAAATGGGCATTATTCGGAGAGAGATGCTGCTAGGATTTGTAGGGATGTAGTGAATGTTGTGCACGCTTGCCATTTCATGGGAGTGATCCACCGTGATCTCAAGCCGGAGAATTTCTTGCTTTCTAGCAAAAATGAGCGAGCAATGTTGAAGGCAACTGATTTTGGACTGTCAGTGTTCATTGAGGAAGGTCATTTTCTGTATCCTTTTTATGTGAATATTCATTTATCTGTCATATGGATCTCAGTTGTTTCTAATTTGTACTGGCAAAATTGCTTAGACATTGGGATTTTGAATGCTACCGAAATGGGAATTTTGTGGCTCAACATCATTAGAGTTGTGTGCAGTTTGGAAATGTTTCCTGTAGAAGTAGGGAATGTTGTATATGTATGGAGAAATGTGATGAGCTATGATGTACCAACAGTTAAGGATAATCCATTTTATTATTTGTGAAGTTGATTGATTGAGTTTCTTCCTGCAATCATTTCATCTTACAAGGGACCTATGTCCATGAACTTAACTGAGCTTTTCCAAAATGTGTTGCAGGGAAAATCTGCCGTAATATAGTAGGGAGTGCTTACTATGTTGCTCCTGAGGTATTGCGGCGTAGTTATGGAAAGGAAATAGATATTTGGAGCGCAGGAGTTATTTTGTATATTCTACTCAGTGGCGTACCTCCATTTTGGGCCGGTAAAGAGGACAGCATTAGAGTAACATTAGCAATAACAATTATAATAGATGAGTTTTAGCTAAATTGACTTTGAATGTTCTTGCTTTCACCATTTTGAATTTGCCTATGCTGATCAGTCTCACTGATTGGTTTTCTGTTGCAGAAACTGAAAAGGGAATATTTGATGCCATTTTACACGGAGATATTGACTTTGAAAGTGCCCCATGGCCTTCGATATCAGACAGTGCTAAGGATCTAGTCAGACGGATGCTGACTCGAGACCCCAAAAGCCGAATAACTTCAGCACAAATTCTTGGTATGTTATCCCAATCCTGGTTCTTATGCCATCCCTTCTTTGTTTTCCCTGTTGCAAGTTTTATACCTTCTTCAAATTGCTTCCAGCATAACATCCATGCCATATCTCACAACTGTTCTGTGCCAGGCAGCATAAGAACTCTGGCCAGACTTATGGTCAAACTTTTGCTCCTCAGAATTCCATCATGGGCCAAGTAACTCGGCCTACAATGCCACATTAAACTACTGGTGTGACATATTGGTTGCCATGAGTCAATCAAAATTCCACGATTTCTTAGCTTATCCCCCATGACATGTTGCATTCCTGTTGACCTTGATTCTTCTAGCTAACATGTATGATCTCCTGGTTAGAGCATCCATGGATTAGAGATGGAGGTGCAGCTTCAGACAAACCAATAGATAATGCAGTCCTGTCTAGAATGAAGCAATTCAGGGCGATGAATAAGCTCAAGCAGCTTGCTTTGAAGGTAAAATGTGTCATATCTGAATTGCTTTACAGTTTTTCTATTCATCAAAACAAAAACAAAAGAAAAAAAAGAAAAAGAAAAGAAAAGAAAAAAACAGAGGAGATATTGGAGCCTAGTTGGCTGATTTTCAAGGTCTGGTTCTGTGTTCATAGAAAAGTATGATTTTTCATCCCTAAGTTAGCTACTATATGTGGGTGCAACAGAAATAACAAAATGCCATTGGCTCTTCATATGTTAGGTGAAAAAAACTCCATCTAAATGCTAGGCTTCAGGTGTAGTTTGTCTCCCTGCTAGGAAGTTCTCCTTTTTTTAACCAAAAAGAGAAAAAATCAATTGATGTTCTTTATAGTTCATGCGGCTGGGAATCAGAGTAAATCTGATAGTTGAGGTTGCCACCACCGGGCGATTAAACATGGTCATCATTTGTCCATAAATAGACTGTTATTGATTCAAACTGCAAATTGGGATGGCCCTAGCATGTCACCCCCATTCCCTGTTTCTTATTGTATAGGTTATCCTGGTGTTTGACTTCCCTTGTTTCTTTGGCTTCACTGGTCAATTTTGTGACAGGTTATTGCAGAAAATCTTTCTGAAGAAGAAATTAAAGGTTTTAAAGCAATGTTCACAAACATGGACACTGACAATAGTGGCAGCATCACCTATGAAGAATTAAAGACGGGTCTGGCACAGCTTGGATCAAAGCTGACAGAAGCTGAAGTTAAGCAACTTATGGAAGCTGTAAGTAACGCAGGGATGCGAACAGAGCACGCGTTGCCCTTTATGTGTTGCATCTCACACTTAAACATTATTCATTTTGTTTATGTTTGTTGTCAGGCTGATGTGGATGGAAATGGAACTATTGATTACATTGAGTTTATTACTGCCACAATGCATAGACATAGACTGGAAAGAGATGGGCACCTATGCAAAGCATTTCAGCACTTCGATACAGATGGGAGTGGGTGAGTTCTCGATGTTTGCGGGTTTATAATGCCTGCCCTATTTCTTGTAAGTTTCTGATTTGCAATTACGCATTTGCTTAAAATTTCAATTTTTTGTTAGGCACATAACGAGGGATGAGTTAGAGGCTGCCATGAAGGAGTATGGAATGGGAGATGAAGCAAGCATTAGGGAAATTATTTCTGAAGTGGATACAGACAATGTATGTGTTTTGCATTTAGGACTTCTGGGAGTTCTCCTTTATTGTTGATTCTGTTACTGATATTGCAAATATATGTAGGATGGAAAAATCAATTATGAAGAATTCTGTGCAATGATGAGAAGTGGAACACAACGTCCGGGAAAGCTTTTCTAACCATTTAGTAAATGAGTGGGGGAACCATAGGTACCTTGCCAAGGTACTCGTTACAACACTTGCCAAGTTGCAATCTTGAATCCGAGAAACCATAGGTCCCACTGAATTTTGAGTTGCTTGGATTTGCATTACAATGTTTGTTCATGAGTAGAGAAAAGTCTTCTGTTACTTTAATTTTGAGGATCCTTTTTCTCCTCTCGGTTTGTTCTGGCCACAGACCATACTTATTCTTCATGAATGATAAAATGAGCTGGCCATTGTCCTCTTTTTCCAGAGTATTTTGCTACCTTCTCCACCCTATTGCTACTCCCGTAGGCAGTTGAATTATATATCATGCTTGGTGAGACGTAATGCAATGTTACTAGAATGCGAGTACTCAATTTTGCTTATCATATTTAGACTTGCCTGCAAGTTTAATATTGTTTGTGATGCCGAGTTTAGAACAACACATTCCTTATGCAGAACAGACGAGTAATAATGGAAACATTGAGGCCTTGGCAGGTCTCCCTTCTCACTGGTGGCAACATTTGACTAATGATATTGCTCAGAAGTAGCAATGCAGCATTTGCAACAAAGAGATCATTCAGAGGAGGTTGGGAAAGATCACATGTAGTCAATAGTTGGTCTAGTGAGTAAATTTACGGGATAATGTGAACCTTAGATCAGTGTACCCACGAATTCTACTGGTGTGCAGGGATACATCATCAACTTAAATGTAATTTTCACACTAAACAAAAGTTTTTCTTTTTCAGCTATTCGAGTACTATGGGGGCAGTCCCAATCAGTAATTCCCCTGCTACGCTGGTTTGCTGTACACAACTGCAAACATGACTTGATTTGAAACCCCTTATTCCCTTTGTTCATCATATTCACTTGGCAAAACGCAGAGTCCACTCTGAAGCGAGTTCGTCATGTTTCACTCTATTTGTCAAGTACAAGTGAGCAATGGCAGGGGCAGCAGGGTTATCTGCAAAAGCAGAATATCCGTTAAGTAAAATAAATTGCTCTGAATATGATTGACTGTTGGATGCCATAATAATATATTAAGGATGAACTTATATTACTTAAACAGCAAATTTCCAATGCCATTTGTTCCTTTGGCAACATCCATGACTAATGGCATTCAAAATTTTTTGTTCATTATAAAATGGTGAGAAATGCATATAGCATATACTCTCCCTCCCAGTGGACCTGGTAAGGTTCTCAAAAGATTTTTCAACTGAATTAAAGGATGGAGAAAAGGCATTCAACAATAACAAATCTTCAAAGGATCACATAAATTTACTCCCAGAACCCCCCCTCTTGTATTTGACAAAATCAATCCCCCAACAGATACATGGCACTAAAACGTGAATAAAATACAATATATCACAAAAAGTAAGTAATAATTTATTGAAATAAGAAATTAGCTCAAAGAGTATATGAAAAAGCAAGAAGCATTACAGGGGTCAGGTTGAGTGAAAATTGATCCAATTGCAAGTAGTAATTTGGTTATTGTATTAGCAGGACTCCAATTGTCCTTCAAGATGTCCAAACTAAGGTTCCCAGCATAATCAACATTGCAATGGTATATACGGGTTCTAAAGACAACCTGCAGGTCAAATTCATAATAAAAATATAAATATAGGGAATAGAGAGTGCAAAGAACTATAGCATACACTGCATTCAACATTATCAAAGATACAACTGTAAGCATTTGCCCTTTAACAATCAATAATAGAATATGGGGTTGCAAACCTATGAAATTGGAGTCCAGGGCAAAAGTGCCTTAGAATCAAATCTGTTAGACTTAGTCTACCAACCTAAAACTAATCATCTGTTCTCCACTTCCGCTTTTTTTTCTTTTTTTTTTCAATGTCTCTGAGTCAAACCTAATAGCTTAGCGAGGAATGAAATCAAATTCACTTATGAGAGGTCAATATTAAAAAGAGAAGGAGGAGCATTAGGTAATGGTAATCAATAAGGAGGGAGGCAGATAGGCCAGAGGCTCAAACTAGGTATGTGGAGCAACCACCGACTTGAGTAGTAACTGCACTCATTACAAGCAGAGTAGGCACATGAAAGCATTGGTTGAATGTCTTGGTCTTGGTCAACATCTGTGGATGTTTGTATACAGATGTTTATATACGGAAACAATTATTCAAGGGCAGATGCGGTTTGGGGTTAAGGTAGAAATCATATCAAGCACAGCACATAATAGAAAGAAATTTTTGTTTGGGCTTCAAAGTGCAATCTCAAAAGTGAATTGAAATTGATTGCTAGTTCATATCAATTTCTCAATTTCTCAATCCAATGGATGCATACAAACCCGGAGGGCCAGACCACCAGGTAAACACAAAATCTCATGCTGTGACTACAATAACTTAAGGCATTTTAAACATATATGTTACAAAGGACTTGGGAATCGAAAGCAAACATGCATACCTTTGGAGGTCTGAATGGATAATCGCCTGGAAATGTAATGTCCAGAAAAAAGATCCCTCCTGCATACGGTGTTCCTGCAAGTAACATTGTCTACACTTGTAATGAAGCAATAGAGGGTAAGTTATGCAGGCAAAAGAAACACAGAGATCAGTACTTTATAAGAAAACAAGCCGAAACACAAAAAATAAAAAATAAAAAAATAATAATAATAAACCCAAAATTCAGGAACCACAATAATTGAACAAAAGAACTCATTTTTTACCTAAAAGCAGAGGAAGGAGAGACACAGTCTACTCTTATATGAAGCAATAAAGGGAGTTGGGCAAGCACTAGGAAACAGAGATCAGAACTTCATACAGAAAACAGGATGAAATACAAATATTTAAAAAAGAAAAAACAGAGAGAGAGAGAGAGAGATAAAACCCAAAATTTAGGAACCAGAGGATTGAACAAAAGAACCAATTCTTGCAAAAAAAAAGTTGAGGAAAGGAAAGACCAGCGGGGCCAATGAAGGTGGAGACCCAGTGGTGGAGATTGTCACCCATGGGACCAGCAGAGCAATCAGGAGGTGGATCCATGTTGAGCTCTGCCACTTCCCTCTGTATCCTCTTCCCTGAGGTTGACAATGATGTTGGTGACACCCACGGACCTGCTGTTGCCGCTGATCCTCCTCCCGCTGAATGGCTTGGGTTGCTGTTCATCTCCGCTTTATCAGCACCGCTTTCGCTCAGAGACTTCAGAAACTAAATTATTTTTTGTTAGCAGAAACGAGTAAATAAAATCAGAGCCTTTGGTTCCCCCACCCTTTGTTTTTTTTTTTTTTTTTGGTTGGTCCTAGTTGTTTAACTCTTGTTCATTTGTTTCCACTGGAAAAAGAAAAACAAACCCAAAAAGTAGTTTTGGGGTGTACAGTATACCCGTTTATAAGAGCCAAGTTCCCCTTTTCCTTAACGATATGAGAGTGGGATGACCGCAATTCGTTAGATTCTCTCACGTCGAATTTATCGACGTCCTCGTAGATTCTTAGACACACACCGAGCCAATTTTTCGACATTTCGCACCAAGTCAAGTTCTCACGGCGGGAGGGATAGACTCTGGTACAACTTTGGAGTCATTAGCTTCTCCCCTAAAAACATCCTTTTGGGTGTTGGGTGTGCAGGGATGACCGCAACCCGTTACAATACTCTCCAATTAACTTCACGCCGGATCCTGGAAGGATTTTGACTGTACCGGAGCTGGAAGCCCACCACGCCGCTCCCGTCTGAAAGCGGACAAGTGCTGTCGGTGTGAATCACTTCTCCAGCGTCGACTTCGACAAGCTTTTTTTGTTTTTTTGTTTTCTTTTTTTAACTTGTTGATGTGGCATAGTTCAGCCAATAGCATCCAGACAACGAAGAATCCCACACTGCTAACCTCTCCCACGTCCTTTCCCCATACGTCACAGAAACAATATCGACGGAAAAACGGGGATATGGTTACGGACGTAGACCATTCCTCCAACTCCATTGTACTACTCTATTGTGTGGGGTCTCGTGCAGTGGAACCTTTTCTAATTAAATCTGTTATTTAAAATTAAAATAGAAAAATATAAATTAAATTAAATTAAATTGAATGAGGAATATAATATTTAAAGTGTATTTAATATTATATTTAAAAAATATTTTTAGGGAAATTAATTTTTTAATAATTAAAAACAGGTAGTTAAAATGAACCAAATATAATTCAGTGTGCCGGTCTCTCACACTTGTGTCGGGGGAATGGTTGAACGCACAGCTAACATCCATGTCATTTTTCCGTTTAGCAAAGGCGGGCTCCTTAAATTAGGACAAAAGCTGAAAGAAAAAGGCGCAGGAGTTTATACGAACTGCATGTCTATATTTTTTGTAGAAGGTTTTGAGTGTTTTTAAGGAAGAAAAGCTTTAATGTGCTGGAAAAGAGAGAGAGAGAGAGAGAGTGCAAACTTTGACGGTAGATATGGATCGTATCATCTGAAAGTGCACCTATTATGGCTAAGAATTGACGAGTACCCCTCTTTCCTTGAACAAAACAAAACGCCAAATCAAAGGCTTGGCTTATTACAAAGGCCACGTGAATTCTGGTGGTACACTCTCTGTACGACACCTTCACTGCTGTCTCCACAACTAATGTCCAAGCCATGTGAGATACCCTGAGAATACATGGAAGATCTTCGACTTCATCTTTCACTCGCTGACCTAAACTTTGAAGTCCAGTATTTCTCAATCTCTTCTGCTGTTCTTCCTGGTATTCTTCCAGCAATCAGTGACCACCTAGAAGCCAACATCGAAGTTCTCGTAGTTATCAGTAGCTTCGCAGCCTGTGGCCCCTATGCCAGAATGCAACGCGGGAAAGACAAAAACCAAAGGCAGAGAAAACCAACAAAACAAGGCCAAACCTTTCTCCAACCAATCTGAACATCCGAGCCATAAGGTCCTCCTCCTCATCTTCAGAGAATTCCAGCCGCTCGGAATCTTGTCCTTTTACACCTGAAAACAGAACAACGCAGGTCATAAAAATCAAATGACCAAGAGTCTGTGGGAGCTAGCATTCCATTATGGGAGTCACCTTTGGTGTCTTCGCCGGTGACACTTGAAGTACTACTACTACCATTATTCAGGCACCCCATTTCGCTCCTCGCGAAGTCTCGTTTGAGAATGGTCCATGGGACGTGGCATTTATGGGAAGACACCTTGTTGGGGGGGGGTGGCAGGGTTCGTAATTAAGCATTTATTTGGCAGTTGAAAAGGGTTTTAAAAAAGCAGACAGGTAGTTCTTAAAGTTGGATCAGCGGTTGAGGGCGCCTCGTACAGTTGGTTGAGTTGACCCACGACCCTCGACCCACCCCACTGGATTATCCTTTCGTACACATCATTTGTGCTCGCCGCTGCTGATCCCTCTCAGAATTTTTCTTTTCTTTTTCGTACGGGCGAATCTCATATATAATTTTTTTAATATAAAAATTGTCTTTTTTCGGATAAAAAATATATTTATCATATAATTTAATATTTCTGAAATAATATACATTTAGTGTAACTATAAATACAAAAATATTCAAATTACAGAATAAATAAATTTCTTATGTGTTTATTTTCACTTGCATTCCGTCAATGAATATTTCGTTTCACCAATCTCAACTCACAGTATTGTTTTAGTGGACTGCCAACTGCCACAAAATTCTCATTCCCCATCCATACAATGCGCAGGGCCAATTGACCTCACCCCCCACCCCCACCCCCACCCCCACCCCCGGCGGCAAGTGAACCGGCCGGTTGGCTGAGATCTTTTCATACGTTGTCTGTGGTGTGATCGGAAAGTGTGGGGTCACAGTGGGGGGAGACATTCCTCAATAAAATAAAATAAAATAAAAACCCTAGAAAACAAAAACTCTATCTCTCTCTCCTTCCATGTTTTTCCCCTTCTCCTCCCCACCCCTTAACTTACTCCTCCGCAGCAACCCACCGCATGGAAACTACTTGCACAACCGACATAAATACATGAAGAGTTTTCATAGAGACAAGACATTCGGCTGGAAATTTATTAAAAAAATTAAAAAAAAAAACTGTTCGACTAGAATTAATTTGAAAATTTTGACCGAATAGTTGAAGCAGTGAATTGAATGAATTTTTGTTAATTTTTTATTTCTTTTTTTGGCAATATATATAGATATATATATTTTTAAGCTTTATGTATGCATGTATATATGTGTGGTTAAATTTAATTTTAATAAAAATTTATTTATTTTTTATTTTAAAAACTTTAATTTAGTTTGCCTCAATTTGGTCGTATTCAATTTCAATTCAACGATCAGAGAGATCTAAAATTAAATTACATAGTCACAATCAGCCTTTAATTTTGGTTTTAGTTAAGACTCAATTTCAAATTGATCCCATTTTTTCAAAAAAAAAAAAAAAATCTCGACTAAAAAGTTCATTAAAATGGTAAATTGTATATAAATTATTTTTTCTTTTTTTTTTTTTAAATTAGAATGATCATAAATTTTTTTTGTGTGTCTATTTGTGAAACTAGTTGGTTTCGAATTGTTAGCGATGATGCGAGCTTATTGTCTGGTTACGATTACGATTGCAGCTCTAGACTTTTCAATGAGTGCACCGTAATTAATTTTTTTTTTTTAATTTTATTTTGAGGAACTGCACAGGAAAATATTAAACGATAATAAGTAATTTCGCAGAAAAGAGGAAAAAAAAAATAAAAGAACAGAAAAAAAATCCGTATTCTCTGTCTGCTGAACGCCGTCGTCGTTTTCTGACAACCTTAAAACGACACTCCGTTTTGGCTCTCAGAGTTACCGGTTTTCCTGGGTACAACGTTTTTCGATGTTTTCCATATTAAACTCCGTTCCCGTCTCTGCTAAAATCCTCATTTTTTAGGGTTGCTTAAGCCCTAAAAAAAAAAAAAAAACGAGAAGAAAAGAAAAAACAAGAATTTTCTTATTGTTGCATCCTTAATTGCGTTTGTTTTTATTTTTATTTTTTCCTTGGATCAGTTGTTGTCATTTGTCAATCTGAACGGGTTCGTGCAATCGTTTTGCTGATTTAGGCGCCGCCGGCTGTTAATTTTGCGAGGTTTCTTCATGGGTGTTGTTGATGAATCTGAAATCGAAGAGGGTCGTCGATCAAAAGAAGAGGAGGAGGAGGAGGAGGAGAACGATGATGATGAGGACGAGGAGGAAGACGTGGATTTCAATCCCTTTCTTAAGGGGACGCCGTCGCCGGAAGCTTCTTCGAGTTTGAGCTCCGAAGTCGAGGGCTTTGATGGGAATTCGTCCAAGAAAGTGGGTGAGGAGGTTAGGAATTATAGTGTTGGAGATTCCGAGCACGGTGAGGGGGTTGTTATGCAAGCGGCCGTGACGTCTTGCGAACCCGAAAGTGGGAATGCTGATGAGAAGGGAAAGGGGTTGATCGAGAAGAATGTGGGGAATGTGAATGATGATGATGAGGAGGAGGAGGAGGAGGATGCTATTTGCAAGCGCACTAGGGCGCGGTATTCGCTCGCAAGTTTCACGCTTGATGAGCTGGAGACCTTTCTTCAGGAATCGGATGATGAGGATGATCTTCTTCGAAATGTGGACGACGAGGAGGAGTACAAGAAGTTTCTTGCTGCTGTTTTGCTGGGTGCAGATGGGGATGGGCAATCGGGTCAAGAGAACGAGCATGTTGGTGAGGAGGAGGATGAAGAAAATGATGCAGATTTTGAGATTGAACTCGAGGAATTGCTTGAAAGTGATGTTGATGAAGTAGCAAGGGACAATGATCAGAAGGTGGAACATGGTAGAGGTGGCAGACGGCCAGAGACTAGGCAGAATAGACGTCGGAGGGCGTCTGCTCAATACGAAAAGAAGCTTTCAGAACAGGCAAAGAGGCCATTGCGTCCCCTCTTACCTGTTCGCCCTAGTAGTGGAGCAGCTGCTTATTTTCCTATCGTTAATGGAAAAGCTATGTCAACCGAGATTGCTCCAAGTTGTAACTTTTCCTCAGCGGAAGATGGTTTGATAAATGGATTTACTTCGCGGCAGATAGGCCAGTTGCATTGTTTGATACACGAACATGTTCAGCTTCTTGTTCAAGCATTCTCTCTTTGCGTAGTTGATTCTTCTCGGAAACATATTGCCTCTCAGATTCGGGGACTGATCTTGGAGATGGTTCAGAAACGCAATGAAGTAGTTGCCTGCAGAAGTGTTGCATATCCTAACATTTGCTTTAGCCGTTCAAACATGTGCCCATCGGTGGCCGATGAGCTCCAGACAACTAACCAAACACAATGCACGCCTGACTCATACCCAATTTCTAAGACCCAGGTATCAGCATCTCGAAGCATTTCTTCTTCTGAAGGAAGGCGAGACCATGTTTCTGATGGACAGATTGTTTCATCGCAAACTGCTGGTCCCTTATGGATGCCTTCCATAAGGTTTCCCATAATGTCAATTCTGGATGTAGCTCCACTTAAGTTAGCTGGAGAATATATGGAAGATGCTTATAGTGGTATGTTCCTTTTAGGAACCAAAATTTACTCTGTTACGAATTTGCAATAAATGCTTATTTGACAGGGTAAACACTTTTAACATTGTTTTGGATTTATATTGACAGCTGTCCAGGTGTATCGGCAGCATCATGCTAATTGTAGTTTTGATGCAAAATATGAAAGGGAACCACTCTTTAATCTTCCTTACTGTCCATCTCTAGCTGAGACAAATGCTGAAGTTCCACGAGAAAACACAAGCATCCCCCCGGCTGCCATTGTGGTGCCACCTGTGGTTGGTGAACCGATTCCTAAAAAGACATTGGCTGCTTCCATTGTTGAACGTGCAAAGAAGCAATCAATTGCTTTGGTTCCAAAGCACATTAGCAAGTTAGCACATAGATTCCTTCCCCTGTTCAATCCAGCATTATTCCCCCATAAGCCACCACCTGTAGCTGTTGCAAATCGGATCCTCTTTACTGATTCAGAGGATGAGTAAGTATATGTTTTCTGTACTGACTGAATAGCTCATTAAAGTGTAAAGTGTGTTATTGATCATTTCATTTGCAATTTGACACAATCATAGAATTTAATGTAATTAAAACTCTATGGTAAGCTTTAGTAACACATCACATTTAAAAGTCTATATTAGGTTTCAGTAAGTTATCAGAGTTAGAAGTGTATATAAAGTTCAGGTAACACATCAGATTTTGAAGGAGACATCCCTTGAATGAAATAAAACTGAATTCATGAAGGTTTGAAATGATCCTTTTTGAGAAAAGGGTAAGCTTATCATGAAAATTCATTTTATGCAAATTTATTTGGTTGCTTTGATTTGTTAATATTTGGCTACAAATCACAGATTTTTTGGTATAGCTCATAGAGACTTGCTTTTAGTACAAGATTTATTGTTATGTATTTTTTACAGATTACTGGCACTGGGAATAATGGAATATAATTCAGATTGGAGGGCAATTCAACAGCGTTTTCTTCCATGCAAATCTAATCATCAGGTAGTTCATATAGGGTCAAGTTACAACCTTGCAGCTTTTGGTGTACATAATGGCTTACGGGAAGAAAAAGTCATTGAGCCTATTGTTACTATTTCATGGTTAGGCTGGCAGGAAGACATTTTATTCATAAGTCCTAGACTTACATCATACTGAAATGCATTCTTGTAGCATCTATCTTTATGTACCAAATATCAGGAACTAGATTCATCTCCATTTATCTGTTGTCTTCCAAAAGTAATGCAGCTGAGTAGCAGCTTTCAGTAATTTGAAATGAAATTATATGTTATTTCTGCGGTCCATCTTTTCTTGATACTACTTCCAATTTAGTTTATTAGCTTTTAGTCTTTAATGGCATGAAATGAGATCTGCATTAATATGAAGGGAAACATAGTCCAACACTTTTTTCTTGGATGGGAAAACCTAATCCATTGTTGCATATGGAGAAACTCTCAAAATACCAACCATCAGCAAAATTGTTCATCAAAGCTGATATGCACCTAATGCATCATCTTTTTGGTTTATTGATGTAGAGTCAAAAAGTAAAATTACTTCCCTATACTCTATACATAGAGTTGGAATGGTTGTGGTAGCTTTAATTGCATCTTTGTGATCTCGAATAGTGGTATTCTTGTTTTGGTGGTTCTTTTTCAGATATCAAAAGTTACTGGCATGTATAGCTGATGTATGAATAATCCTTGTGGTGCTTCTGCAACTTGTACTGCTTGTCTTGCAGATTTTTATTAGGCAGAAAAATCGCTGTTCTTCTAAGGCACCAGAAAATCCAATAAAGGTACGCATACTGCCTTATGAATATCAATGATAATCCTGGATTGGTTTCTGCTCATTTGAAGTTTGCCCTCTTCCTTCTTTTTACAGTTCATATTTGTTAATGTGAATCAATAATAGGCACAATGGGAAGTATCTTTCCTTTCTGCCTTATATCTCGCTGAGTTGATGATTCAAAGGTGTAACTGTAAATGTATGTGCCTGCAGAGCCACCCAATAAGTGTAGAAATGATTGTGATGGGACTTTTGAACTGAATTGCACTGATGATGTATGTGGGAAAAAAAAACCAAACCATATCATGACTGATTTGGCCAATTTGGTTCAGTTCATCAACTTATTTGGTCTGCTTAACAAGCCTTGTTTCTATTGTACCTTCATTCATATGGTTATTAAAATGCTAACAAAATTGTTGCCCCTCTTGCAGGCAGTTAAGAGGATAAAAACTTCTCCATTGTCTGTAGAAGAGATAGAGCGTATTCGGGAGGTAACATCATCCTAAATTTTCTTTCTTTTTCTTCTTCCAGCTTATCAGCACTTTTGCAGTCTAGCTCTCTGTTGTTTAACATTCCCCAACTCTAGGGACTCAAGGTTTTCAAACTTGACTGGATGTCAGTATGGAAATATGTTGTCCCATATAGGGATCCATCCTTGTTATGTCGACAATGGAGGATTGCCCTTGGAACTCAAAGGTCATATAAGGTAGATGATGCCAAAAAGCAAAAACGGCGGATATATGAGTTAAACAGAAGAAAACGCAAAATTGCAGATTTGGCAAATTGGCAACCACTGTCAGAAAAGGAGGTTTGTTCTCATCAACAATAACTAAGACCTGTGGCATAGCTCAAAACTAATATTGCTTTGATGTGACACTTGTCTTTTTTGGTGTATCAATCCATTTTGTGATCCTCTGAATAGTCACACTCTCCAGCCCTGAAAACTCCTTTCCTTGTATTTGTCAAGGCTAAAGTCTAGCTACTCTCTGGCTTAGTTGGCTTAGATTTGGCCGTCTTTTCATGTTCCACAATTTTGATGGTTTGCAGCATAGTTGTTAAATAAATGAAGCTATAAATCCAATAAATATCACTGTTCAAATATAAAAATTGATGGATCACGTGGAAATGCATAAATAGCTTGGTTGATTGGGTACAAGAATGTCTAGTGACACAGTTCATCAAGTTAACAGAGCTTGGGCTAGGTTGTTGAGGGTTGAGGGTTCAACTTGATCTTGTTTATGGGCATTGAGAGTTCCATTTTCAACTAAACTGAGCTCTGTAGTGGCTGCAGGACAATCTGGTTGATGGTAACGCTGGAGAAAATCATAGTGAAGACGAATATGCAGACGATGTAAATGAAGCATCTGTTCATCAGGGGTTTTTAGCAGATTGGAGACCGGGTGCTTCAAGCCTCATTTTGAATGAACATCCCTGCTTTGATGTTAGAGCAAAAGGCCCTCCCATGAATACTATTTCTGCAAACAGTCAGTTGGAGGAACAAGCAAAGGAGTATGGATCTGGAAAAGCTCAATCCCCAAGCAATGGAGTCCATGCATTTCCGCATGCATCCTTGTACCAGCATCCTCATACTACATCTCTTCCTACCCATGCTAGGCATTTGGCTCCTAATAGCATGCAACTGAACCATCAAGTTTTGCATACATCCTCGAATACGTCCAAGTCCCAAATCTATTTGTTGCCTTATCGGACTCGGAGGACTAGTCATCCACGCTTGGTGAAATTAGCACCAGAGTTGCCTCCAGTGAATCTTCCACCCTCTGTTCGTGTAATTCCACAATCAGATTTCAAAGGCAACCAATCTGGAGTGTCTATGAAAATACCAGCAACAAGAGGCAGTGGAGATGCTGGAAGAGAAAATATTGTTCCAGAAGTTTGGCATGTAGGAAATTCAAAGGACACTAAGTCAGTAAAAATTAATGGATATAGTAAAGAAAATTTCACAAATTCTTGCTCTGCAGAGTCAGCTTTTGTTCAAGATACAGGTTTTATTGAGGAAAGAGGCCCCGATTTAGATCTTCAAATGCATCCTTTATTGTTCCACGCCTCTGAACATGGACGTCTGCCATATTACCCGTTGAGCTGCAGCACTGGTGGTTCTCACTCTTTTAGTTTCTTCTCGGGTAGCCAGCCTCAATTGAACCTAAGTCTGTTCCAGGGTCACCAGCAAGTAACCCATGCTGTTCAATCTGTCAACCTATCTTCAAAGGCAGCAGAATTTGCTTCGGCATCTTGTGGCATTGACTTTCATCCTCTTTTGCAAAGAACTGATGATGAAAATGGTGAATTGTTGACGGAATTCTCAATTCCACACAATGCTCATACTGGAAATCAGTTTGATGCTCCTCAGAATAAATCATCTTCTGCTGCTCCTAGACCCTCTAGTCCCACCGAGAAAGCTAATGAACTTGACCTAGATATCCATCTAAGTTCCACATCAACAAATGCGAAAGCTAGGGAAGGTAGAGATACTGATTCAAGTACTCAACCAAGGTCCACAATAACCAATTCTGAAATTGCAATGATAACTCATAAATGTAGCAGCCCACATCATGACTGCAATGATAATTACCCCACAGTTTGTAGTAACCCTGTTCCTGGTGCCAATGCATTGGCATCACCTAGCAATAATCTCTGCAGATGCAACATGGATGATATAGGGTATCAATCTCATCCTGAGATTGTGATGGAGCAGGAGGAGTTGAGTGATTCTGATGAAGAAATTGAAGAACATGTTGAGTTTGAGTGTGAGGAGATGGCTGATTCTGATGGGGATGCATCTTCCGACTGTGAGCCCATCTCCGAGATGCAAGATAAGGTGCCATTGCTTTTCTCTATTTAACTGCATTCACTTGTTTTTGAGTCTCAAGTGTCATGCATACTTTCTGAGTGCTTTGTAACATTGCTGTTTGTGCAACTGTGCCCCACATGGCAAATTATCCTTTTTAGAAAGAACAGTTCTTAATATGATTGGTTGCACATCTCCAGAGAGCCTTATGCTTAAATTGATAATTGCCATGCAAACATTTTTTGACCATTTACTGAACCCGTTTTGTTACACTGACATGATCATACTAAAGCAGTTTTTCCTTAATCTTTCAGTTTTTGCTGTTTTTTTTTTTTCAATTGCTATTTTGTAGAATCTTTTCCTTTATTTTCCAATGCTAAATGTAAATTTAAAATGTTTTGGCAGATAGGTTAATTGTTTCTTGTCTAATAATTCCTTTTCTCAATTTGTCTCTTAATTTCCTTCTGGGTACTTGTTTATAGGAGGTTTCAAGTTGCGCTACAGAAACAGTTGCCATCAATAAAGATTTTGATCAAAGATGTGAACCAAGGGGTCCTTTTCACAGCACTACTTTCAAAAGGAGCAATCCCTTTCTGAAATTAGGTCTGACGACTCCAACCAAGGATGCTGGGAGTGTTTCTTGGTTAAGTTTAGATTCGTGTGCAACAGTTGACACTCCAAACATGAAGGCAAAACCTAAAGGTTGCACCATCAATGAAGTTCCTGCTGCCAAAAATCTGGCTTCATACTCTCCAAACAAAGACAGCAAGAAGACAGTTGCAAGTCCAGAACTAGTTGCGAAACAGAAGGATGATGTAGACATGTCACAACAACTCAGCCTTGGTCCTATGGCGATTTCAGCATTGAGGAAACCCAGAAAACGTGCTTGACGAGCAAATACAGGTTTGTGCAGAGTAATGACCAGAGACAACTCAAGATGTGCTGAAGACAATTTTGGTTGATAGCTTTGATAAATTGCAGTCGGTCAGATTGGTGCTAAGCAGCTATTTGTGTTTGATTGAATTTCACTCAAATGGTCGTTGCATTCTTGTAGCTCAAATACCAGCAAGGGCCATAACATCAATTACTCCCCCGACCATGTCTTCCTCGTTAACAATCTTACCTCAAGACATATTGAATTTTCACCTGCCGATGGAGAAAGAAGGATAGTTTTCTTTTTCCTTCAATATATATATATATATATATATATATCTTAAGAAATCATTCGATAGCGAATATTTCTTTTAGTGCTACAGTATGAGTAACTTGTTAGCGCTGCATCCTTTAGCAGTGATTTTCCTTGCAGCTCATGTAAAGAGATTTCCCCTGTAAATTCCCCAGCTTGTAGCATAATTGAGGTTCTTTCTACGTACTTAGTTTTCATCTGAAATTCTGAGTTGCCTACCCTCAAATTCAAGACACTTTTTCCACCTTCTGCACTGAGCTTGAGAAACTGATGCCAGTGAGTCGGGGCTCTGTCCTTGCCATTCTGCAAAGTTTGTTGCGGGGGTGATGAAAACTAAAGGTAAAGTAATCAAGGGACACGTGAAATGAAGACAAAACTCTTACCAAAAGTATACCGACAACGCCATGCAGCAGAAATCCGGCACGCAAAATAAAGCATGGCTCTTCCATCTTTTGTATTAACCTCGATAATGATATTTTCCTCTAATCAGGACCGAGGAAAATTTCTGGAACGACGTATGGCTCTCCGATGTTAACTCATTTTATAATCCTATTCTCTTGTTGGGTTGGACTACCACCAAAATGACTGCCTGTTACATGCCAGACGCTGCGGGTGTGAAAAGGCGTGCCTTAGCTCTTTCCCAGAAAAAAACAGTGCCGTATACATGAGCTACACTGTCAAAATTCCTATAAACCCTACCTGGACTTTCAATGTAAGAGACTTGTAAGGTGAGAGTCTCGTTGGACTGAAAGTACGCGAGGCTACAGACCTTTGTGATATGGGCTTTTCACGATTGAGATCACTTCAATAAGCATCAACCAAAGGAGCTTCCAAGTCACAAAGCAGCATATACCTTTCAACGTGTGGAACCCTACAAAGTGACAACTGATCCGGTGCCTCCTACTGAGATCATGCCGTATCAGAATGGACGTTAACCCCAGAATGCACTGCCAAGCAAAGATGAATCAAATTGTGCCCCAAGCAAGCTTCAACAGTCAAAATCCTTATCCCAAAGCCTCATCCATTTTCTCCCTCTCCCTCCACTCATTTTTCCTTCAAACTTTTCCTCCATATCACAGTAACCAAGAAAGGAAAAGAAGACACCCACAGAAGCTCTTCTGCCCTTCTCTTCCGGCTAAAGCTACTCAAAGAACATCATTACCACCATGTCTTGCTCAAATCTAACAATGTGGGCGTCCTCGAAACCTTCCCTTCCCGACGCCTCTTCGGTCTCTTTTCGCTCATCTCTCAACCCTTTTCAGCTTCCTACTCACAGCTCAGCCGCCAGCAATCCCTCGGGATCCTCTTCTCCAACCCCTGTTTACTGTGGTCTCCGTGAGCTCCGGAGCCGTATAGATTCAGTGAGGAGCACACAGAAGATCACCGAGGCGATGAAGCTTGTTGCTGCTGCTAAAGTGAGAAGAGCACAAGAAGCTGTTGTCAATGGTAGGCCTTTCTCTGAAACTTTGGTGGAAGTTCTTTACAATCTCAACGAACAGCTCCAAACTGAGGACATTGATGTGCCTCTCACCAAGGTTAGGCCAGTCAAGAAGGTTGCTCTAGTTGTTGTTACTGGTGATAGAGGTCTTTGTGGGGGTTTCAATAATGCTATAATCAAGAAAGCCGAAGCAAGAATTAGAGACCTGAAGGAGCTTGGACTTGATTACACTATCATTAGCGTTGGAAAAAAAGGCAACTCCTATTTCATCCGCCGGCCTTATATCCCAGTTGACAGGTTTCTTGAAGGCACCACCCTCCCTACAGCCAAAGAGGCTCAGGCCATTGCAGATGATGTCTTTTCACTCTTTATTAGTGAAGAGGCTGACAAGGTGGAGCTTTTGTACACAAAATTTGTATCACTGGTTAAGGCTGATCCTGTTATGCACACCTTGCTTCCACTCTCCTCGAGAGGAGAGATCTGTGATATTAATGGGGTCTGTGTTGATGCTGCTGAGGATGAGTTCTTCAGACTGACAACAAGAGAAGGGAAATTAACTGTGGAAAGAGACGTGGTTAGGACCCAAACACCAGATTTCTCGCCAATTCTGCTGTTTGAGCAGGACCCAGTTCAGATTCTTGATGCCTTGTTGCCACTATACTTGAACAGCCAGATCTTGAAGGCATTGCAGGAATCTCTAGCCAGTGAGCTTGCTGCTAGAATGAGTGCCATGAGCAAAGCAACTGATAATGCAGTGGAATTGAAGAAAAACCTTTCAATCGCTTACAACAGGGAGCGCCAGGCAAAGATTACAGGAGAGATATTGGAGATTGTTGCTGGTGCCAATGCTTTAACTTAGTGAATCTTAAATACGGTTTTCCTCTACCAAGCACTATCCCCAATTGTGCTTCTTTTTAGGTAATTTTCTGGGGGTGTTTACGGATTCATTCATACATGCTTCTTATAAGAATGATTACGAGACAAAGGTACTTTTTCTCAGATTTCAAGAGACGCGTAATTTATCAGATTTCAGGACTAATGCCAACCCTCATTGTTCTGGTGGGCAAAAATGTGGCCCTGACTTCCTACCTGAATTAAGAATCACAAAGCAAATGATGTAATTTCATAGGTTTTTCTGTGAGAGGGAGATCAATTTTCTTCGCTATTGAAACTGATTTGTTGACCATTTCTGTGTTTTTACCGATAACAGTTTACCACCTCCAGAACAACCCATATCGCTTAAATCAAAAAGGGCTCAAAAAATGGAATGATAGCACAACACAACTTCCTGGCTCATGCTAACCAATCGATGTCGTATTAACAAGCCAATCGGGGTGACGTATGGGAGCAAAATTTCTTGCAACGGACGCTGCACAAGTCCCAATGTGTAGAGTAAAACAAATGTTTTCGTGTTGTAACGAAACTGAAACTCACTAATTATTAGTTATTAATAACCAATTAAATTGTCTTTCTATATATATATATATATATATATATATATATCTTTTAAACCCGTTCCGGTTCCTTTCTTACCTTTTTATTTTTCTACAACTGCCGTTCTCTCCCCTCGAGAGAGAAAAAGAGACCAATCAATTTTCTCTCGTTTGCGTGTTGGGTATGTGAAAAAGTTTCTACCTTTGTACATTGTATCGCTTGGCCTTCTTTAATTGCTTTGCGGTTGGTTTTGGCTTAAAAATAATTCTTAAAATTTTGTTTGTCCATTGTGTACACGAAATTGCTTTGCTGGGTTGTGAGAAAGAGTGAGATTGTTTTGCTTGTGATTGTGGGGCTGTGATGTTTAGATGTTTGAAATTTGCAGGTGGTCGTAATCCAAGCACCAGCATCGCCATGGCCAGAAGCTCCTTCAAACTCGAACATCCCTTAGGTTTGCTTCTCTCTTTACCTTTCTTTCTTGTGAATTGTATTAATTATTCTGTGTTTGTTTGATTGAATTGTTGAAACCCATATGGCTGTAGTTGTTGGCTCTGTGAAAGATTGAATCTTTTTTGAAAACTTCTCTGGTTAATCGTGATCAGGGCTTTTGCGTAGCAGCATATAGTGTTGAAGTTATGCAGAATCTTACAATCTGTGATGGGGTTTATTGCAATTTCTGTAGATATTGCAGGTTCTCTCCAGGATTATGAGAAAATTGGTCTGGGTAAATAGATATCATTATTTTGGTGGTTAAGCTTTTGCTGTGGTTTTTGGGCTTCTGTGGTCATTTTGGGGCTTAAAACTCAGTCTTACCATTATAGTTGGTTTGTTTTGGCTCGAGCGTCTTTTATGCCGAGTCTGGATCACCCTGGTTCTTTTATAGTTCAATTCTGATCTGCAGCTGCAGTGTTCTTTTATTATGGTTTTAATCCTTTGGTTCTTTATGCTGTTCCATTTTTCTTTCTTGTTATAACATGAAGGACATGCAGGGAATAGAATTTGCATTAAGTTTTTCAGCTATTTAATTTTGCACTTCCCTGTTTTTTCCATTTTTTTAAACTTTGCTTCTGACTTTTTAGTTTCACTAAACAGAAAGGAGGCAAGCAGAAGCTTCTCGTATAAGGGAGAAGTATCCTGATCGAGTACCTGTAAGAAATATGTTGTTCTATCTCAAATTTGTTTTGTCCATGTAGCCATTATGCTTGCCCTCTTACAATGCTCATGATGCAGGTCATTGTGGAAAGGGCTGAAAGGAGTGATGTTCCTAATATTGATAAGAAGAAGTTAGTCAGTCTCATGAACTCTTATATATTTACAGTGCATAGCATATTCATCCAATTAGCTGGAGCATCTGATTAGTTGTTCTTCATGATCATCCTTGGTTGGACTTGATTATCTTCTGGGGAAACCTATTATGTCCCCTTTTCATACTAGCCAGTAGGTGGTGTTATGCTGTCGTTGCTAAATATTTGGGTTACATGAGTGTGGAAATGATCATTTACCACTGTGTGACTTGTGTTGCTGATTGGTCTATGATACTGGTGGTGAAAGGTGTGAGTGTCAATGGTGGCTAGAAAAGGCTGGGTAGGATGAACCTTAGAGATCATTTTTGGTGTTAGTTGTATAAAAGCACTTTTTTTTTTTTTTATTATTTTTAAGGCATTCACAATTATGTTTGATTCAAACAATTGCTAATAAAGTTTTCACGTGAAAAGTTATTGTATAAATAATGTTCATCTTGTAAGCCATACATGACACATAGTTATGGAGACAAACTGCACATGCACACATGTAATAAAAACATATTCTTTAAGTGTATGCTGTGGTTTTCTACTGATTAGTACTTGATTTTTCATGCTTTTTGCCCATGTTCTACATGAATTATCTTGTTCATTGTTGGATTAGTATTGGTTGGCTGACAATATCGCAGGACATGTTGTTTAAATAACTTGTATCCTCTTTTTTATTTTATTGAGAAGGCTTTACCATCAAGTACTAGGATAGTGATCATTAGGTTATCTCAATGTCATTTGCAAGTTATTGGCAGTGCATTTTCAATGAAATATTAAATTATTAGTACATGTTTTTATTGCAGTTTGATATTTGGCTGATCATCGTCACTTTGTGATTGTCAATTTGTCTTGTTGTCTTTTCAGGTATCTGGTGCCTGCTGATTTGACTATTGGACAATTTGTTTATGTCATCCGGAAAAGGATTAAGCTCAGTGCTGAGAAGGCTATATTCATCTTTGTGAAGGACACTTTACCTCCCACTGGTTAGTCAAAATGCAAAATGTTTTATGTACTAAAATCAATACCTTTTGAAAAGTCGAATAAATATTCTTCTGTTTATTACAGCTGCCTTGATGTCTGCAATCTATGAGGAAAACAAAGATGAAGATGGTTTTCTATATATGACTTACAGTGGAGAGAATACCTTTGGATCCCCACTAATAGCAAAGCTATAACCGTCCTCTGTAAATGAAACCTCCAACATGTAAATTCTTTTTAACTGTCTATAATGCTCTCATTTGTTCATCTATGCCCTTCAAATAAATGAGACCTTGTCGTATTAAGTTAGTCCTTCGAGTAGTTTAATTTACATGGCATCTGGACATGAATCGATGATGATAATCTAGTGGTGGGTTTGTTTAAGTTTGTGTTTTTCGTAATCTGACAGTGTCGTTATATTTAATGGCTTTTAACCTTCTTTTTGTCGACGGTGGCAACTAGCAAGGTGAAAACCTGTGTTATTGCTTTCCCCAAAAGTCAGTCCAATAGTTATTATCATTGCAAACCTACCCTGGTGCAATGATTAAAAGAATGGACTCTGAACTGAATCATCTGCAAAATGTTCTATCCCTCGTCAATTGTATGATCTTCTTAATGTAGATTCCCATGTGGGTTTTGAATGAATGAAATATCTTTGATGGTTGATACACGCACAAACACACACCAACATGGAGAGAGATTGCCATATGCACACTTGGAAATGAATGAATCTTCTATTCTTGGCATGTCGCCATCGATGATCGCAGAAGGTGGTGTCCCGGACCCGGTAATTTCAAAGTTTAACCCTATTGGATCAAAGCCTTGAGAACACAGTGATTTGTGTTATAAATGTGTTATTGTGACTTGAGTTGTATAACCATTTATTCTCCACGAATCTCTCGATGCATTACTGTACACAGTAATGGCTCACTCGCCGAGCCTAAAATCATTTTGGTGTATGTAGACCAAGATATGATCTGAATGACCAATTGCACGTAGTCAATACGAAGCATTCAATGGAAAGATTGCATGACGTGTGCATTTCAAACGAGAGGGAAAGAACAGAAGCAGTAGTTGTACTTAAGAACAAGTCAAAGCATCTCGTGATCAACAGATCAGGTTTTCCGAAAATAATTAAACAGTAAGAATAAGTTATCGATATTCATTTAGGGGAGCCTTTTTTCCAGCATATATTTTTTAACCACTTGGCGCTGTTGGAGGCTTTACTTCTGATCATCTGTGCTCCTATGATCGCAGCTCCTTTGGCTCTATTTACCCCTCCTGTTCCATCGGTCTTGTCGTTGTTGGTCCTTTTCTTGTTGGAATCATTGTCTTCCTCCATGCCCCCAATGCCTCCTGGACCCCATTGATCTGCCCAGCTAGGTGCCTCACTATACATTGCTTCATACTTGACCTATGATGCCTAGAATTTTAGGAGAAAAACCTATATGGTTAGCCAATGCTCCATAAAAAAGAAAAAAAAAAGAAAAGAAAAAAGACAGTTTTTAATGTCTTGTGCAGCCATTATATTCGAAGGCATGAAGAGATGGAAGGTTTTGCTACAGACCTTGAAGGGAAAGCCGAGGCAATTTAAATCAATGGCAATCAATCTTAAAGAATAAGGCAAAGAGGCTCGCTTACCGGAACAGAGATGCGTCTTGTGGAGCCATAGGAAAAGATCCAAATAACAAAACATTCTCAACAATTAACTACACACAATCGAAGAGCAGATCAAGAAAGTTCTCTTAGTTGTTGGTAGAGAGGGAAAGAGCATTACCTTACGGGTAGTATTTGATACAAATTGATTGAAAACTTGATGTGGGAGCTAATGCAAACTGATCAAAATCCCAAGAACTATTTTTAGCAGAGGAAAAAGAAAAGAGCCAGCCACACGTAGATGCTCTGTCCTTAACCCCAACTGTGCTTTTCCGGAAACGACTTGCCAGCTCATTGGTTTCTTTCTTGTGAAGCAAACGTTGTTGTGGCATCACCCATTTATTATTATTATTATTCTTTGGAGTTGGGATCATTCGAGGTTGCAAAAAGAGTCAAACATGGATCAACGTGAACACACTGTTTTTCACTCGTCTAGTTGCACTGCATGTTTTCATATCAGCAGACTTCGTGGCCTCTCAAACACGGTAGCATCATCATGTCTACTTGGACCTTGCGTTTAGGTGACGACAACAAAGTTACCAACATCAGAGAATAAATCCAGGAAATTACATCATAAATACTCCATAAATGTACATGACAGCGAGGAAGCTCTAGGACTGCTGCTCCGCACGTGCCCCGAGCATGTTGGGCGTTTATATACAGTACATAAATGCATGCCATTAATTGAGGGCTTAAGCGTTAAGATATATTCCATTCGCCTTCCACGGCAGAAATTCCAAGGCCATTATTTCTGAACTAGTTGGTGTGGCGCAGGAGGGGCGGAGTGAATCCAAGCCTAGAATAGAGGAGACGAAGTGCTCCCAACATTCAACCTTTGCACAATTCCAGACAGTTGAGCTGATTGTAGCCTTGCAAGGCACTAATTCACAACTCGAACCCGAGCAACCTCACCGTTGCGTCGAGGTTCGCCCTCGATTCCAGGTCCCATCACTAGATGAGTCGAGTACTCCCGACTCAATGCTGTCACCCTACCTCTTTAGAATAGTTGATGTACAACTGTTACTAGTTGAGTATACGGTACAAACCTAAAGCAGATTAAAGCAAAATCCTAAAAAGATAAAGCCATGCCTAAAGCCAAACTGTGTGCCTGCCTCGCATCCATTAAAAAGAACTAAACAATGAGCCGATGAGATGAATGGTAAGAGAAACAACAGTTAAAATTGTACAAAACTCGGGTGCAACAAAGTGTAGTCAATCAATTCACTTTCTAAAGGCAAAGCTGCCAAATAATCTCATTCATAGACCGAAACCTCGTTGGCCCCCAATCATTGCATAACAGGATGGTGTACATCTACGTTGTGCTTGCAGCCCCCGAAAAAGGAAAACAAAGACACGCGCAGTATTGAGTACAGTAACATTTTCCCTCTGGGACACATTTCATTTCCCATTGTATCTCCTTTTTCTTAGCCTTCACTTGGGTTTCTTTGCGGACTTGGATTTCTTCATTTTACTCGACTTATCATCGATCCTTGTCCATTGGTATCCGGCAGGGATGACAAATGGATCCACTTGTTGTCTCCCGACTGAAGAAGAAGAAGAACGTTGGTGCTGCTTGTTCCCCAACCGGCTGCTGCTGCTGCTGTTTCGTCTGAGCCACGACGTGGCAGCTGAGATGGACGAGGAAGACGCAGATGATGAAGCCCTCTGCTGATCATCCTCTGATTCCCCTCGGCCTCCATGACCAAAATATCTTGGACTCGAAAGTGGAGTGTAAAATTCTTCCGTCGGCTGCAAATCAACGAACTTGGTGAATGTAATCACCACTCTTACCGTAGGGACCACCGGGATCGCCACCTGTCCCCACCACAACAAACAAGCAATCACCGCCACCGTCAACCAAAATCACATCCATACAAATTTCAACTGCCGATGCACATCCATTCCATACAATAACTGCTCCCAAATTAACTTTTTCAAGCCGAAAATAAAACACATGTGAAAAGTAAAAGTATCCTCAGACTTGCCACATCAGCAAATCAGCTGGAGAACCAAGCTGACGTGGACACTACTGTATTTTTCC
>CM034060.1:6605628-6650904 GCA_019804595.1 Bruguiera parviflora
TTAATGATGGAAAATAACTTAGAAGTTTAATTGGCACCCTTCTTCCTACATCTACCATAAATGATGTATCGCATTATAATGGGCCGATTAATGTAATCAATATTTTACATCTCGATTAGAAGCACGGGATATTTGGATGGCTTGCAGGATTTATTAGCGTGATTAAATAGGATTTCATGGTTGCTCGACTGGTTGAATATTTTGATTCATTGTTGGCTCGATCCGGTTATCTGGGTCGATTGGTTAATTGGGTCAGAAAAATCCGGTCAGACCAACCGGTTTTTCCAACTGAATTTTTAATCGACCCCGCCCAATCAAGAGACCAGTTTGCCGGGCTGCGGGTCCCACTGGTGGGTCCAACGGGAGTTTGACAACACTGCCAGAATGGCAACTCCAACTCGAACTCGAACTCGAGCAGGCGGTGAATTTGTGGAGCCGCCTGACAAAAATGTCTTCTTGGTAATAAGCCTTTACGAGGAAAAAGAGTGTATGCAAGTAGGCGCTGTTTAGTTCTTTATTTATTTTATTTTGAGATTTTCCACACAAATGTCTGATGAAACGGGCAGCCAACATTCAGCCTACCCACCTACCACAGCAGCTTTAGACCATTTATCTTCTAATGGGAGTGAAGCGGGGAGATTCGGATGCATTTATGACGGGAGAAAAAGAGAAGTGATTGCATCACCTTTTGCCGGGTGACAGATGTGGGAGAACAGATTCTTTAAATGCACGAGCGTTTCTTTCTGTAGGGGGGTACATGCGGCTGTCCCCACTACACAATCTCTTGCAGGCCCGCTTTGGCTGGCTTCTCGGTCTTGGTGTTGGTGTTGCTCTTCTTACGCGTCTGCATTTGCTTTTGCACGGTTAAAGCTGTTGTCTTTCTCTCTTTTATGGCTTTGATGGCTATTGTTGCTGTCTGGGTTCAATCCTCGTTCTAATGTGGGTGTGTTATATTCGGTGCCTCGGCGATATGGGTTTGGCATGGAATTGAGGTGTAGTGGGGCTCTTGAGAGGTCTCGTAAATGGGAATGTTTGGCTGTTTTGGCTCAAAAAGCTGTTACTCCTGTTGATGATGACAAGCCCTTCACTCCTGGGGTGGAGTCTTCTGGGCCAATTCATCATCTGTTTGACAAGGATTTGGACCTTCTTCCTGGTGAGTTCGTTCAATTCCAGTTCTGGAACTTCAGCTTTTCCTAGTCATTACCGGATAGGTACTTGGTGAAGTGATGCTTCTTATTGTCTAATTATTTTGTACTCTGCATGAACCTACACTGTCATAGAATGAGACACGGATACTATCAATCTGTTTAATTGAATTTTAAAAATCTAGCTTTAAATTGAATTGCTAAATCGAAATTCAAGGCATAAAAAATTGCAGTTGGTGAGCAATGTAGGTTTATCTTTTGTGCTGATTTGAAATGTTTATGAATTCTAGCGAATGTTGCGGTTTCTCTGTGAGAGCTTAATTAGCTCATTGGACTAATGAAGAATATGCTATGTTTTCTAAGATTGTGGGAGGCCACTAAGTCTTTTTGCCATATTCACAATGATGAATGGATGTAAATAACTACGTGAGGGAGTACATTTTATTGATAGAAATGCCATGTAGGCTGCTAATCCAAGGAGCTTTTCAGCATGTGCATGTACATATGATAAGTTGTAAGGTTAGTTGTTGGATTCTGCATGTATTTGGAAAAAGCTAAATTCTAGTAACATAAGCTAGGCTAATGATTTTTTGTCACAATCCATTTCATTTTTCTGTGATGCCGATTGAATGCAATCCATAAACGGGGTGTAATTCTCTTTTCAACATTTAATGAGAAAGTAGATTGAATTTTACGGGTTGCCATGTAAGATGCTGGTTCGGGTAAATGCTCACTTTGTGTGTGTGCTCTGGATATCTGGGATCAATTGTCATCTTCTGCATGAACTTATAAAAGGATTGTTTTGATGCACAATTGGATTAATGTTGAATCTTATCTTGATGACAGTTTCTACCTTTATACCCTTCTTAATAGATCAATGCATTTACTCGAGATTTTTTGCCAACTTTGAACCCTAAGACAAAAGGACTTGAGCAACCGATCTGCCTCATCTCTTGGTCTTCCTTTCCTTTTTTCTTTCTGTGATTTTTTTTTTTTTCGCATTTGTCCAGTTGTATAGAATTATTCTGCTTTTGCAGTCTCTAAAAAATTTCATTGCTTCTGGCAATGAGTGAGATAATGATTCCCAAACATTGACATGTGCTAATTGACCTATAAGTGCTTTGCTGTGAAATTTTAGAACACCTGTCTGCGACAGATCTTTCTGCATCACCTGCTAATAATAGAGAAGTACGGGTTGCTTATCAGGTAAGTATTTAAGCTTTCTTCTTCTCAAAATGTCAATGATTTTCCTGCTATTTGTATTGTTTTTGGACCCCATTTCAGGGAAAACCAGGTGGATATAGTGAGGCAGCAGCATTAAAAGCTTACCCAAAGTGTGAAGCTGTCCCTTGTGATCGGTTTGAAGATGCATTTGAGGTCTTAAACAATCCCTTTCTGCAGTTGGTCATTATTGAGCTATTTTACACCTGATCATAATTGCCATTCTTGTGTTCCATTGAACAGGCAGTTGAACTCTGGTTAGCGGATAAAGCAGTTATCCCCATTGAGAATACAGTGGCTGGCAGCATGCATTGTAATTATGACCTTCTTCTTCGTCATAGGCTGCATATGGTAGGGGAGGTGAAGTTGGCAGTTAACCATTGTCTTTTGGGATTGCCTGGTGTAAAAAAGGATGAGTTGAAACTTGTAATGGGCCATCCCCAGGTTTACAAGTTTTGTCTTGTGCTCCATTTTTGTTTCATTCGTTAAAAGGACACTCAGTAGGGTCAAATGTGCATTCTCTAGTTACAGATCCTGGGACATAATTATGTGGTCATTACAACCTCACCAATATAACAAAATGTTAAAACAATTATGTGCATGATACTCTAAATGTTTATCATTCTTATAAAAGAGCTAGGCGTATTTACAAGGGCTGAGGTAGTCAAAGTGGGAGACCCTTGCGGTGTGATCTAGTGAGTCTCACTCCATTCCTTTGGCAAGTGGCACTTTAAAACCTGATTTAACACATATATGTTGTAGGTTAAACCAGTGCTGTTATTACCATTGTGGTGAAAGAACAGAATATTTGTTATAAAACAGTTGTTGCAAAGTTTACTAGATACTTTTAACTTCCAGACGTTTGGAATAAGTAGTATAAAAACTTTATAATGAGACTGGCAGTTGCCTGTAAAGCTTGAGAGGGATAATTTTGATCCTCATTTTAGATGCTCTCTGGAAAATTTTCTTCACACCAGGTACTGGCCCAATGTGAGATGCTGTTGAGCAACTTAGGTATAGCCCAAGTTAGTGCTGATGATACTGCAGGCGCTGCTCAGGTAGGTGTCATTAAATTTTGGTTTAGGCTGATGCTTAATCATGTCAAATGTTTATATGAGTAACAAAACATTTGAGCATAGATGGTAGCTTTAAGCGGTATAAGAGATACTGGAGCCATCGCTAGTGCCAGAGCAGCAGAAATTTATGGCCTCGACATTCTTGCTGAAAAAATTCAGGTAGTGCCTCTCCTTCATCTTTAATGTCACTCTCCATGTAAATATCTTGAGGCAAAATAACACACATGCTGAGTAAAACTTAAGTTAGTAATATATGCTTGAATGTAATGCAAGATCAATAAGATGATCTGTTTATTTGATTGTCTACTAATTATACGTTCTTTTTTTTAATCATCACATAATTAGAAATAAAAAATGAGTTGCCATTGTCACTAAGCTACTAAAGTACTGGGAAGTCAATTTGTTGTGCTTCTAGCAACTTACTCCTTCTTCAGCTCCAATGTCACATGAGTCAACAGTGATTTCTTTCTGAGGAGATGTGCAATGCTCTTGGACAGAAACTGCCAATTTCATTTGTCTGAGACATTATCCTAACCTATATGTATTTCATTTTCTGACATATATTTCATACATTTGATACATGTTTCAAATGAAAATTCAAAAATACTCTGTGAAGTAATGTAGCAACGATGAAAACCAAACTATATTTGCATTAGATACAAAACCCAACCATGCCTGGCACCAGTCCATGTGGTTTGCCACCTGATAGGTTGCTGGATCTCTCTTCCTCTCTCCTGAATGTGTTTTTTCTTTTTTTGTTTGGTAGGGTTCTAAAGCATAAATTATGGTCCTCTTCATAGTTTATGGAAACATTATATGAAGAAACTCAAAGGGAGAAACCAAATAAAGAATGAGGTGTATATGTGGTAGGTATTGTAGATACTTACAATTCTTAAAAAAAGAGAGAACAAAACAAAGATGGAAATAAGAAAACTAAAATTAGCTCTTCTACACGAAACCTATCCACAAAAGCTTGGAAAGTTTTGAAGCATACTGCCAGAGTTCTTCAATCATTATGAACAAATAATTCCATAAAAAATGTTTGATTAGATTTGATCTAATTATTAGAATATTCAGTAGCATTAACATCTGATTAGTTTTGTTTCTAAACATGATTTCTTGTCCATCTTAATGAATTGGTCTTGGACTTGGTCCTTACCAAACATTCATCTGTTGGTGAATCCTCCAATTGAAAACATGCTAACATTACTGCGAAGCAGCGCCTTCTAAATGGAGGCAAAGTCAGAGTTAATCCTAACATCATCGGGGCACTTGATTCACGGGTGCACTTACTGGTTTTTAATTTTAATGCAAAAGGGCTTGTATTCGAATTTGCTTCTACCATTGCAAGATTTTGATTGTTGTACTATAGTTATATATGACTTGATGTTATCCACCTGTACCGATTAGGATGAGGACAGTGTTACCCGCTTTCTAATACTCGCAAGAGAACCTATACTTCCGGGAACTGACAGGCCCTATAAGGTATGGTTGTTGATTATTGAGGTTTGTTTATTTCCACTGGCATGTTAAACAAATTTTGTTTGTCATCACTTACTTCCTAGACACCACTAATTCACTATTTCTCTGCTCCTAGACAAGCATTGTTTTCTCCCTCAAAAGAGGCCCCAGTGTGCTGTTTAAAGCATTAACATTGTTTGCTTTAAGGGGCATTTGTCTGTCCAATATAGAGAGCCGCCCGCTAAAGAAAGGTCCATTCAGGGTGGTTGATGACTCTAACAAAGGGACTGACAAGTAAGTATAACTTTTCGATGCGGCCACAAATTATTAGAGAGGTTGATTAGCAACTCTTTTTTTCTTTATAGAATAAAAAAAGAAGAAGAAGAAGAAGAAGAAGAAGAAACTGTTGGACAATATATTCTGATTAAGCCGTTGAGTTGATCATGTTTGCTGTTAATGTATTGTAGTGACAGGTGCTTTGACTACCTGTTTTACATTGATTTTGAAGCCTCTACAGCCGATCCCCGCGTACAATATGCTTTGGGACATTTAGAGGTCATTTCGCAAACACATGCTCGGCTTTTTATTGTTATGCTTCATCAATATACACTCATGTCGATTTGCCATTAGAGAATCCACTGCCTCAAACCAGATACTGACGCAAAGGTTGAATTTTTATGTTATTTCTCTCAGCGGGAACACACAAGTTTTCTTCGCGTGCTTGGTTGCTATCCAATGGATAAATCTCTTTAGATACCCGCCCCTGGTATCCGATTATTTTGGTCCCTGAGAACCCTTGCAAAGCAGAGATAACTCGGGAAGAAAGGTAGCAGTTCAGCTTCGGAGTAGAATACAATTCTACATTTCCATTTTTCGTTCTGAGCTTCTAAACGGGGATCGTTGGATTGATATGATCTTTGGGATGTAATAATGGGGATTTTCTATAGTTGCATAGTGCAAGGTTTTTGAGGGGGATACAAAAACTTGGGATGGGAGACCCAAAAAGCACTCAACAATGCAATTACAAAACAAACACCATGTTCATTCTGTGTCTTCTGAGGAAATAAATAATATGAAAAAGAAAGGATAAGCAGTTTATCAGGCAATATGAAGATGTTCCTCACTTTGTTTTCCCATTTGCTTGGGCCGAAGAATGATTGTTTGTTCTTGCATAGAAGGGAAACTTTCAAGAACATTTTCAACTTTCAAGCCAGACTGGACACTAATTTTCGTGACATGGACGTAAAAGATTATTCTTTGACATGGTCTGGGGTAAAGCTGCAATAATCAGTAACTGGCTCGCTCTCTTTCAGTCTAGAAACACCGGCGACGAAGGTTACCTCATCATTCTTCAGTCTCTGTTTAACTATTACCATTGTTTGTATAAAAGGTAAGGTAAAGATGGCATTATTATGCATGCGACTTTCTGTATTTGAAGAGGCACCAGGAAGTAACATGAGAATGAAACAAATAACAGCTAACGGGGCCTCAAGATGCTGCCACTGAGCAAATTATAGGAGTAGCATATTCATTATAGTTATACCCACAAAGCACACAGCTATATATGTTCATACAGGATTACTGGCTGTTTTTAAAAGCTATCTTATTCATGTAGTAGGCAAATTTCCGAACCCAGAAAACTCTTGGCTCGGTAATCTTTTTACTGCAGCTCCCTGAGAAAATCTTCATTGTCAACTAGGACCTACAAAGACCAAAGCAGACACACGACAAGGTGGTCTTATCAACAACCGAAGACACTGAAGTATGCATTTATGCCATAAAACACAATTCTGGATCAGAAAAATTAAGAGTTAATCATCGAAAAATCAAAGTTGGCAATATATATGCTTGAGATGCATCATACAGCCATATCCCTATATCTGTATATGCTTTTCTTCAATTCAATCAAATATCATTTCAAGATTAGAATTCCATGAACACATTTTTCTTTGTGGCTCTTCAATTCCACTTGGATTTTTTTTTTTCCTTGTCCAAAATTCCTCTTAAATTTTAAAAACTTACAGTTTTCCAGCCATCTGGATCTAGAAAAGAGGTGATTTTGGTGTTGATTCCCGGAATTGGTCCTGGTTGTCGAGTTACCTTTCCACCAAGCTCTTGAGTAACCAAGTTAACAACTTCACCACTTTTGTAGACATCATCAGTACTAATTGCGACCTGTAGTGAGCAGTGATCCATCAAGAGAAGGAAAACAAACATATTAGACCTGAGACAACATTTCACTGTTTTAACACGGCAGTAGAAAAGGCAGCAAACTTACCTGAGCATATGCATTTCCCTTGGTATATTCGGTGACACCATGATTGTAAGTCAACTCCAGGACAGTTGTCTCATATTCATCGGCATACCCCATCATGGCCAAGGTATACTACAAAGCACATTCAACAAAATAGGGAACATCAACAGTATGTTTCCAAGAATAATTAGTAAATGCATGGGGAATTTTCGAAGAGAAGATTTTTCACCTTGTACTCAGGTCTATCAATAGTCCTCAACAGCTTCATCCCCAAAGCCTGCACAAAAAGTAAATGGGAAAAATGTGTCGACCCTGTAATTAGACAACTTCTACCAGCTCTTTGTTGCCCTGAACCTTATGTGAATTCCTTTGCTATTTAAAACATTGGAGATTTTCAAAATGCATTCTGAAATAGCTTTGACTAAACAGTTTCTAAGCAGACCCACCATATAACATATCACATTTGTCATCTTTGTTCAGTTATTTCTTATGCTCCAAATATATCCCTCAAACTTGCCACAGATAACCAGTCTTCAGGGGTAACTATACCCTAGTGACAACGTGATGGATGCTGCAGCATATTAAACAGGCATATGAGCTACAATTTCACACTACCAAATCATGGCTGATATATAAAACACATTAAAGCAGTCACTTCAGCTAAGATCTCGGCGTGAAATGGTATAATATTTCAACTTCAAGGTGATAAGATAATCAACTTGTGTAAATTTTACCACGTCAGGTTTGTCCTGTGTAATACATAACTTTGAAAGAAACTTGATGCATGGAGTTTGATCAGAAAAAACCATACTGAATAAGAAGTACTACTACCTTTTCATAAAACTTGATAGATCGGCCCAAATCACCAACACGAAGCATAACTTGGCAAAGGGGCTCGGGAGTTGGACCTCTTTGTATGAGTTCAAAGGCATAACCATCAGGATCCTTCACGAAGGCAATGACAGACTTTCCGCCTTTGACTGGACCGGGCTCCCTAGTAACATTGCCACCCTGGGCACGGATATTTTCTACTAGCTTGTAAACCTAAAAGTCCATGGGATGCAAAATGTCATTTCCAGCACCAGTGCAGAAACCACCGTTTTATATTAAATGGCAAAAGATAAAGACACTTACATCCTCAGTTGCAATGGCAAAATGCCCAAAACCAGTTCCAATATCATATGAAGTCACTCCATAATCTGCAAAATACAGGTCTTATATACTGTGTCTACAAAATTATAGTCAACTTTCGTCGACGTTTACCTGGGTTTGATGCAAAAATTTCGCACCTAGTTGTCTCACACTTTGAAATAAGCTCATAACAGTGGCAACATTAGTACATCGAGTGGTTTAATTCTGATAGGTTCACTACTCCATAAAATTAAATGATGTTCCAAGAGGAACAATAAAACTTCACAATCTGATTACCAATAGCCAAAATGACAAACGAGGAAAGATTTAAAAACAGAACACAAATAACTAATACAAAAACAAAAAAAAAAAAAAGAGAGAGAGAATAGAAGGGGACATATGAGAACCATACTGTAAGTCAGCTCTACCACAAAGTGAGACTCTTCAGGGCCAAACCCAAGAAAGGCATTGGAGTATTTCTCTTCAGGAACATCCCTCTTCCTCAACAGCTTCATCCCAAAGCACTCAGTATAAAACCTGACCACACCACCAAAACCACAAAAAAAAAAAAAGGGACATGAAAAAACACCTCCACCAGCACAAAAGTCAATCATCACCTACATTTTATTCACAATAAAGATCCATTACTTGATGGAGCGATCGAGATCACCAACGCGGTAAACAGCGTGGAGGAAGCGTCGCCTGTCTTTCTTCGGCCATTCCAACAGCCCCGCGTTTGGACCCCCAACAGCCCCAGCCTCGGCCTCTGCCATTCCTTCCCCTTCAATTCAATACTAAATTTAACACCCCCCCCAAAAAAAACAACAACTAATTAGCAATAGCAATCACATCCCATTATACATAAACTAACAAAGAAGAAGAAAATTCTTGTTATTATTATTTACAAACAAAAAACAGAAAACCCTCTTACCTTGTTTTCCTCGTAAAAGAAAAGAAAAGGAAAGAGATAATTTTAGTACTCGCAGGGCTTACTTAAAGTAGTAGTGTCTGTCTGTGTGTTGAGTCTGCGAGATACGCTAGTTCTACGGCTCAGTTACCGGTACAGTTGAACGTGACGCGAGGTGAACGCGTGTGATGGGTCTGTTCCTGGAAAGACTGGGGAAACTGCCCGTCATTCTAGCGTTACCTTGTTTTTCCTCGTAATCTTGTACGGTATTGCATTGTACGATTAAATGGCCGATTAACGGAGGACTTTAGACTTCCGTAATCAGTTGTGTCTGGAAGCCACAAACTTGGCGCCATATAACCGCGCCACGTTATTCTCACAAATTCTCTGATTTTTCTTTCTTTCTTTTTTTTTTTTTTGCTCTGTTTTTGGCCAAAAGTTCCTTGATTTTCTATTTTTATTGTCAACAACCTTCGTCGCAATTTAAAATTTTATTTTTAAATTTTAAATAACTTATAATCTGATAAATTTTTTAACTAAAAAATTACAAAAATGCGGTAGATAGGGGGGCCCTTTAACATCATCGACCTCTCTATCTAAAAATTTTTAAGCTATTAGATCAGTGCACACCATTACTGATTTATTACTTTATCGTTAATGTGAATTCGTGATATTTATTGTTATTTGTATCCAATTCCTTGAAATATGGGCCTTGCCGCTGCGAGGATTTATTGAATTACTTCAAATATTTCAGGTAAGTGGGCGAATATCACTTCGTCGACGGAATATGTGTCTCGATTTTTTGGTGTTTTGAGTATTTTGATGGTATATACAAACATATACCAATTTAGGGAATAACTTTTTTTGTGAAAGGGGTTATATATATATATATATATAAAGAAAAAATAAAAAATCAGTTGGTTCCTATCGGGTTTAGGACTTGATGCTGGCGACTCTAATATCATTCAATTAAATGTCAAAGCTACTGTCTTTCAGAAACTTTGGAATGAAGGGTCAATTTGTTGCCACAAAGTTGCGACCAGTGGAAGCACTTTTTGGTGGTCTAGCGAGCGGAGTCATTATGCCCAAAAAAAAAAAAAAAGAAAAAGAAAAAGAAAACGAAAATAGCCCTTTTCTTTTGGATTCGTTTGCAAGCATATGCGCCCAACGGTGAGGTATTGCCTTCAACTTTAATAGTGCCAAACCCACTTTTTTTTTTTTTAAATAAAATATACATTGTTAATATATTAATATTTTTATTTAATTTTTATCCTGAAAATATAATATTTAAATATTATTAAACTTAAATAATTTTTCTTTAAACTTAATTTTAGTATTTACGAATTTAAAGTTTAATGTCGCATTTTAATATAAACATGCTTGCCTACCGCCAGAGGTGCAGTCCTCAGAGCTATCCCAGGTATGTAGGTATGTGACTGGCGACTCATGTTGGGGGAACTGGCCCCCAGAATACCTATCGTGCAGAAGTGGAATCCAATGACACGTAGGCATATTTGGGTGTCAATTTAGTTCTATTAGCTGTATGACAGATACCGCAAAGCGCACACACATTCGCAGCCTCGTGGTGGTATTTGAACAATAGAATTCAAAGAGATTTCTTAGAAGAGCCTCCTCGACGACCGACTCCGGCCAACTTGGTCGTTAAACTCAATAGAGACTCTCTAAATTTTGTAAAAATGCGCATGACTTTTTTGATCTCGATATCTCGCGAGCCTTACAAATAATGAATCGAGATCTCTTGAGCTTTGCAAGAATCATGGCACGTTTGATTTAACTGGTCGGCAGTTTAATGACTAATAACTTATAATTGGTTGACAATTTAAGCTCAATAATTTTGTTTTTAGTTTCTTTTTTTTTTTGACAAAGTTATTAAATTAATAATGTTTGATAAAGGAGTAAAACTATCTATGCTCTCTCTCTCTCTCTCTCTCTTCTTCATACGGGCAAAATAGACATGTGAAGTATTTATATTGTGCACACAAAGACTGAAAAGTCACGTACTTTTAGTATGATTGGTTAGAAAAATTTTTTTAAAATTTTTTTTTTTTCCACCCTTTTTTTTTTTCACCAATTTTCAAATCTCCCTTTTAAAAAAAAAAAAAAAACAAAACGATTTTTTTAATTAATAAAAAAAAAACCCAAAAGGACTATGTAAATAGTTCAATTTTGACATTTAAAAAACAATAATAAATAAATAAATAAAAGGGTAGATGTTGGAGGAAGACTTGAAAAGAATGATCCTCTTTATTTATCGCAACTTCATTAATATAAGACGATACCAAAAAGAAGGAGCTTCGTTGGAGAGCTGCCAATTGGGGACAAATGGGGCACTTCAAGTTGGACACTGGAGTGTCCGTCCGCGAACGAGTGAATAAACAATTTTGGTGGGTGACTGTTTCGGGAGAGTTTGTGCCAATTTTTTTTTTTTTTTTATAAAAAAAAAACATTCAACCAAACCATATCTTATAGATTATTCTGCTTGCTCGCAGCCATATCATCAGTTGCTGTCATCCAAACGGATCTACTTTTCATCAGAAAAAAAAAAAAGAAAAAAGAAAAAAGGGTAACTACGAAAACTTTTAGATGGCAGCGTTTCCATCGTATCTGGGTCATTGTTCGCGTTGGACCATCTTGATGGAATGGATACCATGCCTTATGGGTCTGGTCGCGTTGGACCATTTATGTGCCGGTATTGTTTCTTACTTCCAACCAAAGCCAGAAAATGAAAAAATAGAAGGAAAACTTACACACCCCCTCAATAGACTTTTTTTGTTTTTTTTGTTTTTGTGGCCATTTCTCTTACCGTGGCCGCAATCCGCAGTGGGTCCAAGTAGCTAGTTCCAACTCAATGGCAAATTTAATAAAGTTTTGTCTTGTAGGAACCTGCCAAGGAATAATGTTCGGAAAGAAAATGAATTATTATTATTATTTGTTTAAATAAATCTTCATGACCCGGCGATCGCGAAGAAGTATGGAAATATTAGTGCCATCCCATCACCTTTAATTTGTTCCCTTTCCCTTTGTCTTTTCTCAAAAAAAGAAAAAAGAAAAAAGAAAAACCCTTTCTACTCTAGAAAAATTGTTTCGCATCCCCTTCAACTTGGAGTGGGATGGGATGGGACGGGACTTAACCTCCACAATTTTTCCACTGAAAACAACAGGCATGATTAAAAAAGAAAAGAAAAGAAAAGGAAAAAAAGGAAAGAAAGAAAAAAAAGCCACCAAAATTTTCCTCCGCCGTATCTACAAAATGTGTCGTTTTTGTAGTCATCTAACTGAATTGTTGCCCGATCGGATCTCAAACGTATGAATTTGCATCAAATTAGTCCCGACTTGAATGTTATAAATACGCTCGACATGACAAAAAAAAACAAACAAATAAAATAATAATAATAATAAAGAAGATGAGTTAGTCCTCGAAGCACGTTGCACATCAAATCATATTTATAATTCCAAAGGCATGGCATCGAACGTGTACGGAGAAGTCAAAAATTAAAAATATTTTTAAAATTCGTGTCGGGCAGAGTTGACATTGAGCAGCGAGGGTCATTGCAGTACGCGGCACGAATGACACGCGCCGCGACCTCGACCTCGACACGGTCAATCGAAAAGTTTTAGTGCGCAATTGAACGAAAATAAAGTGTTGGGGGACCAGAAATGTAAATTCGTGAATTATCGTCTGACTTTATGGACCCCCCCCCCGATGCGACGTGACGAAGGCGCTGGGGAACGGAAGAATGGAAAGCCAATCGCAAGCATCCACGTAAGCAAAATGGTTTGGGGACGGAATTCTGTCCAGGTTCGACGAACCCCACCCCACCCCACAACACCACCCCCCCTGGCATGGCGCGTTTTCTTTGGCCATTATTTGAACAGATCTCCTTGTGTTTTTCGAAGCTTGTATGAGACTCACAGCAAACGAGAACACAACCTCGTACGACGTTTACTCGCACGTAAACAAAAAAACCTCAAAACTCTTGGGTTTTGTTTTGCTCTTCGTTTTTTTTTTTTTGGTTTAAAAAAAATTATTATTTTTTATTGCTGTTTATAGAGGGAAGGAAGGAAATAGAGATACAATGGCGATGTTAGCGGCTTCTTCTGCAGTTTCTGCTGCTGTTTCTGCTTCCAATTTTGCGCGCTCTTCCGCTGAGCTCAAAGGTATTTTCTTTTTCATTTGTATAAAACATATCTGATTGCTTTTTCGCTTTTCGGGAAGAGAGTTTTCAAATTCCAAAAATTGATCTGTTTTGATTGGCTTTTGGAAGCTCCACAACTGGGTTCGCTTCGTTTCCTGGTTCGTCCGGTGGCCGGCGGTGTGAATTTTGCTTCTCAGAGACGGACTGCGACGGGGCCTGTGAATGCCGACCCCAAACGGAATGATTACGTGGTCCCGCTTGCAGCAACCATCGATGCTCCTGGTAAGCTCTGTTCTCTCTCTCTGTCTCTTGTTTATTTTATTTTATTATTATTATCTTTTTGGGTGCAAGGTTTTTAGATTTGCGTTAACCGGTGGCTGTTGTGCGTGGGAATTGCAGAGGTGGAAGGGAAAGGGGTGGAGGTGGCTGAGGAGGACTGCGAGCGGTTGGCGAGAGAGCTGGAAAAGGCCTCTCCTTTGGAGGTCATAGACAAGGCGCTTGAGAAATTCGGCACTGATATTGCTATTGCCTTCAGGTCCGATTACAAACGGTTCTAGTTTCAGCCAAAATTTTGGTTTAATTGATGTAAACTCCTGGTCATAAATTGAGTTTGATGTGGGTGGAATTGTTCTGATTTACAACTAAAAATTCTTAGGTTATTCAGAACTCTCTTACCCTCTCATCTAACGATCCACCCGAATTTTCATAGTCGTCTCAGATCCTCATTTTCCACGTTGTGCTACTGCGGATTGACAGAGATAGACAGCTTACTTCCGTTGCATGAATCTAAATTGATTATCCGAGAAGGATACTATCCCTCTACGATCGTTGTTAGACTCTCTCCTCGCATGGCTCGCGTACCAAATCTATGTTATGCAAGTTGATTGAATTAACCTTTTCCATGTCGTAGCCCTGATGATCGACATAGCTTGTGTCTTGGTTGAGGAATTTATTATTAGAAATCCTTAATTGGGTTCGGAATCTGCACTCTTTGAAACTCACAAAAATTGTGGAAATCGGCTTACAGCTGGTGTCCACTTTTATTTCCTTGACTTTGTTTTGGGTTGTCCAATGGTGGTCATTTAGTTTTTTTTTTTTTTCATGTTTTTTACTTTGGTCCTCTGGAATGAGGAGTATTGCATCAAAATCAAGAGCAATGTAGCACCCCAAAGTCTTGGAGTGCTCGCAACTTTTGGCAATGAGTAGGGAGTCCATGTATACTCTGGGATACGATTGTAATCTTTCATAAATAATTCTTTTTCTTGTTTGTGCTGGAAGTACGATCTTGTTACTAAGAATGATTTATTTCTGTGCAGTGGTGCTGAAGATGTTGCTTTGATTGAGTACGCGAAGCTTACTGGTAGACCCTTTAGGGTGTTCAGCCTGGACACTGGGAGGCTGGACCCAGAAACATACCGCTTTTTTGACACAGTTGAGGAGCATTATGGCATCCACATCGAGTACATGTTTCCGGATGCTGTTGAAGTTCAAGCATTGGTAAGGACCAAGGGCTTGTTCTCTTTCTACGAGGATGGGCACCAGGAGTGCTGCCGAGTGAGGAAGGTGAGACCCTTGAGGAGGGCACTCAAGGGTTTACGTGCTTGGATCACTGGCCAAAGGAAGGATCAATCTCCAGGCACTAGGTCTGAAATTCCTGTTGTCCAGGTGGACCCAGTTTTTGAGGGAATGGATGGTGGGGTTGGCAGCCTGATCAAGTGGAACCCAATGGCTGATGTTGCAGGCACGGATGTATGGAACTTCCTTCGGGCCATGACTGTGCCTGTAAATTCCTTGCATTCCCAAGGATACATCTCCATTGGCTGTGAGCCATGCACAAGGCCAGTTCTTCCAGGTCAACATGAGAGAGAGGGAAGGTGGTGGTGGGAAGATGCTGAGGCTAAGGAATGTGGTCTCCACAAAGGAAATCTGAAACACAAAAATCTTGCCCAGCTTAATGGCAATGAAAATGAAGCTGCTAATGTGAATGGAAGTACTGCAGTAGCGGATATTTTTGACTCCCAAAACCTGGTGGCCTTAAGCAGGACAGGAATTGAGAACTTGTTGAGGTTAGAGAAGAGAAGGGAACCATGGCTTGTTGTGCTCTATTCTCCATGGTGCCAGTTTTGCCAGGCAATGGAAAGCTCCTATCTTGAATTGGCAGATAATTTGGCAGGGAGCGGAGTGAAGGTTGGAAAATTCCGAGCAGATGGTGATCAGAAGGAGTTTGCAAGTCGGGAATTGCAGCTCGGAAGCTTTCCTACAGTGCTCTTTTTCCCTAAACGCTTGTCGCGCCCAATCAAGTATACATCAGAGAAAAGGGATGCAGACTCCTTGATGGCTTTTGTGAATGCTCTCCGGTGATGATATCATTGAAGTTCGTCTGAAAAATTGGTGCTGGAATTCGTTCAACGAGGAGCCTCAGCCTCAAAAGCAAAACTAAGCTGTTTGGTTCTTCCAGTTCCAGCACTATTGCCCATGGCAATGCAATGCTGGGGTTCTTTTTGTATGCGTTGGTGTTGATGGTACATAAGTCCGTTCAACTTTCTCAGCCCTATATTTTTCCGAAGTTGCGTTGGTTTAGAGGGTGTTAAGGGATCCCGAAAGCGGAGCGACTGCTTGATACTTGGAGTAATCCTAATATCCAATTTAATTATCGGTGTGTCATATTTTAGTTGCGTAAATCCGAACACAGAGGAATGAGGCAGACAAACTGTCCCTAGGATTCCAGTTTCCAAGTTTTGGGGACCCTGTCATCCCTTTCCTTTCCTTTATGAAAGTATCTTTCCGTTCTGCTAAGCAATCAACAATATCAATCAATTGAAGCCACAATGAAAGACAGTAAAAGCAAGGAAATGTTAAAGGCACCACAAAGCAATGGGATGCTTAATACTCGTTGCTTTTTGCGGGAACGATATGCCTAATAATAGCTTATGCACTATGGCCTCTTGTTTTCGTATTTTTTTCTGATGTCCGGTGCACATGCACATACATTAGCTGATGAAAACGATTTCTGATTGTCGGGTGCGAAAGTTAAAAACGCATACCTCACACAAATTGAGAGTTTTGTGTGTCATTTTTTTTTTTTTTTCATAAGTTGTGATCGAGCAACTCCACAAAATTTTCAGGGGACGGTAAATTATGTGCTTATTAATTAATGTGATGACCTCCCAGTAAACCTTCCATTTTCTTCTGAATTCTCGGGATGTACCAAGTTGCCGATATGGGCCGCTAGTTGTGATGCAATTTTTGTTTGAATATAAACGGAAATGAAATGATTGATATAATTAATCTCAATTCCACCAGGAAAGAAAGCAGGGAAAAAAAAAAAAAAACGAATGGTTGTGAGGTCACCTACATCACACGTATACGTATGCAGGGTAAGCAGTTGCACTGTAATGCTCGTGACCGACTCTGCACGATGTCTGATTATTTATGGTACCATAGCAGGAAGCTCTTCTGTTCGGAGATACTGAAGCAAAGCAGCAGAACTTCTAAGGGGGTGTTTGTTTTAGGGTAGCTGACCAAAAACATACAGCAGTCTCCAGCGCCTACAAACGCTCTTATTACATGGGTGCATGCAGGTTAATGCATATGGGCCAGAGGCAGGTGGGTGGATATTTAATTATCATGACCATTGATCTTATGCCTTTATTATTAATTGTAATTATTTATTAAATAAACTATAAAATATAAAATTAACAGTTGATGCATGAATATAGCGATGCTAAATCTCAGAGGAAAAAATAGGAAAACCTTTCATCTTATTATTATATTATTATTATTATTATTATTTTCTTTTTCTTTTTGGTGACCCTCAAAAAAGAGCCTTTTGGAGTTTTCCTCCTTTATTTCACTGGACTCCAACAGCACAGCAAAATATAAAAAAGGTCATAATTTTATGAAGACTTGGCATCTGTCAAAGTTCCATAACCATTAAACCCACTTTTATATCTCCTTTTGCAATTAAAGTCCCTGAACTTGTTACCGTCCGCCCCACTTGGATGAATTCGATGTTCTGAAATGAATAACAGACACAGCAATGTTTGATATTTGGACAGAAACATAACCAGAAATGTTGATAGAACCTAGAGGAAATAGATATGGCTATCAACCAAATGGAGCAGAATAAAATAAAAGTACATGTGTCTTAATTTATCCAACTTGTAGAATTGTTTCGAATGTCTGTAAGCCGCAGAGTTAACGTCTCTCTATTATTTGACCCCAAAAAAAAAAAAAAAAACAAAAACGAAAGCAAAAACGTCCCTCTTTCTCTGTGCGGAGCGCACAATGAAAATGCCAGCCTGTAACTTCAGAGACCCAGCTCCAACAAGCTGCAGAACACAAGACGCCATGTCAATGCAGTGAAGTTACCATAAAGATCCCCGTTTAACTTTCCTTTCCAACTTTTGTCCCCAAAACACGTGGAAGAGAAACATGGGAATTGTCGGCTCACAAGGTCACTTTAGGGAATTTCGTGCACGGAAATCAAACTGCAAATCTTTTTTTCAGCAACACTTGCTATATACTTGATTCATATTCAGATACAGGCATCCTGTAAGAATACTAAACCACCCCACCATAAGGGCCAAAAACACAACCCCTACACTCCAACTCTGAGAAGAAGTGATGTGCTTTTCTTTTTAATTTTTCTGTTAATGTCTTCTTTCTTGTTAATACTGTAGATCTGTTGGGGGGAGCAAGCAAAGATCCTCTCGACTCTAACCAAACCCACCCAGAATTTTCACCAGAAAGAGGGACCCCAGAAGATAATGCAAGAGCCTGTGGTTGAACCAGAAGCGGAGGATGAAGGAGTAAAGCCCAAGCTTCCATTCAATAATGGCAAACTCTAAGCTCGCTCCCCTCATCGCCACCACCTTGCTCTTCTTTATTGCTGCAATTTTCACATTGTCACAAGGTAATTAACCCAAACCCCACTTCTAGAGTCACTGCTGGAGGAACAAAGAACAAGTCTTTTTCTAATTCTGACCTCATCTTTCACAAAATTGCAGCGGCTAAATCGTCAGCACCGGAAGTAACACCAATTAAGCAGCAGAGACAAGAACTTGACCGGGAACCATTTGTGGGTTTCAATATTGGCACTGATGTGTCCAATCTCTTGTCGGCTAAAGAACTTGTTTCGTTCCTACAAGTTCAAAAGATCACTCACATCCGCCTCTATGATGCCGACCCTGACTTGCTCCAAGCTTTGGCTAAAACCAAGATCCGGGTCATCGTTAGCGTCCCTAATAACCAGCTTCTTGCTGTTGGTTCCTCCAATGCTACTGCAGCGTCCTGGATTGGTCGCAATGTCGTGGCTTACTATCCAGAAACTCTAATCACTTCAATTGCTGTTGGTGATGAGGTCTTAACAACTATACCCTCGTCGTCTCCTTTGCTTTTGCCAGCTATTGAGTCACTTTATAGTGCTTTAGTTGCTGCTAATTTGCATACCCAGATCAAGATTTCAACTCCACATGCGGCTTCTATAATTCTTGATCCGTTTCCGCCCTCTCAGTCCTTTTTTAATCAGAGTTGGAGCTCAGTTATGCTTCCACTGCTTCAGTTCTTGTCAAGAACTGGGTCTCCATTGATGATGAATCTTTATCCTTATTACGTGTTTATGCAGAACAAAGGCGTGGTGCCTCTTGACAATTCCTTGTTTAAGCCCCTGACACCATCTAAAGAAATGGTTGATCCTAACACTTTGTTGCATTACACTAATGTGCTTGATGCCATGATTGATGCTACCTATTTTTCTATGAAGAATCTCAATGTTACTGATGTTGAGGTTCTTGTAACTGAGACTGGGTGGCCTTCAAAGGGTGATTCAAAAGAGCCCTATGCAACTGTTGACAATGCAGATACATATAATTCTAATCTGATTAAGCATGTCTCCGATCATAGTGGGACTCCTCTGCATCCGGAAGTCACTTCCAGTGTGTACATCTATGAGTTGTTCAATGAGGACTTGAGATCATCGCCTGTGTCAGAAGCAAATTGGGGGTTGTTTCACGGGAATTCCACGCCAGTTTATTTGCTTCATGTATCTGGAAGTGGCACATTTTTGGCTAATGATACAACCAACCAGACGTATTGCATTGCAGTGGATGGTGTTGATTCTAAGACATTGCAGGCAGCATTGGATTGGGCATGTGGACCAGGAAGAGCTAATTGCAGTGAAGTTCAGCCAGGGGAGAGTTGTTATCAGCCCAACAATGTAAAGAATCATGCCTCCTATGCATTTGATAGCTATTACCAGAAGGAGAAGAAGGCATCTGGATCCTGTGACTTCAAGGGTGCGGCCATGATCACCACCACCGACCCAAGTAAGTGTGCTCTAGTAGTGTTTTATTACAGAACCTGTTTTTATGGATTTTAATGAGATTGAGAAGGTGATCAAGAAGCATGTGTCTTATAGGCAGTAGTCAGTTTTGGGAGGATGTATCGGATGCAAAATTGCACATGTAGGTACAGATTAATTAGAATGAGATATCCATCTTTACAAAGTTAAAATTCACATTGGGAAAAGGAATATTATTGTTGATTCAGGGCATCTCTTTTCTATACATGTAGTCCAGTTAAGGCTTCTGAAAGGTAAAACTAAAGAGCCCTAAGCTCAGTAGTTTGAAGGACTACAAGTCTACAAAATGAAGTGTACTTGAATCTTCTGAAACTTAAAATTAAAAAGAATCCTTAAGCTCAGCTGTTAAAGGGAATCCAATTCTAAAAATTGTGAATTGCCTAGACCCTGGTTTTACCCCACTGAGGTAAAAGAAGCAACGCATTCTCTGCACCCATTGCTCAGGGGATACTCATGAGGATAATGATGACTTGAAGAGGGAATGCCATGTGATTCCTACTCTGCAGAGGCACATGGGTCCTTGATTGATTGTAGTATGGAAAAGGCACGGAATGACGCTGATTGAAGTGGCCAGCAAGGAAATTATGATTTCTCTTCGGATACTGCTTCTAGTGAGCCCCATTAACCTAGGAGCCAGGAAAATGCCAATAGCTGATGGTCATAACCAAGCTTCCCTTTAGAAAGTGGATCCAATATCTTGCATACATTCCAGCAAGCAAGTTCCATTATTGCTTTGTATGTGTCCAAAGTCGCCATAAGCAAAATGGTGCCCTTATACTTGTGTTTTTAGCTTCTGCTATCTGTGCTAGGTTATTATTCTCAAATCTCACATCTTCTTCTTCTTGTTGCTACTGTTTGCAGGTCATGGGAACTGCATATTTCCTGGAAGGTAGGCATTTACCTTTTCTTGATTGTCTAATTGTTTCTCTCAACCTAGGTTGTTACTTGTTAAGCCGGAAAAGTGCTTGAGCACTGAAGAAGAATTGACACGTTTCGCATAACGTTCTAAAGCACCTTGATATTTGGTTTTTGGCTGCAGTAAGACAATCGGCAACAAGACGAGGACGGTGGCGAACACAACTGTGGCAAGTGGCGCAGCTCATAGCTTAAGATTTATTAGCCTCAGAGATGATAGAATAAGCACAATGAATAAGGTTTTGTGTGCTTTTTTGGCTGCAACTGTATCTATTTTAATATACATTCCTTTCGTGACGCCCTGTTGAGATGCAAAAATGAAAATTTTTTCGAAATGTACCTCATTCCACTTTGTTGATGTTGCTTACTCCAAAGTAGTGCAATTTTCAAATCATGAGCTCTTCATCTGGGAGGATAGGTCCTCCTTGTAATCAATGTTGCCAAGCCAAGGGCCAAAAAGGCCGGGAAAAATAATGGCGTCAAATCATCCCTATTTGAATTACGAAACAGTTGCCTCATTTTTAGGCCACGACCACCATCCTTACACCGAATACACAAATCAGCAAAAGATTATGCTCCGATGGTCCAAAATCAAACCTTTTTGGTTAAAATCAAGGAAAACAGGAAATTGCACGGGGTGCACTAAGCAATTGGATTGGCCAATTAATGGAAGCATTCACACTTCCAGCAGGATGATTGCAGCAGCCAAAGCACGGGAACTCGGCAAGTGCGCGCGCGCGCGCGCAACAGCAGCAGTAAAATCAGCATCAGCAGTCGTAGCAGCAACTGCAGCAGCCGTGGTAGCAACGATCAGAAGATTCTAGCTAATAATCACAGAACAAAACTATCTATCTGTTTCTGCCTTCCTTTCTCACTCCAACTCTCATTAATTTTAAACAATCAAGCTTCTCAAAGCTAACACTGACATTTTCCCACCGCAGTATTGATGGTATAAGCTGAATATTGTGCCTCCCTTTCGAGCCCGGGAATAGCTGGGGGGAGGGGCGGTGGAGTGGCTTAATGGACCCAACAAAAACTGTTTACGAATAACTCATTAATAGCTAAAAGTTGTGTACCCAATGAAAAGGGTCATTGTAGCCAGATGCAATGCCAATGTGGGGAACAACGGATTAACTGGGAGTTTCGGGACGGTGCAGGATGTGGCAGAACCCGTGTGTGATAATTTAAGCTGCCAGTGAAGCAACTCTGCCCAATGTCACGGGGTGATTATTTTCTATTCAAAAGGTATTTTGGGTTATTACTTTCTTTCTCCAAAAAAGAGTCTATTAGGGTGTACACCAAAGTTTTTCTTCCTTCTTGACAATATGAACAAGAACAGGGAGCAACCCATTATATTCAGTATTATCCACTTATATCCAAGTTCTAGTTCACCCAAGTTCTCCCTCTTTATTATATTCAGTACTTATATGACTCAAGTTCACTCAAGTCCTCTTTTTTTCTTGACAATGTGTAACGCAGACATAGAGCAATTCATTATATTCTCCCGTACCAAACTAATGTGAGACACAAATAGAGAGTAATCCATTATATTTTCCTATACTGAATTATTACATTTTCTCGTACTGAATTCAGTCATGCACCGCGTCGGTGAAATTGGGTCATGCACTGAACCAGTGATATTGGAAGTTCTCAACATTTTGCGACAAGCAAAGGTCTCACGGTAGGAGGAATAGACACTAATATTACTCTCTTAGGAGTTCATTACCTTCTGTCAAAAAAACAACCTGTGTATAGTAGACCCGCCTATATGCCCAAATTCTCCTCTTCCCTTCCTTGATCATGTGGGACACGGACAGAGAGCAATCCGTTGCACCCAGCTATCTATCCAACGCGCTCGTTTGACACCTACCCCTTCGACCCCCATCTAAACACGAACCCGAAATCGGACAATGACATCCCGCTTGACAATGACTGGCCCCTGATTTGACTTCGAAAATTTTGATCTACCGGATTCTCTGCGTGTTTGTCGAAATCCCGTGACAGCTCACATGCCTATATTGCTCTGTGCTCAGTTTGCAGACCGAAAACAGACGGTGTAAATCTACATAAGCAACGCGGACAACTTGCGCGTCCAGCTCAAGCTGTCCTATAATGCTCTCCCTATTTGTGTTTAACAAATTTAAATTTTTATCTTTAAAATGTTATATTCTGTGATTTATGTAAAAAAATAAAAAAAATTATTTTATCATATGCTTCATAACTTAACAAAATTTTTAATAGACCCAAACACAATTAAAAATATATATTAAATTGTCATCATAATACAATTCGTAAGTTTGGCCGACAAAATTAAATTATGAAAATGAGAAACTAAATTATAAAAGTTAAAATTAAACCAAAAGAATTCGATTATTTTAAATTGAAAATCAAAATCAAATCGAATATTTTAGTAAGCCAAGTTTTGATCAACAAAAGATTTCAATTTCCGTTACGTAACAAAGTATAATTTTGATGCATTTTTAAACAAAAAATTTATAGTTATATATATATATATATATACAATAATTATTTAAGGTATAATAGTATTCTAGAAATATTTATTTGTTATATATAATTCTATCAATAACATTTTTCGTATTATTAAAATATTTTAAAAAAAAGATTCAGTTTGTTCGGTTAACTATCTAGAAGTAAAAATTATAGTGAAATGAAATTTCTTTTTAGAAAAGGGTTTATATTGATTTATTTAATTAATTATAAAATTCGATTCTATTAACCAAAATTTCAGTTTGGATTTGGTTTGATCTTATCAGCCAACTATAAGCTTTTCGATTTGTACTTTCTAACACCTCTAACCGCGTAACGTGACCAAGATGGAAAGAAAATTATAGTGACAGAGCTAGCCAGCAAAATGTTAGAGAAACGGAGAAGGAGGAGGCCCATCTCCATTTACTCTTTTACTTATAACGCAGCATTGGAGAATATCTGCCTCTGCGTTATAGATCTAAAGTCTTGCACTGAAAAATACTACATAAGTGTATTCATCAAGAGCTAGCTTGCCGCTCTATAGAGAGAATACGAGGGAGAAGGAGGGAGGGAGTGCAAAAAGAAGAAAACATGAGAGGCTTCGGGGCGCTCCCTTGTTTCTTTGTTCTCATTTTGCTTCTTGTTCATGGCATTAGTGGCGATAACCCTTATAGATTCTTCACTTGGAAAGTCACTTATGGTGATATCTACCCTCTGGGTGTCAAGCAACAGGTACTGCTTTGCTTCTTTCTCTTGGAAAGATCTGGTTTTGATGGTCTTTTTCCCGGAAGGAACCTATTTTTAGTGGGTTTTTTTTGGTGTTTGACGTCTTTGGCGCTCTTTCCTTGGCATGCTACTTGCAGGGAATCCTGATAAATGGGCAGTTTCCAGGGCCGCATATTGATGCTGTTACCAACGATAATCTCATCATCAATGTTTACAACTACCTCAGAGAGCCATTCCTCATTTCTTGGTAATTAGGCTGACTTTTGTTTCTTTTGCTTCTTTTCCCTCTTCACAGTTGTTGACACTTTCTTTCTGATTGGTTAGCTAGAAATTATAGGAAAATGGAAGAAGAGAAAGTAAGATCCCGAGTCATAGAGTTTCATAATGATACCACCTCTTATCGTATTTTTCCCTGCATTTTCTTAGCAACCAGGTGCCCTCTCTTGCTGTGTATCTTTCCCTGTGGAATAAATTGATCGACATTGGCTTTAAATGCACATGCACTTTATCAGACCCGTGGCTGAAAATCTTCCTTTTGCTGAAATATAGGATTGGTGCTTTCTCGTTGCTAATGCCAGACGTGTACCTTAACGCGTTTTGTATTTATAACAATGAAGATAAGTTGGCTGCAAAGGCTATGGGGGGTTACTTTGGTCATTGAATCTAGGAAGGGTATTTGGCAAAGGATATACCCATCTAAATGTCTTTTTTGCTTTGATACCATGAATATAGAAAGGGTATTCTCAAAAGATATCATTGAAAATTTCGTGGGCAGAAAAGGCAACTTGAATTGGGTTCTATTGGTTTACATCTTTAGAGACACGCGCTTTGGAGTCTAATTGATTTGAAGAATGTTCCATGGCTCATTTTGTTATTCTGATCTCCACTTACCTAATCATGCCCTTAGAATAATCCAGCCCTGTAGCTGGGTCCATGCTATTAATGTCATTGTTCACTCGATAGATCGCATATCTTGAATATTGGGGACCGAACTTTTTTTTGGGGGAGGGGGGGTCGCAATATGCCAATGTTGCTTAAAATTAAATGTATTTTTCTGTTTTTCCTCACTTGAAATTGGTTCTGATCTTCAATCTTGCTTTTGTTTGTGGGCTTTATCATTACCAAATCTACGTTAATTGTCTGTCTTTCAGGTCCTTTAAGCCTTTGCTATCCTTCTCATTCAGTGCAAATCTACAATGTTTCATGGGAAACATCTGTATCCCTTGCGTATTCTTGAGAATATTCCACAACTGCATCATTAGGAACGGATAAACGGGCATTAAATGATTTCTGAATTTGCACAGGGAGATGTCCATAACTTCAGGGGAGGGTTGTTTGCCAATGAGATTCTTGTGCAAACTCTGTCAGCTTTTCTGCATATCATATGGACACTAGAGAGCTCACTTGTTAAATACTCGTAACAATTAACTAGCTTGAACTGAGGACTCATTTTGCACTGTAGAATCTCTAGATATTGTATCATATAGTTGTGAAGACTGCAATCTAAGGAAAAGTCACATGGCCCTTGTCCAGTTATTGACATTCCTGAACTTCCATTTACGTTTATGATAAGGGGAATCCAAATTTTTGACTGTCTCGGTTTGTGACTCTTCCAAACAGGAATGGCATACAACAAAGGAGGAACTCGTGGCAGGATGGTGTCTCTGGCACTAATTGCCCAATCAAGCCAGGAAGGAACTTTACCTACATCATCCAAGTGAAAGACCAGATTGGTAGCTACTTCTACTTCCCATCACTTGGATTCCAGAAGGCAGCTGGAGGATTTGGTGGCTTCAGAATCTGGAGCCGTCCTCTCATACCAGTTCCTTTCCCTCCACCTGCTGGGGATTTCATTCTATTAGCTGGAGACTGGTACAAGAAAGATCACAATGTACGTGGTTGCTTACATAATTGTTGCAATTTGGGGAGGTTCTGATTCTTTCTTCACTTGTCTTGGAATTGTCCCTATCAAAACTAATACTTCTCTACCATTTTGCAGGTTTTGAGACGAATGTTGGAAATTGGTTATGATCTTCCATTTCCCGATGGGCTTCACATCAATGGTCATGGATGGAATGGAAATACATTCACAGTTGATCCAGGTCTTTACTGATGCCTTAAAAATCTCTATTTCAATTAAATTAGTCTTGATTTATTGGCTCAGCCCATTTGTCTCCTGGTTCTCATGCTGTTATATTTGAGTATATATATCTAAAGATTTTGTTGATGAGCTCCAACTTCATCCCCTTTAGTAGCTTTTGTTATGCATCTTTTTTTATGCCTATAAAATAGGCATTTGAGTCTCTATGTGGATAACATGATATACTGCATCTACTTGCAGGCAGGACTTATAGATTCAGGATATCAAATGTGGGCATTGCAACATCCATTAACTTCAGAATTCAGGGGCACAAGATGAGACTGGTTGAGGTAGAAGGATCTCATACCGTACAGAATACCTACTCTGACATGGATATTCACCTGGGTCAATCCTATTCTTTCCTGGTCACAGCTGATCAGCTGCCTCAAGATTACTACATTGTCATTTCATCACGTTTCACCACTCGTGTCCTCACCACAACTGCTGTTCTTCATTATAGCAATTCACATAAAGGAGTTTCTGGTCCCGTCCCAGCGGGACCAACTACACAGATTGCTTGGTCCCTCGGCCAGGCTAGATCCATACGGTACTATGACTTACAGTTTCCCTGCAGTAAGCCCAATTTGCAGTATGTTTCTAAGTTTGTGATGCTAACATGTTCAGTGGTAACACCTAGATGCATTATCTCTTGTATTTCATTCTCATAATCAAACGAACAACTTGCCAAAGTTTTGTGGTATAATTCTGCATGCATGATCCTGATGTTAAAGGAATATATATCTGTACACATGTGATTAGCACACAAGTCTTATCTCCTTGTGTAATGTTTTCTCAATACAGATGGAATCTGACAGCCAGTGGACCAAGGCCAAATCCTCAAGGCTCTTACCACTATGGATTGATCAAGACCACCCGCACAATTACCCTCGCCAACTCTGCTCCTGCTATCAATGGAAAACGGAGGTATGCTGTAAATGGTGTCTCATTTGTGCCTGCAGACACCCCATTGAAACTTGCAGACTACTTCAACATTCCTGGAGTTTTCAACCTTGGAAGTATCCCTACGAGCCCCAACTACGGAAATGCTTACCTTCAGACATCAGTCATGAGTGCTAACTACCGGGAATTCATCGAAATCATTTTCCAAAATTGGGAGGACACCTTGCAATCATGGCACATTGATGGTCATTCTTTCTTTGTTGTGGGGTAAGCTTATCAGCCCTGTCAATGCTTCTGCATTACATGTTCTTTCCATGTATGTATCGTCCAAAAGTTAAAGCTTTCAATGAGATGAACAGGATGGATAGAGGGCAGTGGACACCTGCAAGTAGAAACCGCTACAATTTGGGAGATGCAGTGGCTCGTTGCACCACTCAGGTATGCATAACAGTTATCGTATATGTTATTGTTATGTGATATTTGCATTGACGATGGTGAGCAACGCAGAAATGGTAGATGCATTTCTAGGTTAGGCGACCACTGAGAGGTTTGGTGGCAAATGCAGGTGTATCCCAAGTCATGGACTGCCATTTACATGGCATTGGACAATGTGGGAATGTGGAACATCAGATCTGAAAACTGGGCGAGGCAATACCTGGGTCAGCAGTTTTATCTGAGAGTCTACACCTCATCACGATCATTGAGAGATGAGTACCCCATCCCAGAGAATGCCATCCTTTGTGGGCGGGCAAAGGGTCGTCACACAAGGCCCTTTTGAATCAGCTTCAGTTCTAAAACTATGGTCACGAGAGGTTGAAATTGTGCCTGGAGGTGTGCACCAATTGTCCCTTGCAGGAAAGTGTTAGTGCAGAGCGGCAGAGGTCATCGTTTTTGGCTTTTTAGCTCCTTTCTCTTTGGTGAATTAACTACTAGCCATTCATCCAATCTTTGTAGCTTTAGGATGGCATAAATTGTTGCCTCTGTTTGTTACTGCCTTATTCTCAAATTTGTGGTGTTACAAATGCGATGTGTGGAGCCCCCCTTTTGTTTTTTCTGTGATCCGTTCTGAATTTGGTGGCCACGCTTTACGGCAAGCCATTAAGCTTGAGAATGCTCATTAAAATGAGCCAGATTCAATACGAGGTCTCGGATAGAATCCATAGAACAGGGGGGCCTAAACAAATAGTGCATTCCGGCTGGTACATCTCTTCATAAAGAGATTTGCCAGCCATCCATTGATAGCCCAGTTGCAAGGGTAAACCCGGAGCGGATAGGGAGTCGAACGGCCACGGATTCGCTTCTCTCTTTTTAATCATACCACGAAGAGGGCCTGCCAAAAAAAAAAAAAACAGGAATCCACTGCCCATTTTCCACCCTCGAAGAACACTTCCTTCGAGACCTCTACACAATCAAGCCTCAAATTCTAGGCCATCCCGGGTTATCAGTACGGTGCATGGAGGGTTACTAAGAGGAGAAGCCTCGGTGTAACGAGGTCAATATTAATGTGGAAATGATTCTATTTTACGATGGACAGCCATCGACCAATTATTATTCTTTTTTGAAGTCACTTAAATTAATTAATTTTTATTTTTCTAAATAAAAGTGCTTCGGGCGCCGTAGACATAGAATGGCCCCACACACACGCGCGGGGGCGATCCGTCGTCACCAATCGACAATCCCAATTGGGCGTCTTTTCCTGAGGAGGAAAAAGACTCAAATCACCCCCCCGGGGGGCGGGGTCACAAAATAAAAAAATTTAAATTAAAAAAAAAAATCTGAAGAATAATGATGCTTATGATTTGTACTGTACCGAGACGACGGAGAATTAAAAAATCCCAGTAGGGTTCATTTCCGCCCAACCACAGAATCTCCTCGCAAAGATGGTCGAAGAGAGATTGGATAAAAAAAGAGGAGGGGGAGAAAACACAGAAAAAGCACAGAAAAGATACAAAAATCCAGTGTGAAACACGATTGCGTGATCCCACTGCGTAATAATTAAAAAAGCGCGGTCTGAAAATGATGCCCAAAATCGTAATGAATAAATTAAATATATGTAAAAAAAAAAATACCTTGGCCCCCACTCTCTCGTGAACACGTGTCAGTTTTTTTTTCTTACTTTCCCCTTTCCTTTTTTATTTTTATTTATTTATTTATTCTTATTTTTTGTTGTTGGGTAAGGAGAGTCTACGGTCACCTCCACTGCCCACTGCCGCCCGGCGTATTTACTTTTCTACTCATTATTTATCATTTATTCTTTTCAGAATATATTTTTAATAATAATATCGACGATAATAATAATATTATTATTACTACTACGATTAGAATATATCTCGGGGTTAGGGCTTGGGGGGTGAGGGGCGCGGGGAGAGAGACCACTCGGGGAAAAAGGGCTGAGTCAAAACAGGAGCCATCTCCTGTTTTGAGGAGCCGACTCGGGGCTGTCTCCCGCAGCTGGAACAACGCAGCCCACGGAGTTTCCAATCTCCACGTGGGGGCTCTGCAGAACCCCCATCCTTCTGTCAAAAGTTGACAGCTACAGTCCAATCAAAAACCGACACGCACCCGGTCGCCCCCCTGCCACATTCTGATCCGCTCATGCAATCATCAATCACCCCCTCCTCCTCCACACACCACACCACACCACCACCCAAACAGAGCAAGATCAAATCCGGAGAAAGAGAGAGAGAGGGCTTGATTATCCATTTATTTTATTTTTTAATATTAATTATTTGATAAATTAAATAATGGAACCCACAAACCAAAAACCAAAAAGGCAGGCGCCGCTCGGCAACTGTATCCTGCGGGGCCCTTAGGGCTGACATCAGCACCCGGCGGTGAGTTGTCACATGACATCCGGCCCATACACGCACAGCCAGACGTAGACTCTCTCGCTCTCGCTCTCTCTCTCTCTCTATCGCGCGTCTAATCAAGCGGCGGCGGCGGCGGCAATCTTAGATTTATTTAATGTTTCTTAAAAACTGTGGGACCCAGAGTGGGACAGCTTCCGAATCGTACACCTAAAAATAAAATATTTTGATGCGTTATCCTTTCTTATTATATCAGCGCCGTCGGCGACGATCCAACGGTCGGGATCTTATTATAAAAATTCCCCTTTATATATATGTGTGTGCGTATATAATTATTTATTAATTATTATTATTATTATATGAAAGTAAAGCTGGTCGTCGTGCCGTCCAGCCGACGATTACGGGTGACTCTGTGGTCCCCTCCCTCCACTCTTATACAAAACTCAACAACCCAAAAAAAAAAAAATAATAAATTAAAAAAAAAAAATCTATGCATTCTTCTATTGACTGTTGTTCATTCTCTACACTCATCTCAATTTCACACCTACTCTTCCTCTCTTTTTCTCTCGGGGTGAAGTTATATTTTTCTTTTATTATTATTATTATTATTATTATTATTATTATTATTTAAGAAAAAAAAAAGCAAAAATTAAGGTTTCTGGGGGGTGGGTTTGGTTGGAGATGGCGTCTGGAAGAGAAGGGCACTACAGGGGAGTGAGGAAGAGGCCGTGGGGCCGATATGCGGCGGAGATACGTGACCCCTGGAAGAAGACGAGGGTTTGGTTGGGCACGTTCGACACGCCCGAAGAAGCTGCACTCGCCTACGATGGTGCTGCCCGCTCTCTCCGCGGCTTCAAAGCCAAGACTAACTTCCCTCCTCCTCCTCCTCCTCCTCCTCCTCCTCCTTCTGCTCCTCTTCCTCCGCCAACACCCGCTCCCAATGGTCTCTCCTCTCTCGACCTCAACGTCCCATCTGATCATCCCCGCCGTTTCGCTTTCAGTGACTTTCTTCAGACTGGGGTGGTTCTGCAAGACGTCAAGCTCAACGGCACGAGGGCGGCGGCGGCGGCGGCGGCTTCTTCTGGGTCGACGGTGGTCAGTCATAATGAGATGGGCTCCATTCCTGTCACGGCTAATGGTGCAGTTCTGTCGCCGGAAAACGCTGCCCCGGTGTCGCTGATTGGGGTTGTTAGACGTGGGTTGCCCATAGATTTGAACGAGCCTCCCCCCTTGTGGTTGTGATATTATTATTTTCATATTTTTAGTCTTTTTCTTTTTTTCATCTCTTAACAGCTTTTAGGTCTCATTTTCTGGGGGATTTGACGGCCAAGTTCTTTTTTTTTTTATTTTAAATTTTATATAAATTTTTTCTTCTTTTAACCTCCCTAAAATTCACAAAGGTATGCGACAATGCACAAATGCTAGCCGTGCTTCTCATTCGATATCCAGATTAATTATGTGAATGGATTCAGCAGGGTGCTTCACCATAGAATTCAGATAATTAATATCTAAAAATGTAGCTTGAATCTCTCTGGCTCTACCAATTCAAACCACGTCGTCGTCGTCGTCGTCTTCCAACTTATGATCCGATGCAACCGCCACTCACCGAGCCCAACCGTGTTTGCCGACGTATTTAGCATTAGCAATCATACTGGGTGTTCAGGCAAAAACTATTGAAACTCTTAAAAAAAGATGGAATCTTGCTATGATCCAAACTACGAACACCGTGTACAGTGTCAAGCCTTTCGTGTTTTTTATTCTCTTTGTATGACTTGCCAACCAAACAACCGCAAAAGATGGGTTCCCTGATGGCACTCTCGAGACTCAGAGCACGAATCCGATCTTAACTTCCTCTATCGGCCTTGCAATATACAGCCGGCATTTCCAGAGCAACGTTGCTACCAAAGAACATCCAGTGGGAAAAAATTTAATTTACATTCGACCACAAACTAATCTGATCTACGGATGTTGTCCATGTTGATGAGGAGGTTGGCCTTGATCCGTGTTCACCGGAAACTGGAAGAGGTAGAAGAAAACCTTCGTATGAGTTAATTTTCATTCGCTCTGGAACACTTCGCTGGACATGTTAAAGAATTATTATTATGTGAATAAGCATATTTAAGGTTACAAGACAACCCTCTTTTTTTTTTTTTCTCCTTGTTTTTAAATGGTTCGATTGAATGATAACCCTAAATTTTTTTTTTCCTCGGAATTATTAATGTTTGACAAACTTTTTGTTATGCCTGAAATTCCCGATTCCTGTCCATCGAGCAGAAGTGGGAAGAATGAAACAAAGATACGGTTCTTTCTCAGGATCAAAAGCAGAACAAAACCAGAAAAAAGAAGGAAAAAACATGGTAAGAAACAAATACACTCGGATTAGGGGATTGAGCTTGAAATAGAATCTAATAATCAATGTAAATGATATACGGTTGAATCACATTTGATTGATCATGTAAGGGAAGGTTCAAACTTAAAAACAAAGATAAATTGCCAAGATAACAAAATCCCTATGGATCTTCAGTTTCCGCTACAAAAAGCATGCGAAACAGGGTTCTTCCCTTGGTCTCTTACGGAAATTAAGGCGTGTGATGTTTGTGTTCTCTTGCCACTCTTATTAGGTATCGTTTCCATTTGGTCCCCAAACCCACCGAGGAAAAGGGCCCCGGAGGACGTCGCCCTCGATCACCTGGATGCGCGATCGAATTGATTCAATATGCGATTGCGTCAATTCACACTTCTGTCCAATTCCTTCCGCGGCTGGGAACATCAGGAGCAGCAACTGCAGTCTATTGGTTGTCACGGAAGACACACAAGGATGCCGCCGCATTTCCTAGACTCTGTATATATGCGAAAGATTAAATGGAGATATTCTGGCCTTCAAAATTGCAATCACAAATGAGATGATTCTAGCAAAAGCTGCTCAAATGTAAGACACAGCAGCAATGGCCAACTGCAATTGAAACAGTATTTCTCAAACATTAAAGCATTAAAATTTATAGAAGCAACCGATTCATTGCTAATGGCATGAATTTGGGGTTCCTTAACCTACTATGAACAAAAGAAAAGAAAAGAAAAGAAAAAAAAAAAAAAAAGGAAACGCAATGACTTTCAGACAAGTAGTGATGACTGTTTTCGCCGGACCTAAATTCATTACGGATCGTGCGCTACAAATTGAGTATGTTAAGCGGGTAATTGGAACACACGGCCATTGGCTTGCTGACCTCGAGTGAGCTGAACACCAATCTCATTCGATACTGTTCCACAACCGAGGGCTCCTCAGCGTGTCTTGCCAATGCCACTTGCCGACACACGTTGCTCTCAAATGCGTTACCATGAAAATGGCAGCGAAAGCACCTCAACCATGACAGACACGAGTGAATTACCGAATAGACTAACCCACACTAGCTGTGTTAGAAGCATGCAAGACTAATAACAAGGCATGAGTTTGGTAGTGGACTCTCAATTGGGTTTGGCCCAATACAAAACCCATTTTTTTGTTCGACCCAAAACCTTTGGGCGGAGTTACATGTGAGTTTGGTCGCAAAAGTTCAGTCCAACTATTTTCCGACTGAGTCTGGGACTGGACAAGCTCAACCCGATTGAAGACCAACCCAGAAATCCGACCCAATTTATCAGTCAAAAACAAAAAAAAAAAATGTCATAATATTTAAATTTTACAAAAATTTTTAAATCTATATCAAGACTTCTTAACAGGTCTCTCTTTTTTTTTTTACAATTTTTTATTTTTTATCAATCGTACATCTAACTTGAAGAAAACAAAAACTGACATGTGACATTAAACATTGAACTCCCTAATATTAATCCACTTGATCTATCAGTATATGGCTTACCTGTCTAATTCATTCTAATTGGTTGGTGCCTACCAAACTTTGAATCTTCTTCGGGAGCCAAAAAAAAAAACAAAAAACAAAAAAAAATTACTTATAATGTAGAGCAGCCAAAAGAAAACCTGCTAACGCATCTCACCAACCCCCAAATCGTTTCCGTGCCCCCGCCACTCCACTAAAAAGGCCAAAACGAAAACATGTTTGCAAACCCCCCCCATGCTCTCAGTTCTATCATTCGCAACCGTGCAACCCCCCCCATCCATACTCCAAAGTTTGAGGACACGTTGGGACTGTTAGATGCACTGTAGCTACTCTCCAAGTTTTCATCGCCGAGCCCCTCGACAGAATGAATGGACAGCGATCACTGACACGGCTGCCGTTGGATTTTGAGAGTGCCCGTGAAAACACTTGCACATGTAAGTAACACTTGAAAACCAGTGCCGGTGTTGGCAACAAATGGGATTCAGTTTATATTAATTGAAAACTTCTCACAAATTTTAATTTTAATTATTTAAAATTAAAATAATTTTAAATTTTAAATAATTAAAATTTTAATTAATTTAAAATTTAATTGTACGACTTAATTATTGAATAAATCAAATATAACTTAATATTTCTCAATTTTAATAAATATAAAATTTAATTAAATCAAAATTTAAAATTTTTGAAATATAAATAATTTAAAATTTATTTAAAAATTAAGACAGTATTAATTTAAAATATTTAAAATTCAAATAACAAAAAACTCAAAATAATCAAACAGTCTGAAGCCCCCGTTCGCCACACCTCTGTTGAAAGCAATAGGGACATAGAGATTGGGTTGCTTATATGACGTAGTTGTGAGCACCACTCACTGGTGATGGGGTTTGTAATTGTTTGTTTCTCAACCTGGCAGAGGATCCCTCCTCCACCCACTCCAAACCCACCAAACATTTCTCTTATTATTATTATTATTTTTTTAATAACAAAAAAAAACCCCTTTAAAAGTGGCAGTGACAGTGGCTCTTCCTGTTCTCTCTTTCTCTCTATGCTCTCTCTGGCTCTTATCTGATTCTGCTTCATTCTGAGACCACCACCAGCAACCCCGAGAGAGTGCGTGACCCTCTAGATGTAAGTCTTTCCATTCGCTATTTTCATTGATGTGCTTTGTTTTTTTTTTTTTTTTTCAGTTAACGAGAAAGAAGATTCCTTTTCGACGTGTGATTTGGTCATAAGTCGTTTGTTGATGGCTGATTGGATTTCGCATCCTATCCTATGAGTGTGAATGAGATCCAGGTGACTTAGCGGCTTGTTGTTGTGTGTTGTGTGCCCGTTTCGGAGTTCAGTTTATGTAACAATCTCAGACATGACAGAACAACGAGTTTTTCCGCATAAAAGTTGTTTCTTTACTGGTTGTCCATGAAATCTGGCATCTTCTTTGATTAACATGTGTGCCCAGGTGAATGATTCATACTATGCTTTTTATGTCATGGATGAGTTGATTCAGTGTGACGCTTAAATAATGCAGTGAAATTGTTAACCATTTCTGAGTCATATCTTGGCTTCTTGTTCGACGAATGGTGTCATTATCATTTGATTGTCCTGTCCTGCTATTTCCCTGTAACGTGTGTATAAGAAGCTGTTTTCTTTCCCTTTAGATGGGAGACAATGTATCTGTGTGATTTGTGCTCTATATTAATATTCGAGGAAGAATAAAAAAAAAAAACAACGGATCAAATGAATGAATCTGTGTGATTCGGAGATTCTTGGTATTGCCACCCATGTCTAACAGTTCCTCTGGCACTTGTTTTACCAGATATAGTTATCCTAGAAAATGAGAGGAGGTCTGTGGCAACTAGGCCAATCAATCACCCGCCGTCTTGCTCAGTCTGATAAGAAGGCTGTGGCTCGCCGATGCTTTGCTTCTGAAGCTGACCTTAAAAAGACTGTTCTTTATGACTTCCATGTTGCAAACGGTGGGAAGATGGTGCCATTTGCTGGATGGAGCATGCCAATTCAGTATAAGGACTCAATTATGGACTCAACTGTGAATTGTAGGGAGAATGGTGGCCTCTTTGATGTCTCCCATATGTGTGGGCTGAGCCTTAAGGGGAAGGACTGTGTCCCTTTCCTTGAGAAACTTGTCATTGCTGATGTTGCAGGGCTTTCACCTTTAACTGGGACTCTAACTGTCTTTACAAATGAGAAAGGAGGTGCAATTGATGACTCTGTAATCACCAAGGTGAAGGATGATCACATATATTTGGTTGTGAATGCAGGATGCAGAGATAAGGATCTAGCTCACATTGAGGAACATATGAAGTCTTTCAAGGCAAAAGGTGGAGATGTCTTGTGGCATATCCACGATGAGAGATCTCTTCTAGCTCTCCAGGTAGATCTTCATATTTCTGTAGTTTTCTGACATTTTACTTTTAATGTTCTGTGTCTTGAACATTCATGACTCTGGTGAATGTTTAATGATTTGATTTTGGCCCTCTATCAATCATGCCTGTTACACTTGTTAAGGAGAGGGCATTCGTGTTGAAATCTGGCCTTGCACCTTTGTGTCTTCTGCTTCCTTGCTGGTTTTATCATCAAGGACAGGATTATTCAAGTTTCAGTTAATAGCATTCTGCTTTGCCACATTATCTAATCTCTTTAAACTCTTTGTTTCTTGTTTTTTTTTTTCTTCATATTTTAATTTTGGCCACAGACAAATTTTTCAGAAGTGAAAATTGAGATTGGATAACCTGAATGTACATTTTAATATACTACATGTGGGTTTCAAATTTTGCACTAAAACTACACTGGTCATGAAGGTGGAAAGGTCTTGCATTTTAGTTTTTGTTACCGCTCTAGTCATCAAATGTCCCTAGTGATGGCATTCACGGAAGATGCTCCTGAACTTTGTGGTCCAGGGTCCACTTGCTGGCCCAGTTCTTCAGCACCTGACAAAAGAGGATCTGAGCAAAATATACTTTGGAGAGTTTCGTATGCTGGATATTAATGGAGCACACTGCTTTCTTACTAGGACAGGGTATGCTCCTTAGTCTCTTCTTCTTTACCTGTTCGGTAGTCTCTATTCTTCTTTACACATTCATTTTGTTCAGTGTCCTCAAAGGATCAAATTTATCTTGCATGATATATAGGCTTTATTTCTATACTTAAGGTGTAGCTCTCCTGTGGACTATTGATATTGAAATTGTTCTGAATTCCACATATATTTCTTTGCCGTCTGCAAAAATTTGAAATGCATTGGCCAAAGTCCTGTTCTCTGTCATCCATGTTGGCACGGCACGGCCACAACGATGTTATGTAATGTTAGCTTAATTGGAACACTGGGTGTAATACTCTCAATGTTTTTGCATCTTTACTTGATAAGCCTCAATTCTCTTGGGCTAAACTTATACATAGCACATTACAAAGCAATGTACGTCGACCACCACCACCACCACAAACTCCCCAACAAACATCTCTGTCCTTCGTTTTTCTTTCCTGTTTACTCTGTTTTAATGCAGAATATGAATGGTAAAGAGAAATTACTTTGGTTTTATTTGCTGAGTTTTTCAGATATACTGGTGAAGATGGATTTGAAATCTCAGTTCCTTCAGAGAATGCTGTGGATCTTGCCAAGGCAATCTTAGAAAAATCTGAAGGAAAAATAAGGCTAACAGGTCTTGGTGCTCGGGACAGCCTCCGACTTGAAGCTGGACTGTGCTTATATGGCAATGACATGGAGCAACACACAACTCCTGTAGAGGCAGGACTGAGCTGGGCCATAGGCAAAAGGAGGAAAGCTGAAGGAGGTTTTCTGGGCGCCGAGGTAATACTCAAACAACTTGAAGAGGGTCCGAAAGTCCGGCGTGTAGGATTCTTCTCTTCTGGCCCGCCTCCCAGAAGTCACAGTGAAATTCAGGATGGTAAAGGATCCAACATTGGGGAAATCACGAGCGGAGGATTTAGCCCATGCCTGAAGAAGAACGTAGCCATGGGGTATGTGAAGTCAGGGTCACACAAAGCAGGCACCAAAGTTAAGCTTATCGTACGAGGAAAGGCTTACGATGGAGCTGTCACAAAAATGCCATTTGTACCAACCAAATATTACAAGCCATGCTAACTCAATCAACTTTGGTACTTCAGCTCCATGGAATTTCCAATAGTTGTTTCTTGTTTTGGATACGTTTACGATACATTGGTTTGCTTTGATGAAAGCTCTCATTTTTCAATTTGCAAGAACAGTTTCCGTAAGTTCCTCTCGCTCGCCTCTTCTACATCAGATAGCTTTCTAATGTAGGAGAAATCAAATTTGAAATACAGGGGAACGGTATTCAACATTTCAACTTGCGAAAAGTAGAAAATTTTGGAGGAACTAAAAACACATCCTATGTTTGTCTAATTGATAATTGAATGCAAAATTGAGGAACTAAAAACACATCCTATGTTCGTGAAATAAGCGACTACCTTCTCAAATATGTTAACATCTTTAGGCGAAACTAATGGATGTACTAAACGGAATTGCTCCTTCGCGTGAAAAAAGAATCTCGAAGAATTGGGGTCGGCTGTGGACAATCGATGGTCTAATATGATAATCTCGTTAGCAAACTCGGCAGTGGCAACTCCATGCAAACGAGAAGGAGATACTGCTTAGCCAGACCTCTAACATCTGACAAGCCACGCCCAAGTTCTCTCTTTTCTAGAAAACTTTGTAATCTAGTACAACTTAAAAGTTATAAGTTTTTATTACAAGTTTTTTTTTTTTATTATTATAAAAATAAAAATAAAAATAAAAATAAAATCGTGTATATCTAATTTTTTTTTTTTTTTTAAAATATTAAGTGTAACGCAAAAATTTAACTGCAAGGTTGTGTAGCGGTGTAACCTACCAGGCAGTGCAATCGACTTAATTTTTTCTAGTAAAATTATAGGTCACTACCCCTGCTTTCCCATTTGACGGTCGAAAGAGAAAATATTGAGGTCGATTAACTAGTTTGGTTTACTCGGATGTACAAACCATCTTCTTGAGGTTGAGCTCAAACATGTCAGCCCGATGACATGTAAACAAAGAATCTTTGTTTCTGGTATAAAAGAAAAAAAAGAAAAAAAAACAAAGTCTTTGTTTCTGTACTCGATTAGATTAAGACAAATTCATTGGTCTCGATGAAAGTCAATTTGACCCATAAAGTATTCAAGGCTAGCTGCGGACGCGTATCCCTGGCCAAACTGCCTGTAGCAAAGTGGATCTGAATTCAACTACCAAATGCCTTGGTCATTGGACTTCAAAAGATCAGGGAATAAAAAAAAAAAAAAGCAAGAAAAACACGAAACTCTTGAAATGCCTAGCCGAAACCTGTTGTTTGCCTTTTTGACTTGATCAGAATTAGAAAACAAATAAAAATATATCAATTTTGTTGAGTTTTTAAACTTTTCACAATGTTCTGAAGACATGATTGCACAGTTTCATAATTTTGTTAAACTAAGAATAGGTAAGTTCTTCCCCCCCCCCCCTTTTTCTGTTTTAATCTAATATGATATGCAACGAAAAAGAAAACAAGTATACACGCAAAGTTTTGGAGATCTCTCTCCAACCCCGCTGCAAAATTTAACCGAGAAATTTTGACCATATGGTCCTCAGAGACTTTCAAAGATCATATGCTGCACATGTGAATGACCCAATAGCTCGCGTTTGCTTATTCATACCATCGAATGGTACGGAAATTTTTGTGCACGTGTGATCTGGTTTTTATCATTTTATGGCACGCCAACACACGGTCAATTCTTGGTGGATGATGCACAAATCGACCCACATAGTTGTTGTTATAAAATATGCACTAACAAATATTGTAAACGAACCTTGTCAAATATATAGGGCACCCACTAGTATGTAGGATTTTGATCAACTACTTATAATGTTTATATAATTATTTATAATAAAACAATTATTAGTGAGAATAACATTGTTGAATTACGCTTCCTTATTCAGTATCTTTGGGAGATGAGTGGTTATCACCGTTCGAAGTCGAAATAGAAGATCCATTGGACCTTTTCCGACCCATCAGCTCAGTCTAACTTCCAATTTTCCAACCATTGGACCTTTTCTATCACTTCGTGGTTTCAACAACATTCAATCTGCCTTCTATAAAATACCAATCCAATTGATACCTCAAACCCAATTCACTTCACTCGGTCTCCTTTGAAGCCAGAGCATTTTTCTTTGTTTCTCACAGCAGGCGGTTGCCCTAATAACTAGCAAACAACAAGCATTCATAGAAAAGACATGGCAGCTATTGGAGCTCCAAGCTTGTCACTTTCCTTAGGTTCATCTTCTTCATCTTGTCAACAAAGAAGAATCACCAAAGCCACAATAAATGCACCCAAGATTTGGATAAGTCCTCCCTCAGTCCCAAAGCTCTCTGATGGAGGCTTGGTGGAGGAACTGAGCTTGAGAAGTGATTGCAGAGTTGCAACTATTGCTAACACCAGAAAGGAAAAAGAAACCAATTCAAGGATGAAGAATTCCACAGGACACAACACAAACAATGGTTCTGATCCCACGGTGATTGCCAAGCTCTATGGAATCATGGAGGCTGTGGCAGATAGAGTGGAGATGCATAGAAATATTGGAGAGCAGCGCAATAATTGGAACCACCTTCTTCTGACATCCATTAATGCTATGACTCTCACTGCTGCTACTATGTGTGGAGTTGCAGCCACCAGTGTTACACATGCTGCCGCACCTCTTGCAGCCCTCAAGGCCTCTTCAACTCTACTTTACCTTGCAGCGACTGGCTTGTTGGCTGTTATGAACAAAATCCAACCTTCCCAGCTTGCTGAAGAGCAAAGAAATGCAGCAAGGTTGTTCAAGCAGCTTCACGGGCAGATTCGCACAATGGTTTCTATTGGCAATCCTACAATTACTGATGTCAATGAAGTAATACAAAAAGTTTTGGCACTTGACAGGGCATACCCTCTTCCTCTGCTGGGTGCCATGCTTGAAAAATTCCCATCAAATGTGGAGCCTGCAGTCTGGTGGCCGAGCCTACGGTCACCAAAGCCAGGCAAAGGGCTTGGCATGAAAGCAGATGCAAATGGCTGGAATAGAGAGTTGGTAGATGAAATGAGGCGGATCGTTGGTGTCTTGGAAAGGAAAGATAAGGCTGATTACCTAAGATTAGGCAAAATAGCCGCGGCAGTTAACAAAACACTGGCAATTTCTGGCCCTATATTGACCAGCATTGCCGCACTGGGGACAACTTTTGTGGGGACTAATCCATGGGCAGCAGTAGTGGGAGTTGTTGCTGGTGCCTTGGGAAGCATTGTGAATGCAATGGAGCATGGAGGTCAAGTGGGGATGGTTTTTGAGATGTATCGAAGCAATGCTGGTTTCTTCAAGCTGATGCAAGAGACCATAGAATCAAACGTGGACGAGAGAAGAGAAAATGCAGAAGTATTTGAAATGAAGGTGGCTCTCCAGCTGGGCAGGAGCCAGTCAGAGCTCAAAAATCTTGCAGCATCTTCTGCGAGAAACGCCGCCGAAGAATTTGCATGCAAGCTGTTTTGATTGCCAGGAATAATCCAGGCCTAGTCTGGCCTATCCTCAATTTTGTTGATATGATAAGATTCATTGATTCTTTTGTACATAATCTAACATTATTCTATTGTTTTTTAAATTCATTTTAATCACAGCATCTCAGTACATAATCACAGTTTGTAAAAGCAATCACTCTGCTAAATACAAAGCAGTGAAACCTCGAGCATCTCTCTGTCTTTGTACTTTTCACCTCTCAATAGAAATTAAGAAGATTTTCCCCTGTGGAATTTGCATGTTTGGTTGATTTGCCGTGTTAGCTTGAATTTAAGTATGCCAAACACACCGTGGGATAGATATATGTTGCCAATTAAACCTAAATATGGGAATCTTTAAATTATGACCGAATCATGGGGTTGATTTGTACAATCGTTTTAATATCATATAGTTAGTATCTTTGATTTAATTTCCTTTTTTTTTTTTTTTTTTTTTGTTTTTTGGTGTGTTTGACCATCCTATATGCAATCGTTTGAAAATCACAAAAGTTTATTCTCTCCATTTACTTTCTAATATTGCCTCAGAAATCTTGGTATCTCTAGTAGCCAGAGAGAGAGTCAGTCAGTCTCGTCCTATTTGTCTGATTTCGCCCACCGGAGAGTGGTCCAGCTCGCTTACCCATCGTTGCTAGCTATTCATAAGCTCAACACATGCAATACAAGCTCGCTTGCCTAAGCCCGACCTTCCAACTCCAAACTCTTTAAGGTGGGCAAAGTGACAGGCTCGGCCCGCTCATAGCACTCATCGTGTATTGTGGCTACAGAGCTCATACACCACTCAGTAGCCTACTATATTGTTCCCGCTCAAGCAAGCAAGCACCTGATATGAGCATACAACCCAAACCCAATTCACGAGTCCAACCGTCCCTCGACCCAGTTCAATTCTTAAAACTATGCTTAAGAGCATACAACGGGTCGTTGCAGACCGGTTTCTACGCTGTCCAGCTACAGCCAGGCCTGGCGCAACCTGCAAACTCAGGAAAGGGCCCGAGCAGGGCTTTGATTTAATTACCCATGGCCACAGGGCTACTCCAATTGCCTTTGATTTACGATCAAAATCGCCGATATGGTACGAGGACCAAAGTTGGTGCTGCTTTTTCTGGCCCATCACAACCCAAATTAGACCACGCTTGCATGGACCAAGGAACGTGAATTGAGTTGATTTCACCATTAATTACAAAATTTAATTATGGAATTACCTGGCTTTTTATTTTTTGATTTAAAATTTAATGCGTGGCCGTTATAAACCAAAACGAGTGAGTTCGATTCCTTGGAAGAATAGGTGACTTAAGAGAGAGCAACGGGGGTTTAGTGTCCGCTTTAATCTCTGTGCCAGGGTGGGTGAATGCCTTCCAACTTTACAAGAACCAACCAACATAAGCAGCAGTCGTAACTCTAGCTTGTTAAATAAGGTTGTTCACTGAGGCCATCAACAAAACCACCAACTTACGTTATCTGTCTATTTTCTGAAGCCCCCCCTCCCCCCCCCTTTGCAGGAGGCAGAACGGATAAATGGAGCCCTCTGCAATTGTTGTGCATCTAAGTGTGAATATCAATTTTTTTTCTTTTGTTCTTTTTTTAAAAATAAATAATATAGGACAACAACCGCAAACTTAACTTTATATCTAATCTCTGTCGATCATTTGAATTTTATATTATAATTTGTTTTATTATGAACAGTGTGAAATTTAAATTATTTTTAACTAAATATTTTCAAATTCATCTAGCTAATTATATTCCTCTCCTCGTCATCTACGTGTATTTGAACATCCCTCCAAATTGAATGTTTGCGCAATTTTAGAAGATAGCTTAATAACTGTGTTATTAAATAAAATTTCTATTTATAAATGAGAAAGGTTGTCATAAAAAAAATGAAAATATATGATAGTTAGTTTCGAGGTGTAACATAAAAATCGATTCTTTCGATGCTATTTTAATAGGTTTCGGCACATTTTCTTCTTTTGTTGGTAACATCTAAAGCACCCCCCCCCCCCAAAAAAAAGACAAAAAAGAAAAAGGGAAAAAGAGCACGGTGCCCTCTACTTCCAAAGATTATTTATGAAAAGGCAAACAAAGGAAAAGAAAAGAAAAGGGATGAAAGTTAGTGGTCGGTGCCATATCACTCGTGGGAGCAATCCACGCTTGGTTGTTGCTTGTTAGAGAGCCCAAAGCCCCCTTTTGCTCTCTCTTCTTTTTCTTTTCTTTTCATTTTATTTTTAAGTACAAACAGCTAAAGGTAAAAACATCACAGAACCCTAAGCTCGAAAGTTTTAAAATTTCAACCAGCAACATAGAGTAACTAAATGTTGATACTACAAAAAATTTTAGGTTCAACAAGGCAAAGGCCTCAAGATCCCAAAAGTTATCATCGACTTCTCATCGCAAGGAATTGTTTTTCACCGCATGAATGACAACTGCTTCGTGCGCTGCATACATTCTTATAAATTCAAATCCTAGTTCTTGCGACTGATGCCCTCTCATTGTTGCTAGGCATCCAAAAATGAAGGCCGGCAGGGGGCAATGTTGGGTAGAATCTTGCTGCAACTAGAACTTTTTATCTCGTGAAAAGTTGACGACTTTTAACTTTTATCTTCAGAAAGGAATGCCTTAATTGAAGGCTGCTGAACACTAGTCATCAAGCCATGGCCTCTTTGCTACTTCTACATGCAAATCATGAAATAAAGTCTCGTCTGTTTATACAACTAATAGTCAACAAACACAAGTTACTCTTTTGAAGGGGAAAAAACATAATGAAATTATGGTTTGATTGTTGAAATTAAGTCAACCCACAATGAATGACCCACGCTAGTTTTCAGACAAAATTGAGTCAAGCCACAACCAAATCTACCAATGTATTTGCAATCTCTTTAGGTTCTAGGGGCAGCTGGGAAGTGTGGATTCACGGAATCCGTTAGGTTTTCCGAAGCTTAAACGGCAGAAAATGAAGAAAAATAATCTCAACTAGTCTCCACCGTTCTTCTAGCCGGAACGACGGAATACGGCGAGGCCAGAGCTTCGGCGGCGTGCGACTCTCTAGAGCTCTCCTCGCGGAAGATGACTTCCCCTTATAAGCGCAAGTTGTTTTCTCTTAAAACCCAAAAAAAAAAAAAAAAACCAGTTAGTATTTTCTTTGACCAACATATTATATTTCGTTGACTCTTATTCCATAAAACATGTGAAACAGCTGAAAACTCCCGAAAATTTGGAAACTGAACTTAACCTCCGGGGAGTGGATTTGCCCAAATTTGCTTGTCTTTGGCATTCTTACCATCACTGTCACGTCCAATTGTGGAATCCAACGATGTTTTGAGTTTTTATCCCTTCAGGGCTTCGATAAATGTACATACTTTGGTCTTTGGCGAACACTTAAAAAATGATGGTGTAATTTAAGTATCGCATTAGGCTATTTGCCAGATGTATGCAACATAAGCACCCATTGAAAAACTTCACAAAATAAAAAATAAAAAAAGACTGTTAAATAATTAATACGAAACCATAATCTCCAATTTTACATAATTCATTTCATATTTTTGCATTTTATACTTTATTCATGTATAGTATTTATATCTTATAAAAAAAAAAAACTTGAGTTTTCTCTCTCCTTTCCCTCTCTTCCCTTGTTTTCTTCTAACTATTTCTCACTCTGTTTTTTTTTTTTTTTAGAACCATTTTCAATTGTCATACAGCTTTATTTGCACGAAATGCTGAAGAACCTTATGATTCATATACATTAGTGGTTTCAGATTATGGAAAACTTTAGTTTATTTTTATGACTATAATCGATGATTTATTTCTGTGCCCTTTTGGATAAAATTCCCCCAAGCTACAGGGGGCGGCCTGTCTGCGAAGAACTTGAATATGAAAAGATAGCCAGGCCCTTAACTGCTAATAAGCAAAAATGAAGGACCCATGAAGAAATTGCTGAAAATTGGAAAATTTTTGAAAGGCAGAGCCATATTTAAGAACCGAAGAAGCACTGGAGATGAGACCCGCACCAATTTTTCAATTCATTCATTCAAAAACCTTCTCTTCAGTTCCCTCGGTCTCTTGATCAATTCGCTTTTGATGAAACTCTTTAAAAGTTTTGATCTTGACAATCTTTAGCATTCAATTCTTCTTCTTCTCTCCATCATTACCCCGGAAAAACAGAACAAGAACACGCACAAAAAAAAAAAAA
>CM034060.1:6657344-6792413 GCA_019804595.1 Bruguiera parviflora
TACTAATCGTGGACCTTTTCTCATCAATCCAAAATTTCATTTCTTTTAACTTCAATTTCACACGGGTTTCTACACCTAATAATTTACTTGCACGTGTTCTTCAATTTGTTTAATAATTTCTCTCTATTCCACTATCTCTCCAAATTTAATTTCCTAATGTAATTATCGAGACTAAAAGGACCAACAAAACTTTCAGAAAATAATAATTATATATAATAGAATTCAAACTCAAAACATCCAAATTGTTACGTGAATTTTGATTTTAGCGTTCAACTTTTGAAATATTGGTCTGATGGGAGACAAAAGTCAGGCCATGGTCGGACTGCTAGCTTTACATCGAGTGCCCTAAACATGGAAAAAGAGGTATCAGGTTAGCTTCCTTTTGTTTACCTTGACAATGCACAGCCAGAGTTTTCTTCTGAAGAAACTTCAACATCGATCATTTCTTTGAAACGCGGGGTTAAATAATTAGAAAGGGAACAAATAATGTCGGCTAAAAGTTGGCCCCAAGTTGATACCTTTATTGGAATACATAATCTATGAAGCTTCTTCATACATGTGGTCATCTTGTTGGGATGCGTCCAGATAAATTAATTAGCTAATGTTTTTGGTGACAACCGAACTCTCGTTGGCCTCAACCAGAATCAGCAATCCCATCAAAAAAGCGGTGCAATATTCTCTTTGCATGGGCGTTGTCTTATTCAGAAACTAGCGTCTATGTCCAAACATTGGGCGCCTAGAGACGCATTATTCGACAAACTAGAACAGGCAGAGTTTTCGTAAATAAACAACCCATTTTCAAAAGATGTACAAAAAAGTTGGAAATTCTCTGCCATCAGCCCGCTATTCGGTGGGTGGATTCGTTTCCCGTAGTAGTGATATTTACATATGAATGGAACAAATAATTATTCTTTGTGGTCCATGAAATAGAAAACAAAAGTAACGTCCATAGTTTACTACTTCATAATAATAATAATAATAATAATAATAATAATAATAATAATATTATTATTATTATTATACCGATTGTACTGTAAAGTGGGTTGAATCGGATAAATAATTATATTCATTGAATAATACGATGTTTGATGACTCGTGATTAAATGAAGGTACACAAGGATCTTTCGTAAATATCATATATAGTGCAATAACGGATCCCGTGTTTAATTGAAACGAGTTAGTTGGATTTTTTTTTTTTTTTTACAAATTTTATTTTAAAAAACTATTCCGATTGATTATGAGGATGCGTGCAATCATTTGATGTCTAACAAAAGAGGGATTTGTTCGGGTGAAAGAGTTGTACACAATTCGTGTAGGTGTTAAAAACGTGTTTTGAACGTGGCTTCACTTGTTCGGTTCGTTCGTGCAATTAAGAAACTTTGGTACAGAAGGTGGAATTGTGTGCAAACAAAGACTAAAGAAAATGGCCAATGGCTCCCATTGATGTAAACCTATACTGAAAAGTATACGCAGCCTCCATCGACGTGCATGAATATGGAAATAGGAAAAACGAAAACTATCTACCAAACCTTCGACTTTTCATTTTTCTTCAAGTAAGATAGTCAGCTGTGCTTCATGACACAGCCAGACTCTCTCTCTCTCTCTCTCTCTCTCTGCAACTCGACACGAAACTATGGCCAAACTTGAAACATTTTTGTAATGATGCCAAAGAAAATGTGGATGAAGACTAATCGATACCCACACGTCTAAAATTCAAATCCTAGAGTTGTGAATGTGAAAGACTCGATATTTGAATCGATCACTACTTGCTTAGACTTCAGCTCGTAATTTTCTCGGTGAATTAGACGGTTTTTCGTTACGAGACCAATTAACTGCACAATTCTAGGTTGTAAAATAAGAAAAAACGAGATGAAAATATAGGAGAAACTATGTAGTTCGTTTTTTTCTTTTGTCATTTAGCTTTTATTGCTTGTTTTGTTTTATTTAAATATCTGGAGAATTTATGGATTGCCATATCTTTTTTTTAACTTATTATAGAAAATGGGAAGAAGATTTGCACGTACAAATGGCCACTCTGGTCCCTTCTCACATCTGAAATTTGAAATTATAGCAAACTTAACTTCTTCTTCTTCTTTTTTTTTTTTCCTTTTTTTGAAATTATAGCAAACTTAACTTGACAATCAAAGACGCAATTAAGAAACTAATTCGCACGTGACCCATGAAAAATTAATTAATTTAGCAGGGCTTTGTTGGAAATATACTCGGAGAATCCTATGGCTGCTGACCCACGAGAATTAACGACGGACACACGATAATTTGGGATTGAGTAATAAAAATGATGTTATCTTTGTCAAATTTCCGCTTCCGATATTATTAAATCTCATAAATATATGTATTTAGTTATGTAATAACCCACGTGTTGATTGTTCTATAGTCAACCGATGCAGCAACAACTTTCCTCACTGCAACGTCTAAATGCATTTCTCTTCTCTTTCAAATGTCAACGAAACTCCATGTGTCTTCTTCGCCAACTGTGTCCTTTCAAAAGCTTTACAAGGAACACACTCATATGGTCTTCCATTGCAGCTATTAAATAATGATCATTGCTGCCTGCGGGCCATATCTTCTAATTAGAAATTCCTCGTAGCAACCTCTTCCTTCCGCTCCACCACGATACCCTTCGATGATGGGTTATAGCTGAGCAAACTGAACGCTTCCAAGACAGAGAGACTAGAAGTGACACGTTAAGGTCGAGCATTAAAACTCTGAAACTTAGAGATTGCAAGTGAAAGGTGATTGAGAGAAATAAATGTGGAGAAAGAAGTTGCTACCTTAAACCTTAGAAGTTCTTTATCATTTTAGGACTTTGAGAGATTCCTTGTTAATAAATTTTAAACGGGACAAGATGAGTCTCCGTGCATAATGTGACTTCAAACAATGCCGAGTTATAGTAGTCACTTGAGTGCTAATGGAATATAATGACTGACATCTTTATTACGTAATCGTATCTCTAATTCATTTGGGCTGACCTAATTTCCCCCCCCCATTTCTTGTACTAAGTATATATAGTTCGTTAATACTAATGCTATCCAACTATGGTTTGAGAGCTTAAATCTTAGAAAGACAATCGTTAATTAATATTAATGAAATCCAGCTCTTTTCTTCACGTGTCAGTGCATGTTCGCAGCCAATCACAACCATGTCCCGTTGATTATGGCGTCTGCGACACACAAATATAGAACGCAGCCAATCACTCCTTGTCAGCTCTTGCTCGTGCGCCACAATTAGTGTGCATGGATTTTTCAATCATTTAATTACACCTTTTTTGGGCAAGAAATAAAGTCACCGATTGATCTACTAGAAAGAAGTTTCGTTGCAGAGGAATTGGAGCTTACTGCACCCAAAATAAATAAATAATAAAAAGGAAAAAAAAAACAGAGAGAGAGAGAGAGAGAGAGAGAGAGAGAGAGAGAGTTTGAGCTGTCAAATTTCACATTGTTTTAAAGAATCAATTTTTATGCAAAGCTTGGCCACTCATCGGTGGACCATGGGCAAATATCAGGGCTCAATGTCCTGGGTGCCTCTTCGTCCATTTTTGGAGTCGGATATAGTTGATGTTGGCTTTATGTCGTTAGTCTAAGATACCAAAAACAAAGAGTCTTGCTGGGGTCTAAGAAATCATTTAAGATCACAACTCACTCAACATTATGACCGCCATTGCCTCATTTGAAAATTTACGATTTTAACCACATTATTTGACCATTCGATGACCAATAGAGACATCTTTCATGTGAAAATGGAAACTGGAAAACGGGCGTTGCTGGGTTTGACTGTTATTATTTATTATATAATGGCCGTCATGTATACAGCTATGTGAATGTGACCCCGATTGATGACTGTGCCTTGTATGACAAAGAGCACTCTTTTCAAAAAGTTGTCTTAAACGCAAGGAATACTCCAAAGTCTGCAGCTCCCAATCTCTGTTGCATACCTGGATGTGATTGAAAAAATGAAAAGTGGATAAACCAACCATTAAAAGCCATCCATGCTTGCGTCATTCCAATCTCCAAGGACGTGGTCGGGGGTCACAAGAAGAACCCACATCTATGAATATTGACAGGTTGAAAACCACTAGACTGGCGCTTTAGACAAACGTGGGCCAATAATAAAAACCAGAATTCAAATCTAATCCTGATCCAAAGTAGCGTGACGACCCATTCACGTTTTTTTAAAAGGGAAACTTCCTCATGACATGGTAGGGGAGGGGCCCAATGGCTCTGTCTCAGACCCCCTTCATGTTCATCTATGTATGTGTAGGCTTACTAGCCACCATGGGACAACAACCCAAAGAAAATTTTTTTAAAAAAGGGGAAACTCTTTCATGTAACAGTTTTTTTTTTTTTCTCAAGTTTGAGACGAATAAACCATAAGCCCTAAAGTATTTAAAATCAATAAATATTTTAATTTATTTATTTCTAAACTATAAAATATAGAATAAGCAAGTAATTAATCTTGTACTAACTTATGTGATGTATTATTTAAATTAAGATCTTAAATTTTTTTATTTGAGACTAATTCATAGATAAAATAAATATAAAATATGATATATTATTTAATAAAAGAGTTTTAATATGAATTTTAGTATCTTGTTAAAACTGGTATAGAGTAAATATTCTATAACCGATGAATCTATCGTTCATAATAACTCTACTAGAGTTATGCCAAAAAATTGCCTCAAAATGCATCTTTCTAAATAAAACCAAAAGACATTAAGGATGTATTTGGTATATGAGATAGGATAGTATAACGTGTATAACTTATCCTATACTATTTTATTGTATTGTATATTAAGTTATGTGGAAAGGCTAACGACGACGTACAGACCGGTAGAGAAGTCTGGAGGAATGTCATCAGGGTACAGACAGCCTTAGGTTGGAATGGCTAAAGGCCCAAGATTCTTGAATTATATTTGTTAATGAAAAATGTTCGGGAGTCTTGCAGCAATCCTTCTATTAGTTTTGGTACTGCCTTTGAATGAGACCTTGCCAAGGAAAGAAGGATCTCATAACTTCAGATGAACGAAACCGGTGGTTCTAAAGTTGGAAGAAGTTTAGGAGCATTCGAAAGGACCAATGTTGCTGTCGATCGCATCATCTAAAAAGGCCGAAAGTTTATGGAAAAAAGTTTGAAGTGGTTGACTAGACCCCGGTGCAACCGTCGACCAGGAGAACTAAATATCTAAACAAGATTTTACTCTAGAGTTTGACGCGATCAACCGCACCCAGATCTAGCAAATCAATCGCATCCCTCGGAGAAAGCTGTTTTTGGATGAAGGTTTATATCACTTGATCGGAATTACTTAGCGGTCAATCGATAGTTTAAAGACAAAGATCTTATATTTCATCTAGATTGTGATTAATTAACTCTTTACATGATAGGTGATGCTCGTTCGCTACAACTTTAATTAAATATAAAGTTATATATTTATGTCTTTGAACAAGATTAGACACCTTAAACAAAAGAGGAGAATCTTGAGATAGAGCAAAAACATGTAATCGAGGGAGAAAAGTACTAAATGAGCCAAAATGTGAAAAAGCAGGAGCAGATATAGCTTCAAGGTCCAGGCAAACTATTATAAATCGATGTATTCGCTTTCTCTCAAACATTCTTTATTAGTCGCTGTCGCTGCACTTATTGTTCGTTAATTATTACTTATTCTTGTTATTTGCTTACTTGGGTCGGGTTTATCCGAGTTTAGGGTGACTTTGACCATTTAAACTCAATTCACTCGTGCTCTGTTCGCATTGGGGAGCGACAAATAACAAAGCTTCTGTTACACTAATAAATGTCACCGTCAAGAACTAATCCTGGTCCCAAATATCTGCTTTCAGTAATTCAAACAATCGCTTTAAAGAATTTATGTGCAGAAATTGCGCTACTCCACTTACTGAAGATGTTGGGGTTCTAGTTTTTTGGATTGCATATGATTGTAATCCATATTGGCACACAAGTCCGGTGCTAAAATTGTCGTTTCGCTCCTCTAATCTTGGGAAAAGACTATTGGCTCTGCCAACATACAGAATTACTGATATTCCAAACAACCGCATATAAAACCGGGTTGTAAAGTTTGTACAGCCAAGAAGTTGCCAAGTAATGGAGGCGTGCACGCAGAGTTTTATATTTGTCGCAACAATGTCTTGAAGTGTTACTTAGCACACGAAGGGAAAATAAAGGGGAGAAAAAAAAAAGTAAATGTAGCATACGAAGTTGATTGAGAAACTCAGTTCCAGTGGCCTCTGTCGTCCATCTGCTAGCATGCTTTACAGGCAACACAACTTAAGGGTCCTGCGTCATCTGTTAGAATGGAAACCAAAGATCCTGGAGCAACCAGGAACGAGAACAGAATGATACACAGCTCCCATATCCAGATTGAATAAAGTAAGCTCCGTTCAAGAACAAGTCCTTAGATGACCTCCATTTCCAATTCTTCCAACCACTGTTAGAAACTCTTTTGGTAACCTGTAACAGAAGAAATAACAGCATTCCCCTCATATCAATAACTTTGTCATGGCTGAACAATTTTCAAAACCTAAAAAACAAAAAAAAAAAAAAAAAAAGAAAAGAAAAATCTTCTCTTCTCTACAATGTAGGCCCTTCGCTAAAGATTATTGGATTGGCGCTACCTCCAATGGCGTATATACCCCATTCATCATACCGGTTATTGGCAACATGGGCATAGCCAAACCTTACCCTGCTAATATAATTCACCAAATATGTAATGTAAGGTTATATGCTAGGCTTCTACTCAGTCCCAAGTGCAAACTTCTCAGCTTTTGTCACAAACTCCACTAACCTTGGCATCCTTTCAACGAGCCCGGGGCCAAAATGGTTGAAGGCAACGGTTACCTTCATGACTTTATCTACCATATACGCGTCGTTGTGTCCCAGCAACGTCACCTGTAAGTGCCCTTCTGATTAGTACCGCCGGTAGAAACTGGATGAAATGGCTATTTAAGGAATGGTGTTTATATATATTGATCTAGCTGCATGCTTTATCGTGCTGGAAGAAGTAATTGTTGGAGATGGTGACTGCTGTTGAGGCATAAATCACATCAATTAGGCCGTCCGCGCAACGTGCAAGATAGCAACGATCAATCCAAATATTAGAAGATGCGAAAACAGCAATGGCATCTCCGTCGGACCCTGGACGTTGTCCGACATGTGTAGGTGTGCTACGGACAATGCCATGATTCCCCGGCTTACAATCATGGACGCTAATCCCATGTACAATAACATGGCTAACACCTTTAATGGTTAGGCAAGGCCCACATGCAATCTCCACCTTAGCTCCTCTTCCATCGATAGTCTCGAAACTATTCACAATAAGCTCGTTTTTGAGTGTGATGGTCATGTCCTTTCCGAAAATGATCCATAAAGGCTCTGTTTGGATGGCTACTGACCGTAGCGTCCCTGGCTTGGGATTCACAAGATCATCATCCGCGGTTGTGACTACATATATTTTCCCGTATTTTCCTCCGATTGCTGCTTGGCCAAAACCTACCGCGCACTCGGCCAAGGCTCGGCGATTGGTAGCCCAATTGGACTTGGTGCGCCAGCAAGAATCAATGGTGTTCAAAATGTTCTTCTTGTTGCTAGGAAGGTAGGTTGATGATAAGGGTCTGGATTTGTAATTGTAATAGCCTGTTGTATGTGTACGTGGGATGTACAAGTAGGGCAAAAAAAGGGAAAGAGATTATATAGGGAGATCGATTATATTATTATTATTATTATTATTCATTAGAAGATCGTAGTGCCGCATGATCTAGAGGCTATATTTTGTGCTAACGTTGGTTGGTCGGTGGGAGTTTGATGTGAGTTGCACGAGCTCAAGCTTGTTGACTCTTTGCAAATTCTCTAACGTATTAGTGATCGATATGCATATTAGATGTGAGTTGAAGCATTCAACGAGTATTGAATAAGGTACATTAATTGATTGGAAGGATGCTCTTGCAAATACTTTAGAATTTATTTAAGGAACGTAGAAAGTCCCTAATCACTATTGAAAATTTTGTGACTGGGAACTTTTAGTACTACCAGAGGGAATATGCAGTGGCCATTTGCCTTTAGGCATGAACAAAGATTATAAATCGAAGAAAACTGGGGTTAATACAGATTGTCAAAGAAGTATTAAAAAAAAAAAAAAAATCTGATAATCAGTTGGTTGGGCCGAAGCATGAATTTCCCATACAATGATTGACTTTTGAAGACGGCAAAAGTTGAGCATTCCAATGGTTTGGGCCAAAAGGCTCGAGATTTTAAATGCATATAATAAATGGGCCTCCTCTTATTTATGTATTTATTTATTTATATATTATTAGTATTTATACTAAAAAAATGGAAAAGCAAAAGTTACTCCATAATTCCGGTAGTTATTAGAGAAGTAAATTCTGTGAACCCAAATAAAAAAGAAACTCTTTACGTTTTACAACCTAAAAATATTTTAACATACATTCATTGTTCAAGCACAAATATATGTACAGTGAACTCTCTACTATGTATTGATTGACACGTTAATCAAATTAAATGATACGCACTCCATTGCACCTGAAAATTATCAACCTAAATACAGTCATGAGCCGTGAACCTGTGTCTTGCGTTCAATAAAATGTATAGAACAAGTTAATGCCACCTTATATAGGAGCTTTCAAGCGGCTCTGCTTTATTGGGCACACTAATTCACTGTACTATATGGGTGTCCTGTACTAGCTCAATGCAAATAAATCAGTTTAACCAGTAAATTAATGTACAATTAGATGACCTGAAAAAGGGCACGAGCCACCTCTAATTGAGATTATAAGAATTACTTCTCTCTCTCTCTCTCTCTCTCTCTCTCTCTCTCTCTATATATATATATATATATATATATATATATATAGTTGATAATAAATTGGTCAATAATATATAGAGAACACTCCAGAGTATCAACATTATGAAAGAAATTACATGATACACAAATGTAAAGAACACATTAATGACACCATATGCATGCATATGTATATATGAGCCAGACCCAAAGCAGCTTTTCTTATTGGACACACAAATTCTAAATGTATGGCTACCCTGCACCTCGAATTCAACAGAAATAAATCTAATTTGAACATGAAATCAACGTGAACAAATCAATGTAAACATCTATGCATAGCTGCACATCCCGAACACACATGCGGTGCCCTTCTCGCACTTATTGTTGCAAGCCCCACAATGGTTCTTGTTGGACCTGGGGTTCACGCACCTCCCTTTGCAGCAAATTTTGGGGTACTCGCACTTGTTGCCACACGACCAACAGTTAAGATTGTCTGTCATCACGTTCACACATCTCTTCCTGCAGCAATCCGGCCCCGGGCTGCCCATGGCGCGACAAACCCGCGGGAATTTGTTACATGTCATGGCGTGTCGGGTAAATTTTTGAGCTAGAAACCGACCTGTCCCTCGCAGAGAAGTTGTTTCTTGGCTTTGATCAGGCCAATCATCAGTGTCGTTGTTGTCAGAACCAAATGGGGTAGCGGATAGTGCGACACTGGCTAAAGCCATAAGCATGGCTATTAAGAAGAAAATCTTGAGAGGCTTCATGCGTGGTTGAACTTGTGCGTGATCAAATTCAATATGCTAGAGAAAGTTGGAATGCTTTTGGATATGGAGAAAGAATGGAGGATTGTGGTGGTATTTATAGAACAGAATAATCAAGGCTGACAATGACGAAGGATAAACAGGTTGAACTCGAATTAATTGACAAGTAAATGCTTGCTATTATGCTATGGGCTTGTATACAGTGTAATAGAGGTCTAAGTCCATGGTCTCCCGAAATTCAAGTAAACCGAGTTAGGTCCGATCAGGATATGCTTTGTTCCACTAATTTGGAGCTATTTGGCAAATTACACTACTTTATTTTTTTTCTCTCTCTTTAATGGGACTAAATTACAATAATCTTTACCCTTTCAAGATACGGACACGCAATGCTAAAAAATGGTGGTGGAGTTGCCTAAACTTATCTGACCGAAAACAAAATAGTAGTTACCTAATTATGAACAGGAAGGCCTTATAGTTTGAAATTAAAGGAAATAGAACGGCTGTAATCAGGGCTTCAATCGTGGAATACCGTTATGGGAGCACTTTCGTTGCATGGTGTATATCTGCTCTGTGGTTTGACTTTCAAACATGAGGGGCCTCATTTCATAATCGTTGCCTTCGTCATGGATTTCCTCCAAACTGTATTTTACAATAAAATTTGACTCTTTTTTTGGGTTGGTTTTTTTTCTTTTCAAATAAGTCCAGTCAAGTTTTATTAAAATAATAATAATAATAATAATAACAGTCAATAAAATACAAGGAGATTGCTAAGTGAAATAAGAAACAAAAACCAAGCAATGAGATTAGGTCGCTTAGTAATTTCTTGCTTGTTTTGCTAAACTATTTACGACAAAATTAAAATTTCTATTGACATTCTTAAAACACCAATAGATGCTAATACGAAGAAAGTAAGAAGCTCTCAAATTCTAGGGGCATTGCTCTTTCCACTTCAATCAGATCAATGCAGTATTGGAATCAGATTTTAAAATGATTCGTCTATTTTTAAAAGTATTATTGGAAGTTGTCAATTCTATAACTTGTAAGATAGCTAATAGTTCAGTATGGTTTGAATCTGCGTCGCCAACTGAGCAAGAGAAAATACAGAGAAAATATCCATTTGAATTCCTTAGGACCCAATTTTCCTTTTGTTGAACTATTCGCATTCCATTTTAAAAATGACATTTAACGAGGAATCCGAACATGAGGTATTTTGGCCAAATTTGAGACAATTTATTACTTTAACGCATTTGCAGTGAGGTAAAGAGATTGTCTATTTACAAGTGAGTTAAAATTCTTTAAGTGTTGCTAATGTGTGTTTTTGAGTGTAGTTAGTGGAAATATTGAAAGCAACCCATGGAGCAGAAGAGAAATGATCGTTTATTAATTAATTTTTAAAAATTACATTTAATTTGAAATGAATTAGATGATAAGTTATAAATATTTAAAAAGTTAGGATTATTTAGTTTTTAATATTATGTGTTACACATTAATTATAAATATATAAAAAATATATAATTAAAATATTAAAATATGTTAAAGTTATCGTGATAAATAATGTCGATTAACATCAAAAAGAGGTCATGTATAGTTGAGCATGGTAGAACATGCATTAATGGAAAGATATTTTAATTTAATTTTCAACGTAAAAATAAGAAATTATAATTGATTTCCTTGAGAGCTCAAGTTATAAAGTTGAAAAAAGAGAAAATAAATTTGAATTTGAATAAAATTATGAAAAATAAAAAGAAAAGATTATATAAATCAAAGGAAATATTTTTGAATGAAGTTGAAAGAGATTATGTTTTTTTTTTGTAAAAAGAAATTAAATATAAAAAAAATTTAAAGAGGTAAAAGTTAATTAAATTAATTGTTATGATTAACTTACTAATAAAAGAATGTTATGTTAAAAATTAAAAAATTATAGAAATTTTAAGTTAACTGATTAGATTAATTATTATAACCAATTAATGTGATAAAAATGTAAAAAATTATAAAATTATAAAAAATTTAAATTTCTTACCTAAATTAGTTGATCAAGTAATAAAATAAAAGTAAAAAAATTAAAAAATTTAAATTAATTATTATTATTATTCAAAAGTAACTTGATATCTCATGGATCAATTTTTTGAATTTACTATAATTTATAATTTATTTTTTATATAACAAAATATTTTTAATTATAATAATTACTAAAATTTAAAAATGCTTAATATTATATAAAAATAAATATTTTAATTATGTAAAAAAATATAAAATTTTGTATTTAAATTTAAATAACTTAATTGTTGTAAATGTAAATTTACACTAAATTAACAAGTTATTGGTAAACTTGATATCAAATTAATAAGTATAGTGTTTAGTAAAATTAACACTAAATCAAAAAAAAAATTATAAGAAATTTGATATTCACCTAAAAGACAAAATTATAATAATAAATTAAAAATTTTTAAAGTGATAATTTCGAAAAAATATATATATAATTATTCAAATTCTTATAAATTCTTATCTTTTTTATTTTTATTGTTTATATTATTTATTTTATATTTATTATTTTTATTTTATTATCTGACTTTAAAATTAAAATTGAGCGAGACTTAGAATGATTAAATTAATTAGATGTAATTTACTCCTCTCGAGTTGTGCGAAGGACCAATAAAAAAATGGCTTCGCGCCCTCAACTGAGCTCGTCAATCATCGTGTTAACACACTCTATCCTGCAGCAATCAGGCCCACCGCTGCCATTTGCCCTGCAGATCCTGATAGGGGTCAAGACGCAGTCGGGCGCCGGCGGCTGACTCGAGTGCCCCCCGAACCGCGCGAAATGGTCGCCTATTACACGGCTCATTGACTCTGCCTGGGTGGGGGTACCTATTATTCGTCGTCGGTGGTCCGGCGCACCCCTACTCACTTAAAGGATGCTGCTTAATTACGAAGGAAATTTGGTACTCGCCTAGGGCTACGAAGCGACCACCCTGGGCAAGGAAAGTTGACTTAATTTCTTGGCCGTCGGCACTGTTGATATTGTCAAAGGGATAAATAAAAAGTACTAATTTAACTACAATTTTTCTATTGATTACTTAATTTCTATCTGTTATAACTTTTTTACTAATTACTTAATTCTTATCCTTTACACTTTTTTTATTAATCACTTAATTTCTATTAATTATAATTTCTTCAACTATCACTCTATCAATTAAAATTAATTTTTAAAAAAATATAATTATATCTCACATTAATAATACAATTTTAATTTATATTATAAAAAAATATTAAATTGTCTAATTAATATATAATTAAAAATATATATATAATTTTATTAATAAAATATAATTTTTTTGTTAGTAATTAACATTATATTTCATCTTATCAGTCTATTTTTTTATATAATATTAGAGTTTTTTCTTATGAAAATATAAATATCAAATCATTCAAGTTCAACCATTACTTCAAATTACTCACCAAATGTAGATAATTACAGAAATTTAAGAAGGGGCAACATTCGATGTTAATTATGCAATCATTTTGACCATCGAGTTAATGTGTTATGACCGTAGACTTTTATTACAATCTTTAAGATTGGCACTACAATTTCACATTATTGAAATTCTACCACAATTGTCAATATTTTCAGATTCATGGTATCCAGATTTTAGTACCACACATCACATCATAAGCAATCCATCTCAATTATTTATTCTTCAGCCTTACACAGACAACCAACATATCATTATAGGTAATGAGTCTAGTCTCCTAATAACTCATACAAGTAATTTTATTTCTCAAAATTTTCATTTCTTTAATGGTCTAATTGTTCCTTTTATAAATAAAAACTTACTTTAAGTACATCAATTTTCATGAAAAAAAAAATTGTGATTTTATTTTCTTATTTAATTGTTTTTTGAGAAGTATCGTTATACAGGGAAGATTCTCTTCTAAAGAAATTTTAATTAGGGACTTTATCAATTGTTGGGTCAATCCAAGTTTTCTCCTTTATCTTATTATCTATCTTAAACTAGTCCTCTTATTGGCTGACACTATTGTTTAAGTCATGCTATATATTCAACTATTTCTCGCATGTTTAACAAGTCGTTAATCACACAACCAATTTATTCATCATGTGTATCTAGTAAGAGTCATTGCCATCAATATTCTCCTACTTCTCATAAGTCCACGACTTCCTTAAAATTAATTCATTTTGACATTTAGAGTCATTTTCTGTAACATTTCATCAAAATAATAAATATTGTATTTTTTTATTGATAATTATTCAAAATTTTCCTAACTTTATATATTTAATTCTCAGGACTAATTTTTACATATTTCATGGTCTTTTTAAACCTCGTTGAAAACTAACTTAATACTCAAGTCAAAGCTATTCAATGTGACTATGTTGGAAAATTTCTATTTTTATCTTTTAATAAACTATTGCAGGAGTGTGGCATTTATAAACGAACATCCTATCCTCATCTAGCCATTCAAAATGGTTCAGTCGAACATAAATATAGATATGTGGTTGAAATAAGTGTAGCAATTATGCACCATGCCTCTACCCCTTTTCACTTGTGCAATTTTGCTTTCAAGAATGTAGTTCACAATATTAACCAATTACCTACTCCAATTTTGCAACAATGTAGCCCCTAAGAAGCACTTTTTTTCTACCACCCCATCAATTGAGCATTTTTAACTTTTTAATTGTGCTATATACCCAAACCTATAACCCTATACCAAGCACAAACTGAATCTCAGATTACATCAGTGCATTTTCTTAAGGTATCTCTTAGGTATCAAAAGTTATCGATGTTATTCTCCACTTCAATGATGATTCTATATAGCTACAAACACAATTTTTAATAAAACGATTTTTTCTTTTATTGCTCTTATCATAAATATACCATTAGGTGTGTCCCTATCAGCATCTTTGGAGTTACTCTTTTATGTTCCTTCAATACATTTACAATATGATGATTTACATTAAGAGGAATCAAAGACTGATTTCTCTCATATCTTGACACCTGTGCAAAATAGCCCTTCAATGTCTTCTCTTATCATTGAAACTATCTCATAAACCATTATCTCATATGCTTCAAGCTCACCCTCATAATCAGTACCACCAACCCACCCTATGGTAACTCAATTTCAAGATGACACCATTCCCTACTGCCATGTACAAAAGGATCAAACTTATGCATTAACTACTTTGGTAACAATCTCATCCGCACCATTTTGCTATAAGTAAGCAGTAAAAGATCCAAATTGACAAGCCGTTATGGTCGAAGAGTACATTGCACTTTTGAAAAATCAAACATGGAACCTTGTACCATTTCCTTTAACCTATAAGCTTATTAGTTACAAATGGGTCTTTCATGTCAAACTTCATACATATAGCTCCCTTGAACAATATAAGGCTATATTAGTTACAAAGGGCTTTCATCAACAACAGGGAATTGACTACAATGAAACTTTCAGCTCGGTGGTTAAACATGTCACAATTCTCATTCTCCTTATGATTGCATTCTTTAAGGGTTAGTAACTATAACAACTCGATATTAAGAATGTTTTTTTCCACAGTCATTTAACCAAAGAAATATTCATGGATTAACCACTAAGTTTCGTTGATCCCCACTATACTCATCACGTCTATCATCTAAAATGATCTCTTTATAGCCTAAAACAGGCACCTTGTGCTTGGCACCAATGTCTCAATAATTTTCTCATCTCTATTGGTTTTGTAGTTTCTTCAATTGACTCATCATTGTTTATACTACATACAACACAATATAATATCTTCTAACTCATTTATATCAACGACATAATTCTTACAGTATCCCTTACAACACTATTGTCTGTTCTTTTAAAAACTCTACAAGACTTGGGTGAACTTAATTATTTCCTTAGGATTGAACTATAACGCACTTCAAATGGTATTCTTCTTCACTAGGTAAGATATACAATCGATCTTCTTACATGAGCAAAAATGTAGGATGCAAAACTTGTCACTACACCTTATGTCATTGACTCAGATATTTCATCTATTCATTGTGGTGAATTATTCTTAAATCTGACACTTTATCGTAGCACCATGAGAGTATTGCAATATCTTACTCTCACTCAGCCCGGCATTGCCTTTACTATCAACATTACTTGTCAATATATGCATGCACTTATGAAGATCCATTAGCAGTTTATCAAACGTATATTATGCTTTATTCACAGCACGCAGTCTCATGGCATTTTCTTTACCCACAATAGCAATTTGCATCTCTATAATTTTTCAAAAATAGGTTGGGTAAGAGACCATAACACTAGATGATCAGTTGGCGGCTTTAGCATATTCCTTGGCTCCAATCTCATTTCATGGAGTTCTTGTAAACAACCAATAATCGTTTGATCCAATATAAAGGCCAAATTCAAAAGCTTAACTAACATAACTACTGAACTCATTTGGATTAAGGCTCTCTTATATGATCTCAGCGTCTCTTGGCAAGGCCCTTTGGTTCTTTGGTGTGAAAATATCTATGTCATCTATCTAATAAGAAACCCTATCTTTTATGCTTAAACAAAATACGTAAAAATTGATTATCACTTTGTACGAGAACGAATTGCTAAAAATTAATTAGATGTTCAGTACATCTCCACTATAGACTAATCTGTCAATATCTTCACTAAAGGGCTTTTTATAGCTCACTTTTGATTTTTGCAATTCAAATTTACTGCACATTCCATCACATCAACTTATAAGGAGTGTCAAAGAAAATGACAACGTGTTCTAATTTATTTATATTTTTTTCACTAATTATTTAATGTCCATTAGTTATAATTTCTACACCAATCATTCAATTTTTATTAGTAATATTTTTTTCTCCGATTACTCAATTTCTACCAATTTCAATTTCTCTATCAATTACTAACTAATCAATATTTTTTTTTTAAAAAAAAGAAATTATAATTATATTTTATATTAATATCGTAATCTTAATCTGCATTATAAAAAAACATTACACTAATATATAACCATCAATAAAATATAATTTCTCATTGGCGATTGTTACCGTGTTTCATCCTTTTAGTCCATTTCTTTACATATGCAACTTCGGCTATGGCAATAGGCGGCAGCTAGGCGAACAATATTTTTGATGACGACTTCATCGTGATCATGGGTACTTTATTCATGTGTATATGTATGTATTTTTTATGCCTAAGTGTTGGTGATAGTTGTATAAAGTAGATGAGAAATTGTGATTGATTAATTCATATATGTTCATACGCTCCGCAGAGAGAACACCGTGTCTTTTTTATTTTTATTTTTTATGGCCATACAGATGCTAGATACCAATTTGTCTCGTGGAGTTATTAAAAAAAGGGTAATCAACTAAATTGTGACTAAAAAACTTTCTCTTTTATTGTTTTTGTTTTGTTAAATCCGTATTTTCTTTGCCAGTGAAAAAGCTATTCAGATAACTTAATCAATTATTAAGTGGCGATAAATATTATTATTTAAAAGAAAAAACAAACATTCCTTTGCTTAATGCTACTCAAACGCCGACAAGTATAAATGTGATTCATGTTGTATTAATTAATTCAGGGACGAATCCGAATCTGTACCTCGGAGGGCCAGATTTAAATAGTTCTTTTAGAAAAAAAAAATACATTTTTTTAGTGAAAAATGATATTAGAATAAGAAAATTGTAGGGAACTAAACTAATGATAAATACATAAACGTGAGTTTAGCCAATTCCACTAGAAAAATTTCTTCTAAATTCACAGAGTCAAGGTGAGGGAGTTCACCACATCAATCTAATAATTTCTCCTGTGTCCATAATATATTGCATCCCCAAAAAAACAAAAAAAAAAAAACCCTTTTTTCCATACGCATATGTTTGATCTTCCACTATTTAATTATGAGAATCTTTTTCCTCAAGGATCGAGAGCTCGTTACAGTCATCGGAACTCTTTTTTAATTTAAAACCAATGCGATATAGTAATGTTTCAACTAACGAGTACGTGGCTGATAGAGAGAAACAAAATATAGTTGGGTGATCAACTTTTGGACGTGAGAAAGCAACAAGATCGATGAAGTCAAAAGACTTCAAAATTCAATGTAGCCTTTGAGGGACCACCATTTGTTTTACCCTCAAAAGGCTATGGATCTTATGGTGAAGGTGGTACTGACATCACAATGCTGAGACAAGGATCAAACAATTTTAGCCTCAAATCGCACTTAATCTACATACCAGCAGTATCACCAACAGTGGAAATTAATGATGATACAGGCTTGTCTAAAATCAGACACGGTAAAATCTTGATAAAAACGTTGCCAAAGATGGATGCCTATGATTGTGCTCCCATGTCGAGTTTTTGTTCGAACTCTAATATCAGTTCAGGAAAGAATAAAAAAAACAAACAAAAAACAAAACAAAAACCCTTTCTATAATGCCAGTGTAAAAGGCCCGCAGATGTAAGATGGGATTTTGTTTGACTTCTAATTTCAATTCAGTTACAGATGCATTTCCCTTCAATGACCACATTGTACATGAACAATAATTCTTTTGAAGGAGTTACTTCAGAAATAAACTCACATCTCTTGTGGTTTTTGACTTTTGACTAGTCGTCACCCTAGAAGTCACAACTTTTGGCCAGAGTTCGGCTGCCCTGCACTGAATTTAACCTCCTAACGAAATGCTGTCCGACAATGGCAGAATTCTAATTACTGTTCAGTTTGAACTGATATTTGTAGCTAGCATAAACAATTTTCTATTGGTAATTATGCCCCAATGATGATCGTCTCTTCTCTTCCACCGTGTATAATTATTAGGGATCTTTCATTTAACTCTGTCACCCGACAAATAATCCAGTAATTTTTCACATAAAATTGTTTTCATTTTTTCTTTCTCGCTATAGGATGACATTAACATGACAATTAGCAATCATTTCGTTGCCGATTAAAATGAATTGCAAAAGTGAGTTTTTTTTGAACGAGGATATAGACAGCGAGCATTAGGGATGTGATGAATACGTTTTGCTCGATCCACTCGAAATGGTTTCCTACAAGAGACTGGGCATTTAATATCTGCATTGGAAGTTGTGCGTCCTGGACAGGTATCCTTGACAGGAATCATTGTGCTGCTGCAAAATAACGATAGAAGTTCACAGGTCGGCCTGATATACAGGCCCCTCAAGGAAGGGTCTCCACTACTAGTGGTAACAAACAGCAGACATTCAGCTTCCACCGCCGATGGTAACAATTGACGAGTTCCTTCTCGCATGTTCATGACCGAGGGGATGAACTTTGAGGAACCATATAGCCGAAGCATAATGTTTGACCTCGAAGTCCATATACAATAAACCTATTAAACCAAAATGGCTGATATTAAGTCAAATAAAATAAAATAAAAAGATGCAACACAATCAACTTCACTTGATAGTTAAAAGAAAAATATATGGCTGATAGGATTTAAACAAAAACTCTCCCTGAAGAGTTTATGTAGTGGGGAGCCATTACTAGGACGCGGCCGCATCCGGGGCGCGACGCTTTTCTATGCTCCGGTATTGTTTTCCACCATAACAGGAAAAACTAGGTCAAGCAAGCTTAAAAAGCAGTAGGAAACTTTCTCAAACTCTTCAACTCTTTCGTTCTTTCTAGAATACGTCCCTAATCAAAACACAAATAACTAGTCTCAAATCCTTTAAGGGTCTAGATTCAAGCTCCTCTCCTGTTTTGACAACATTAGCCATTACTTTTACTACCAAATGGTCCTCTACCATAAAGTCTGAATTTATATATACACAATTTTATCTTATCTTCAAAAATAAATTATTAACATGACTTAAACTTGTAACTTTCGGATCACGGTAGAGTGACTTCTCTTTCAAACAATGCTCGTCGTTCCATATAGTAAATGCTATCGTAACTATTTTTGGTTTTAAAAGCACGTATCAAACGAACACCCCAAGTCTTCAAAATGGAAGTATTGTGAGGATCCACAATTGATTTTGGCAGCTGGGCTTACGTTACGTTCTGGACATTGCATTATGCTGTAAGCAGATTGTACGATCCCCACATGACATCAAAATGGACGGTGCCTTTGAAACCGTTTTAAAGCTCGCATGCCCGATGAGGGGCGGAACATTCCCCAATACCATGATAGGCAGGGGCTTGTTTGGCATTGACAAAAGATCATTTCTAGAGATCCTCGTACTGCACCTACCGCTAGACAGTCCGCTGCTAACTGGCAATCATATCGGGTCTTCCCTTCTACATTCCCAACGCTGCCAACATCCAACTTAATTACCGGAGCCAACAGAGAGGTTAGGATCGATTCATTGCAACAAAGCAAACTGGCAAGGAACTCTCTCCCCATTTGCATGTTTTACGTATACGTGTACACCCTCCTGTAAAGGGACCATGGGTTTGGTAACTCCATCATCAAACCCCGCAACTGCTTCCTCGTTCCGTACACTGCCGACAAAATATCTCACTTGCATGCGAGAATATATTATTATTGAAAACTCAAGCTCAACCTCCATATGCATCAGCATCAAATGAAAACATATCTCGTTTGGGCTAACAGAAAGTGAATATACTATGGGTTATATAACTTCCAAAATTGATAGGAACACCAGAAGAATGTTCATATCACCTTCAACATGGAACAGGAATACATTCACAGCTTTTTATGGAATAAGACTACCGGTTGTTTATTCATACATCAAGTAGAATTGGAGCCTATGATGTTAATGATCTTTGAATCCTCTTTTCATCAGCCGCTGTGGGCACTGTATTTTTCGTCTTTGTATCTGTATCTGATCTCCTATGTAGTTGTGAAGAGTATGTCTACTGGTGCTCCACTTGCTGCCCGATTAACTCGGTTAACTGCCAGTTTAGTGTGCTAAGCCATTACATGTCACTGTTGCACATCAGGGGGTGGCTAATAATGCAGAGACTCTGAAGGGACCCACAATGCCCTCACTTAAAAGGCGCATGGCTGCTCCCGGGGAGAACTTCCTTGCAAACAAAAAGCAGGGAACAGATGTGGAATTAGTACGACACCACTCTGTCCGATACTCAGTCTCATAGTACACATGGTTGATCTCCTGTGGAATTGGGCAGCAGAAGACTTGATCAGTTGGTAGATTAGAAAGCTGAAAACTATGGCACACCATGTCTAGCAGCAGACAAAGTACACAAAAGCCAAGTGCCACAACCGGAATTTTTTCCCACAAGAGTGAAGAACAGGAACAATTCCAACAAGAGTCCAAACACAAGAAGCTCTTTTGTGATGCAAAAGCCTTCTTATGCACACAAAATAGAGCACTCAAAGACCACGGATGAACCAACAAAAGGGTTTAAATTCTCTCACAAGGGAACAGAATCTAAGCATATTCAACTTCATGCAGCTAAGAGAAGAAATGAAGCAGTGTAATAACCTTTATTTCCTTGATCTTTTTAGTGCCCACATCTGGATAGGAGAACGTGATAGGATGCCAACCTCTGTTTTCCATTTTTGTTACAGATAGGTTCCATTCAGTATAGGTCAATGTTCTCCTTTCAAGTCCCCTTTCCAGTCCACTTATCTAAAAAGGAAACATTCAAGGAAGAGATGAGTCCAAGTTAGGAACATTTTCTCAAAGAACCAAAGAATAATGTCCATAGCAAAGAACCAGAATATTACGCACCGAAAGCATCGTCTGAACATAATGCTCATCAGGAATACAGTTATGCTGCTTCTGAAGTTTCTGCATGGTATCACAGACAACGTACAATTCCTTGAAAAGAAAACCAATCATGGTAATACAACAAACTATGACTCCCTTCCATAACAATGAGAGCCTAACAATAAGTTCTGTACTTCACTACTTGCCACACATTAAAGAACCATGAAACAGTGTGGATATCTTTTTGCTCCTACTTATGTTATTGCTTTAATTCATACAAGCAACCATGATAGTCTTAAGGAAGCTGAGTACAAGAAGCACTTGGCATCTGATAGCTAGATTAATAATCATGTCTAGCTAAACTAGAGGGATTTTGATAGAGAGTCAACCACACATTTTCAATAACCCCCAAGAACTACCGACAGATGGCATAAACTGAGATCTTAAAGTAATATTTGTTGTCAAACATAAGATTACTTACAATATTCAGCTTCCCCTTACTGGCATCGACAGGTGGGCGTCGCTGCAATCATAAATATGATTAAGTCATCACATGATAGAGAAAACTTTAGACCAAAAACTTTCTATTGTGGTTCCATCAAACGGATCTAATGTAGTAGAGATAGGCACCAGCTAAATTATATTCAACAGTCTTCAACCACATTGAGTGAGCCATGTAGACAAAAGGCAGAGAAACAAAATTGAACAGAATGCGACTCCTCATGGCAAACACCCTGCTCTTCACACCCCAGACCATAAAAATAAAAATAAACCCAAAAGAACACCCAGACTCACTGCTGGAAAGCACACTTGAAAACAGATGCTACTAATATCTTAAACTAGGAGTTCAGCTCTAGTTGCAATAGCTTGACTAGTTACCTTGCAAAGTTTCTCAAAGACTGAAAATATGGCCTCATCATCTATAATCACTTCTGCATGGCTTCGTATTAAAGAAATCCACTGAGATTACAAAAATCAAATTTCACATCACTAAACAGATTAAATGTGCAAGTAACAGAGTCTGAGTCTGATATTTTATCTTTGATATCACATAACCAGAAAAATGAATAACAAAAGGAGAAATATGTTTGCTGCCGAATGCCAAAAGTCTATCATGCTACTAAACAAGATATCACAACAGCAAACCAAAAAGTAAATTAGTAGCCATATGCCAGTAGGTATTTGTAAAACTATGGTCAGCTTTAGATAGAATTACTATGGATATTGTTCTAGCAGGAGAACAGCAATTAAATTCAAAATCTGACGCTGAATAGATATCCAGGCTTCAACATTACTGAGACTGTATCAGTGAACTCTGGATCAATAGTTGACGTTTGACTCACACAATGCCAGCCAACTTTTCACTCCATTCAATACCCAAGAACCCCCAGAGCATATAACCTCTGTTCTTCCAGTGTTAAATTGAGTCTCTTCTTCTTCCAATAAACAAGTTAGACTTGAACCAACTGCCTCTAAAAATTCTCTAATGTATTTCTCTTGGTGATTTGAATTTCATGCATAATTAAATTTTGCTAGTACCTGGGATCCTTTCCGCCATTTGTCCTTGGGTATAACAGGCGACATCTTTGGATGATAACGGCCTTCTTTTCCATCAAGAAAGCTGCAAAGCAAGAAAATGCATAAATTTTGAGTATAGAATATTCTCCAAATAAATAGCACAAACAAGATCAAAGGGCACAACGGTAATATAAACCATACAGTGCACCTCAAAAATGAAAGCCCTCCATCTACCTGTCCACGAAACTCCTTGGAGAAGCCATCAGGTAGTTGTATATGTAGCTAAAATTGTACAGAGGCACACAACTGCAGTAGAGACAAATTAGACATCAACTACTTCCGTTGAATTATCCCCATGAACATGCCAAATCCATCAAGTTAAAAAAAAATAAAAAAAAAAGAAAGAAAAAGGCCAACAAAAGAAAGCAGGAAACCTACCTGTCAGAGAGAAGTACAAATCTTTGATTTGCAGCATCCTCTAAGGCAGCAGCAAGTAGCAACCTCTCTGCTTCAATCATACTCGCTTTACCCCATTCCACCTGCATAATATCCACACCATATTTTGCCATCAATTCAATTTGATGTACAAATGATAGATAGATAGATAGATAGATAAAGAGAAAGCTTCAACTAAATTAAACCATCACGCTGCCGCCATATCACTTTGGTTGAGTTTAATTTAAAACTAATAATAATAAAGGAAAAGGAAGAAAAAAACCAATTAACCTTTGCATATGGGAATTTAACAACGAAAGAAACCAGATTTTTTTTTTTTTTAAAAAGAAAAAGTTAAACTTGGCAGATGGGCAATTTCATAAAAAAGGAAACCAGAATTGAAATATCGTTCTACCAACCTACTCGCCAAAAAAATAAAAGCAATAGAATAATCATACCTGTATGCTGTTCTTTAATTGCCTGCCGTAAAAGAAATGCGACCTTGTGGTTGACTCGTCCAACTCAAACCTCGGTTTCGAGTGAACAAAAATGGAAAATTTTTGCATGTCAGCATTCTGCGAGATTCCAATTCCCCTTCAATTCTTTTTTTCCAGAGAAAGTGACAGAAAATTCAAAAAGCAAGACACAACATAGAGGGAGAAATTTAAAGAGAGAGAGAGAGGGGGGAGAGAGCAGCACCTCGAAGAAGCTACCCCAGAGGAAATCGAGGGGCAGGTCAAGGCGGACAAGAAAAAGGAATGCGATTTTGGGAGGGCCGGCGAAGGAGTCGCGAGGAATTGAAACTCGGAATCTCGCGCGGGCCAAAGAGTCGGGAGGCGAGGAGGAGAGATTGTAGTGGGAAGAGTACAGTCTGAGAAGGGCGAGGATGCAGAGGGCGAAGGAGAGGAGGAGCGGGAGCCGCCAGCCCAACCAGAAGGCGCGGCGGCGCGCTGCTACCAGCGGCGGAGCTTTCCTGGGCATGAAGACGACGACGACGACGATGTTTCCTGCAAAAGAGAGACGCGGAATCTATCGACTGTCAATTGACTGACAAACTCCAAAACCTCTTTCCCTTCCTAAGCCTTCTACTCTCAGAACAACAACTGTCCAGAGAGCAGCATTTAAACCGAAGACAAGATCATTAAAAGTATGTGTGTGTGCGTGCGCGCGCGCGCGTGTGAGAGACACAGAGAGAGAGAGAGAGAGAGAGAGAACATTGAGACGAGGGGAGGCTGGCGATGTTTAATGCCTGTGACGTGTCTCTGAAAACTGCCCCGAAAAAACCCAGAAGAGAAAAAGACAATCCTAAATCAATGCGTCTAAGGCTTACCTTTAATTTTTATTTATTAAACTCAGCTTAATTAATGAAACGGTGCCGTCCAGGTTGAAATATCAGCGACGTCCACGTAACAAAAGCGCCCTGGCAGCAACCCGACACACTCCCCAAGAGCATTTTAGAAAATGTTTTGCACTTGGGAAGCCGACGATTTTTATGTTTGCGGATCAGTTTGAGAGTCCAAATCCCACAATAATTTTTCTTTCTTTTTTTTTTTTCCTTCTTTTTTGGGAAAACCCCTTGTCCCCGCACTTTCCGTAGAGCCTTCCGAATAGTCGTAGTTCAACGTACCAGTCGTCGTAGCCAGCCCCCATTCCAAGGCCACAAATTCCACGATACCTTTTGCTTTTGTGATTGGGATCGTCAAAATTTTTATGTCCTTCGACGGTGCATTTAGTCATAACACACACACCCCCCCTCCCCCGACAAAAAACAAATGATAGCTTTTTTTTGAGTTAATTAACTTTTTTTTTTTGGTCATAAATAAATAAAATTATAAATAATATTTTTAAAAAAAATAATAAAATTATCTATTGTTCTCTTTTTACGCCTACATGCACCCCAGTAAATATTATTATTACTTAATTGTACGCTTCCCACAAAGTTTGATCAATTTGGTGAAATCCATGGTAATGGGGATTAAGAGAATGAAGAGAAGAGAATGAAGGCAATGGCGATGAATGATAACGAAGACAAAAGTTGCAAAAAAATGAAACAGAAGAACAGAAGGAGAAGCGAGCCTGAGCATTCTCGTAATGCTAGTCTCTGCAAAGCCTCTTGAACCGATCAGAGTTGAAGTTGAACTAAATCTGGTTTGTTTTAATCTTTGTCCGATCCAATCGCTCGCTCGCTCGCTCGCTTGACGTGCTCAAAAAGTAATTCTAAATAGGAAGGGTATTGTTGTCATTTCACGCTATGCAAATTGAAACCCTACCACCACCTCCCCCTTATGCATTGGATTTGTGGTATAAAAAGGGGAGCTTATAGTTTTTGTGCTTGTGGATCTCACTCACCCTTTGTAGAATGCAAGATGAAGAAAGGCCTCTAAGCGAAGCTAAGATTATTCTTTTATCTCACAAGAACTATGAAGGGTTTTAGGGGAGAGAGAGAGAGAGAGAGAAGCTCGTTGGGGATGGGATGTTAAACCAGGCAAAGGTCAAGAGGTCAGTTCTGGCTTTCGATGAACTTAATTTGTGGTTGAAGATCTCAATTACTATGATTTGCAGCCCTTGAAGCTTATGGGGTTTCATTTTTATTTCATGCTTTTTGTGAGAAAAGAAGAGTGATTTTCCATGTGTAGTTCAGTTTATACCTAGTTTGGTTGCTGTGATCTTGTCATCAGAATTAAGAATTTAGATTAAGACTTTATGGGCCTACAAAATATTCTAATTAAGGATGGGGGCGACTAAAATCTAGATAGAAAACAAGACCTTTGTTGACTCTTTAGTTAAAAATGATGTAAAACAATTACATCTCAATCGAAATTATAATAGAATTGAAATGTCAACCAAAAAAAAAATCCATATAATTGATGTAAGTTAAATTTAATATTAAAATTTAGAAATTGTTTTATAATATATTACTTGGATAAATTTTCTTGACAACCCATCGGAAAACAAAAAGAAAAAAAAAAGAAAAGAAAAAGTATTTTAGTACACCAATTCAAACACTCTAAGATTTGGATGCTAGATGTATATGGTCTATTTCCTCACTCAAACCTATTAGATGTACATTACCTACCATTTAAATTCGTGATTTCCGATGGATGTTTCATAAAGTGTTTTAATACAGGAAATTTTAACACTAAAACTACAAAATCTAAAAAAAAAATCATATATATATATATTAACATTCTAACTTGTTATATGTACATCACTATAATTTAAAAATATATATATAATTTTTTTTAAAAAAAGTACTCATATTGCATATTTTAATAAACATTTTAGTATACGAGATTTTAACATTACAAGAGAAATATAAAATATATATAATTTATTTTCATATCCAAACTTATTATATGTACGCCATTACCCAATGACGAATATGATCGGATTGACTCATACATTGATAGATAACGTTTGCAGAGAGTGGGGCTCCAATCGAAGCATTTCTCTCCTCGTTGAAGTTTTGAGAGGGCAGGCGCGAGAATCATAGGAGGCCTTGAGAGATCAGGCTGCAGAAGTCGGATTATGTCATTCCCCGGATAATGGTTTTTGCGAAGAAAGAGAAGAAGATTGGACCGGACCCTTACAGCCTGACGAGGCACCGTTTATAGCAAACAGGTACAGTATCATTTGTTTCATGTTTCGAGTTTCGACCCAATTACGAGTTTCGAAAATGGTCGACGTATGAAATCTAACTCTTGTCTTTACAAAGAGATTTGTTTCTAAGACTCAAAACTCACGAGCTCCAAAACAATGAAATGATCTTACAATTATCTTGAAAAATTCTGAAGGAAAAAAGAGCTAGCATTTGTGGACCAAACACTTTTTGGTGCGTCACTTGCAATTGGAAAGAAAGATTTGTTTGAAAACATTACTGGGAGAATTTTATTTTTCCAGGTACACAAGCAAAGTATGTTTTATTCTCATGTTGTTCTGTAATGGCTTCGGCAGCTCCTTTGTCAAAAGAAGTTGTAGCAACGAGCCAATGGTTAGGTTTTATCCAATTATCATGACTGCCCCAACGGATGCTACTCTCAAAATTCTCATTTTTGGCAGCAGCCTGGCCAACAGAAGGCCAGTGGCAGCTTCATTCTCTAGCTGTTGGTTGCAGCAGCACCTGAAGTTCTCAGATCTTGTAAGTCTTTGAGGGCTTGGTCGACCGCATAGATTACCATTTTCTTTATCTGTTCATCGAGCATGCACGGATTAAAGCAAATTTCAGCGATGGAATGAGAAAGTAAACCGTGGTAGGATTGACGTTACCTCGAGTTTGTCTTCTCTAGCCTTATGACCCCGAGGAAGTTGCCGGAACTCCTCCGTCAACCGAAGGCACTCGCTTATGTTTTCAGGGGAGACAAAATCAACAGCAACTTTTGTGCACGACTGTTTGGACAAAAAATAGGCCATATCGAGCACTTCTCAACGATTCCTTGTTTGTTCAAAGATAGAGCAAAGACAAATATGAAAGAAATGAAGGAATGAAGGAAGGAGAAAAAAAATTGAAAATTACCTTCAGATTTCTGACTTGGTGTGGGCATCCAGCAGGGATGAAGACAGCCTCTCCAACTGTCTGTTCAAATGTCCAGGGTTCAACTCCTAGCAGTGCAAAACAATACAAATGTTTAATGAAGAGCTGGGGAATAATCGGGGTTTCCATGATGAATAAACAGGGAAACATACAGGCACAGTCATCACACTAACCAAATTCTTCCTTCAACTTCTTTTTATGCTCCACTGTTAAATAAAAGCATTGGTCATGGATTGGGTGGGTGACCTACTCACAACCAAGATTAGCCATTCAATCAAAATGACAAGGCTTAAGGTAAAAAAAGGATTCGCGGATTGGCAAAATACCCATTCTACTGGAGAACAGTAAGTGTGCCTGAACTTTGTGGAGTGCTTTCTAAGATACGCCTCTAATTTGGGAACATCCTCCCTCCTGAAAATATCCCATAGAGCACCTCCCGTGCCCTCCTTTGTTTCTTCCTCTATTATATCATCTCCAGCACTATCTAGTCCTTGAATTATTTTGTTGGGTTCAGCAGGATCATTATCTACCATATCTCTTAGCAGACATTCTTTTTGGTCCTGTGCCTTGTGTGCCCTTTTCAGCTGTCCAATGGCAGAGCGCTGTTCTTCACTTAATCCTACATCTATAGCATGTGTCAAAATGTTCACAGCATCGGACATATCAAAATGAAGCTTTGTCACAGAATCCCCTCTTCCAAGCTCTTCTCTGGTGCCATAAGCAATGTAAGTTTTAGGGCCCAAGTCTGGTTTCAAGAGACTTGGTGGAAACTTCACAGCAATGTTAAGAATCCCTGCCTTTGGGTCACTGTATTCTTGAAATGGCAATGCAGTAATGAACTCATCGCAGTGGCGGGGTAAAAGATCTTCAAACCTATCAGATGGGGGCCAGTCTTTCAGCTTCAGCATTTCAGGCCAAAAGTTCCCATATGTTCTCCCTTCCGAATAGCCTCTGAAAAACTGGCGAGTATTAATTTCCACCTGAACATTTCATAAAGCCAGTGTTGTCATAAGCAACAGCAGACCAGATCATGAACAATGTTATTACAACACATTCAGAAAGTATGATGTTTAGAGAAAATTATTTTCTAAAGAAAATAGATCATTTTGCTCTTTTAATCATAAGTTAGTTTTGACCAACTAGTGTTGGCTGAAAAATACATAACAGGAATGATAGTGATGCTCACCTCACACCAAGCCAGGCAATCGATAGCTTTCACTACAGACATCTTAGAGCTAATTTCTGAATCCGCATCTTTGCACAAGGCACGCCACATCACCATTGGCTCCCAGCTCAAATGAGTTGTTGATTCAAGAACATTGCGAATAATAACTGGTTCACCATTAATCCAGTGTTTTTGAAAGTGAAAAAGTTCATCATCTAGAGTGTCCTTTAAGGCAGGACAATACAAGTAATTGTCATGAGATCCTTCTCTAAAAGCTGCCCTCTGCAACATCTCTCTGCCTGTTGTACATTTGCACGTGAAAATTTTCTGATCAGGTTCATAAGTAGACAGCAAATTTTCTGCCTTGTTTATCAGTTCCAAAATCCATCCCATTGGAAGGATACGCTTTAGCTCCAACATACGATCACCACAGCCACCCAACTCTTTTGGAGCACAAGAAATGCTCCCATCATCATTGGCATTCCATTGCACAACCAATGGTTCATCATGATCCTTAGTAGCCTTGGGATCAGAGGGTAGTGGCTCTCCCCCATGCATATAATCAAAGCCTCTATTTTGATACTGAAATTTCACTTCAGCATGACTAGAGAGGCTCCCCTTGCGTATTTCTTGGCAACAATGCAGGCACAGTTCATAATGACATGTTGGGCAGCTGCGATGGAAGTCCATTATTGAAGTGGCACAGTAGTTGCTGCACAACATCCACGAAAGGCAGCATCTGAGCTTCACATTCAACACGTACTTTTGACTTTTTCAGTAGATACTTAGATGCTTACCAATAGACACGCTCATCATTATTACAAAAATTCTCCGCTACCTCAAGCTGGGATTCTGGTTTCCACACACAAGATGGTCATGTCAAAGTGGCGTCAAACTCAAACAAAAGAACATGTACGAGCAAAAGAAAACAAACATTACCTTGCAAGTTGGCCTCAATCAGCAACTCTTGAGTTTGTTCTTCATAGATTTGCAGAAGAATGGGAAGCAGTGACTTAATCAAATAGTGCAGATGATGAACCTTTTCACTATTCTTAATATCCTTATTTGATGTCTGAATGTCAAAAAAACCACAATTATAAGAAAATTTTTAAAGCTATGGTAGTACAGAGTGATGTAGGATGGGGAATCTTCTTCTCGTTCCTCCATCACAGAGCCTCTAATTTTATTTTGGTGAAAAATTATCCTTTAAAATCAGAAAGCTGCAGATGAAAGAGATCAAAATTCTGGATGACAGTGGTGGTAATTGGTTCTGTAACCTTGTCCATTCTATGCAGAACATCATCTTTAAACATGAAAGCTAAAGAAAAGTTTACACAGTCAGGCCAAGAAAGGAGCACTGAAAAACAAAAGCAGCGGGTGAGAAACCATGAAGGAGACAAAAAGGGTTCTCGTGCAACAAACAACCTATCAAGGAGGGGTAACTTTGTTCTGATTGTAATGCCAAAACCAAACTTTTATTTTTTTTGGACATTAATGCTAGAACTATGCATGGTAGGCCAACATGCACAGATTAAACAACTGGGGTAACTACTTAATTGCATCCTTTACTTCTGTGTAAAAAAGCTGACAACCAAAGCAGGGAAATAGATAAATACAAACCTTAATTAATCCACCCATGTGCAGACAGACATTGCAATTGCAATTTTTACGACAGAATGGACATACTTCTGCAACTTCTTCTTCCGTCATCTCAGGATACCTAGACAGATGTGAATATTTTGATACGAAGAAGCCACCAGGTTGTAAATAAACAACAAAGGGTCACCAAATAGAGCATATTAGGCAGAAAATTACCACTTCCTGATACACTGGATGCAATACATTTTGCTTTTACAGTTCTGGCAAGGAACAACAATCCTCCTTCCGTTTTTCATGCACTGATGACACTTCAACAGCAGGTCACCTTTGGCCTGATTCAGTGAAGAAAAACTAACATCCTTCACTGGAAAAGTCAACATAAATGTGTGGAACAGAAGAAGCTTCTCACTTTGATTGAAGGAATAGGCTATTGTGATTGTAGAGAAAATAGCAAGAGAACGAAATATACCTTCAGAGTTTGCGATCCACAGCTGCCATTGCCGTTTTCGTCCCTTTTCAAAGCTGAACTTGATGAGCCAGAAGATAATGAAGATAATGAATATGAAGTACAAAATGAAGCACTAGTCGAGTCCGTATCTTTCTCTCTTAAGCTCTTTGGCCTTCTTCGGCTAACCTCACAATCCAAGCTTCCGCTTCCAGATTCTATTTCTTCCTCTTTGCCTGTCTTTGAACTTGGGTTTACATGACCATTCAAAGCCCTACTTGCAGAATCCATGTCTTTCTCTTTTCCACCCTTTGGACTACTTTGATTTGCTTTACCGTCTAAATTTCTAGCTCCTTTGCGCTCTTTCATTTTCATTAGACACACTTCTTCAAATCCACCGTCTTCTGAATCATCCTCTGAATATATATCTACAAACCTACGTTTCTTATGCAAGCCATTCAATCTACTCTTTCGGGTTCTATAACTCTCTGATGATAATGTCATTGCCTTAGACAAAGTTTTTGCTCTGGGCGGGGGCGACCACTCATCATCAGAAAATTCAACTTCATTGCCATGCAAGCAATTTGGTCGATTCTTAGGAATTCCATTGCCCTCTGGAGATATTTTCATCTTCTTACGAGAAGTTTTCGCTCTTTTTGCAGGCAAACACTCATCTTCCCACAATTCAACTTTGTTTTTAACTTCTTGGGTCGACTTCATTTTCTTAGGCAAGCTTTTCTCCCTTGATGGGGTTGACCACTCATCAACTGATTCTTCTCTCTCTTCCTTCAATATTTTTTTATGGAAAACTCTTTCTTTCGCACTCCTCTGAACTCTCTTCTTTGTTGCCAGCCAGGAAATCCCCGAGTTGTCTTTCATTGTCCCCATTACATCACGAGCATCCCCATTGTTGAGCCGTTGGCCCTGCCTAGCAATCATGGCAGCCATTGTCCTGCAAGAGGTGCCAGGATATACGGATCGAGAACTAGCCTTGCCAACTCTAAAACACTAAATAGTGACTATAAATATCTTACAAGGGACTAAAAGGAATCCTTTGTGGACTTCAATCTGCATTCCTATTAGACTTAGAATTCCAAAACTGATGAGTGAAGCTTCCAACTACCCAAGTTCCAGAAATATATAAAGAACGACCAAATAATCAGCTGAAAATAAATCCCATCACAATCAAATTCCATAAATAACCGAAAGCCAAAAAGATTTTTTTTGTTTTTTTGTTTTTTTGTTTTTTTGAAAAAAGGAGAGAGAGAACAGAAAGCAATGCAATACCAATACAAAAACAGAAATTCACAACAACCCATTTCAATGGAGATTCTAAGAAGTTCCTCCAACAAAAAGAAATCAAAAACAGGAAAAAAAAAAGATTGAAAACATGAATAATCAAGAATGACATGATCAAAAAAATATATATATAAAAAGAAGGGACCTTTGAGATTGAAACAGTCGTCGGGAGGGCGATTATTGGGTATATTTTGGAAGAGTTGAATTTTGTTCATGCGTCTATACTATGAAACGGAAGATTCCGATAATGGAAAAAGCAGAGGTCGGTCAAGGTAGTAATTGAGAGACACAACACAAGGAAACAGAAACACAGAGGAGGAGGCTTCGGTTGAAGTTGAAGCACATGAATTGGGCAAAGAAGAAAAGGGTTTTCTTGAGAAGGAGAAATCTGCCATTTGATTTAAACGTGGGGGGAGGGGGAGAGAGAGAGAGAGAGAGATCATAAAACCATGGGACGGTCTGGTTGCCTGTTTATCGTTTTCAGTGGGTTTTTTCTTTTCTTTTCTTTAAGAACAACGTTTTGGGTTCTACATGTAATTAAATAAATGCCTTAATTTTATTTTTAACATGTCAAGGTGGATTGGAATCTAATAATGCTTGTTTAGCATACTTGAGATGCATTACAATCAATTTACACTTCCCAGACCCCAAAACCAACAAAAAAAAACAAAACAATTGTGCAGCCCCACAATATATCGCAGACTATAAAATACAAAAGTACATAATCTGATCCCATTAGATGTAAACCATTGGGCCACTCGTATTAGTTAGAGATGTCTCGACGAGGTTGAGAGGAATTTTTACTCCCTTAAATTTTCACACAAAATAATAATATAAAATTTTTTTAAATATATATACTCGTTAAAGAGTCAAATTAATTTAATACTAAAATAATAGCAAAAAATTTTAAGCAGAATCCTATAAAAATACATATAAATAATAATTTTTAGACTGCTACAATGATAATTTTGAGTTAGGATTTCAGTTTGATACAAAAGCATTCGTAACTATAGAAATCGGTGAATATACTCTTCTGTTACAATTTTTTTTTTTTTTAAAAAGTGCATATACTATGCAATATTTAATGCACCAGCTTCAAGACATTCACACATAACGTTTACTTAAAAAGCCGGAGTTTTTTTTTTCTTTTTACTATTATATTTATTTATTCATTTATTTAGTTTGCGACTGAAACGGACTTTTAAATAAATGAGTTTTATAGTCAAGTCCAAAATAAAAAATTTTCAATTAATAAGTGATGAATGCACAATATAAATTATTTAGTTATATTTTAATTTAATATATAAATAAATCTTTAAGTATAAATATTTTAGTAAATATATTTTTATTTTCAAAAATTAATAAGTTAGTAATTATATAAATTTATCGCATGGTTAACTTAGTCAAAGAATGGCGAGTTAAATGGTATTTCATGTAAAAATAAAAAATAAAAAATAAAAATCCTCCCTCTTATCTTTCTCTCTTCTCCCCCCGCCTTTCTTCCGCCGAATCGCCACGGCGACCCGGAAGTGCTTCCGGCGACGAAAGCCTCACCGCAATCCTCCGTAACCGCAAATCTTCCAAGACCCCTCTATGCTCACTCCTCCCGCTTCCTTGTTCTAGCCATCTCCTTTTCTTTTTTCTTTTTTTTTAATTAAAATTTGGGTCAGTTCCTATTTTCTCATTCCGTCCCCACCTTCAAAACTTTTCCTCGTTCCCCCTTCGACTGACCCACGTCAGTTCCTGATTTCTGCAGCCAGCCGGTAAGGAAGAGGGAGGAGGAGAGGAAGACAGGAGGGAGAAATTTCATATTTTTATTTTTTAATTACGAATTATATGTCACCTCACCTGACGTCATCTCATGTTATATTATTAAAATTTTACGCCTACGTGTTATGTTACGGAATTTAATAATTTTTATTTAACTAAAGATAAATTGATTATATGAAAAAAAAAATTGTATGATTATTAAATTATGACTTTTTAAAAAATTAGATTATAGGTGTTAATTGCAACGATTTTATATGAATCTAATAAGAATAGATAAAATAAAATTGTTGTATTAGGAGGGAAAAGCCGAGAGTCTCTTGGCAGTTGTGGGAGGACGCAGCTGACATTGAGAGGTTGTTGAAAGGAACAGAAGGCATCGGCGGAGGGCCTATCCGTGATTGTCAACTGCTTATCTATCTGTCTGTCTGTCGGCGCATCTCCAGCTGCCGATGTCCAATGGGGGGCAACGGGGAATGGGCCACGTGTAGCCGTACGTCAGCTGTCTCGCCTTCGGGGGCGCGGCCCGAGTCAGACCGACTCGTCCGTGCTTCTCCTACTACACCCGGCCCGCTTGATTGGAATGATTGTACAGTCGCACTGCAAAGATTGAGAATCTCATCGCGATAAATAATTTCTTTTTTTTTTTTCTCTAAATGATAAACCATACAAATAATTTACAAATTACGGGTCCAACTTATTGATTAGCGGTAATATCTTAAGTTACTGAAAGCTTGGGTACAGTAAAAATATCCAATTGAACCACTTTTAATCCTATTTTTGTAGGCGCTAGGCTTTGTTCCCTTTTTCTCTTTTTTTTTTTTATACTTTTGTTTGTCTCACTATGATAAGCCTCGAACTTGTTACTTGTTCATCCACAAATTAGGTAAGTTGGCGTCTTTTGATAAAATACTATTATAATTAAAAGTTTAGATTTATATATATATATATACTTCTAAATTTTAATCTTGAAATATGGCATATAAGAATAAATACGCATATATTTATTGCATAATTTGAAACTCAATTGACGTTTTAAAGAATAAAAATATCAATATATTTATGATTTTCCGTTTCTTCAATGACTAGATTTCTTGGATATTGTTTTGGAATTTTTCCTGAAAAGAGGGCCAGTTATTGGCAATTATATTTAAAATAAATAGGTCGAGTAATCCTAATAACATTCACCCCCAGCATGAGAACGGTCAACTTCCTTACAAATATGGGCACACATATCTGTGGTAGTAGAGGCGTTCTTAGAATTAAAGATTTTAAATCCGAAATATCAATCAATAAGAAGAACCAATTAGCCCTTTAATAAAAAGTGAAAAAAAAAAAAAAAAACCCAACTGACCTCTCAATGGATAGCTGCAAAACACAAACCGCTTTCTTGTTCACAAACACTTCATTAATTAATTAACCGATCGATTTTGTTCCCATCTCTATACAATATAAAACAGGCCATATTGCACTCATTTAACGTACAGCCAAAACTATTCTTTGCCGTCCAACTTACCCTCGGCAATGAACTGTGCCCCGGTGTGCAGTGAGATGTAATGTCCTACTCCTTGACAGCATCTGGCGAGGATGGAGAGGATGCACCACTGATTCTACTGGGCACTGGTGTGTTTCTCCGTGACTGTCGTTTTGTAGGGACTAGCACACTCTCGGTTTCCAACTTTTCGCTTATGTCTTCATCTTCATCGCCATCATCACCTTTGAAAACTGGGTGCACATATGCATTCTGAAGGTAGGCTTTCAAGTTGAAGTGTGGTTCCCTTACACGTTCCAGGGTATCCTTCATCATTGCTTCCTGGAATATCACACATAGAGATAATGAAATAATGTTACCCTGTGCTTAACTTTATGTAAATATATCTAACATTAGTGTTTCGCAGCACAAGATGCAATTTTTTCTTTTCTTCTTCTTCTTCTTCTTCTTGTTTTTTTTTTTTTTATTTCAGGTGAATCACTCTTTTTAGTCCATCAAAGAATAAAAGCAGGTGGAAAAACGTTTCTCCCACTCGAACATTATCGAGAGAGAATAAACAATATGTTATGCTGTCAAACTACTGAAAAGGCATACAGACCTGCAAAGGATATCGTACGAAAGCAGGCTCATAACGGCCTTTGCAATACTTATAGAACCATATTGTGAGTACAGGAAGGACGAGGAGAAATGGTGTAGACTGAGCAGCTTGTTTTGTACTCAAAAGTCCTATCATAATCACTTGTGAGATTAACAATGCAATAACAACACGCCCGTGGACATCAGGCCAAAATGCGGCTGCACTTTCATACTCTTGGTTGTAAACGTTAATGATCTGCAATCAAGGGAAAAGGATTAGCAAGATGATCAGCATTCCAACAATAACCTTGTAACTAAGGCTACAGCAGACATCACAAATAATGAAAAATTGGTATACATGGAACAGAACAATATTCACTAGCAGCCAAACTTATGCAAGATAATAGTATCCCCAAGACCTTGTAACCAAATATGAAGTCTCTACCTGATGACGAAATACAATGTACGCGAAGCCAAAGAAAACTATTATAAATGGTAGGAGGATGGGTGTCACTGTAGCATATACAAGACCCAAAAGAAAATAGAATTGTATACGAGGTTCTCCAGTGTTGAAACCAATACTCCCTGGATCCATTGCCTCCTCTCTGTCTTTTTCAGTCTTCACCAAAAAGAAATTCTTTAAGTGGTAAATTATTAGAGTTTTCAACAATAAGATTTCTCCAGCTATTCCAGCCCATCCATCAACCATTATGTAAGTTATGAAGAAAGTTGCTTTAATTGGAATAGCTACACCAATTGTTTTTGGAAATCTGCAAGAAGAAAAAAAAAAACAAAAAAAACAAGTGAACAAACAAACGCATAAACTTGTGAGGCTATTCATCAAAACTGCAAAAAAAACAGAATATGCAATTACACAAGTTAGATTGTACCACATAGATCAAACCATCGAGCACACAAATAAGTGCAGGATGCATGGGGTTCAACATTTACTCATGCCTGCTGCAAAACTTTCAAAAATTTCGGCTAAACGGATGCGCACCACCCAAATTCAACCGGGTCATATAACATGAAGCAAGGATACATAAAGTTGAACTTCAGGGAACTTAATGGAATTGAAGTTAGAAGTTCAATGTGTGCAAAATAATAATAATAATAATAATAATAAAGGCATACTTCAAAACACTGAAGACAAAATAGTAGTAATTAAGACATACTCGTTAACAGACTGCTTAATAAAAGAATTAAGCTGCTCAAATGCACTTCCAGCAATTATGTTCCCTAGGAACAAATTCACAATGTTGAAAAGGTAATATCTTGTTGCCGATCTTCTTTCAAGAGATGATATAGATGTGAAGCCTTCAAATCTCGACATGATCATCAAAATTGTTGGCAGGAAGATCAGAAAAAGCTTCAAGACAATCCCAGGTAGAAAACCTTGTATGAGTGATTTAATAAACTTTCTACACAAAACGCAAGAATGGGAGAAGTGTCAGTAATTTTAAACAATGGAATATTTCTAAGAGCAGAAACCTTGTGATGAGAAAGTACTAACTTTTCAATTAGAGGCTTCAGAAATGAGGCTCTTTTCTCGATTCCCTCAATACTTGCAAGAGATTGTACAAAGGCAATAGGGATCATGAAAAAGAAGGTAAGAAAGAAGAACGCTACTCCCATTATCAACCTCCTAATTGAGAGCGACACATAAGGAATGGCTAGGTTTTGCCAATATACATCACGAGGCTCTGACGCCCACTCTGTCAACCACAAAGTAGGATTTCTTGACTGCTGAGTTTGTGCACAAATTGCTGCACCCCATCGAGTTTTGAAGGAAACAAATGCCGCCGGCATGATAGAGCTTGGATCCTTTAAAACCCTTTCCCTTTCTGCCGCTACCTAAATAACAAAGGAACCATCCATAGACCAAATTACAGTGGTGATTCAAAGATTATACAGAAAAGCAGAACATAAATGGTGACAACTCTGAATGTGAAATTTAAGAAATTAAAGCATGTAACTGGCAGTAATGAGATCAGCATTTGTCATAAACACTACTGGTGTTTTGCACCTCTTACAACTGCAAATGACACTCTGAGCACATCATAAGTTTTGGGAACTTAAGATTCCCCTTGCACAATAACTTAGTGGCGTAGCAATAATGTACCATGTAGCAATGCCTTTGTTCTTATAGCTTCACTCAATTGGAAAAGGGACTTTATAAACACACATGCTCACAAGCACATTTAAATTTCTTCTCTATCTAAGACCAAGTCCTGGTGTTTCATGGGGCCCCGTGCAAATATAGCTGAGCAGGTGTTTCAGTATGTTTCACAATAATTATTGCAAAAGACACAACTATAAAAAGATGACTGCCTTACACAAGCAGATTCTAGAAGTGCATGCTCAAAAGAAACCAATATATGAAACAGTTCAAGTTTTTTTAAAAATAGTCAATTATTCAGGTAAGAATATAATATAGGAACTTACCTCTTTTGATAGCTTCTCAATTTCTGAAATGTGATAATCTATTGCATCTACTTTTTCTCCCCAAAGCCCAAGAAAGCCAGTCTGAAAGAGTAAAGTTTTGTAAAAGTTTAAGTTTGAAGCTATTATTTACTAAAGAGAATAAAGAGGGTAAATCGTTAATAGATTTTAACAAGGGAGTAGCTTTAACTTTCCTTCATCACAGGCCTTTGTGACTGGTTTCTAGAATACTTAATATTGTAGTAGTCAAGCCAATTCTGCAAATTTTTCTTCTTCTTGATCAAGCTGGCTAGTTTGTTGGCATTGCACACCACCTGTACAAGCATGTTTCAGAGATCCATAAATCGAAGGAAGGAACATCATAAAATATGATGGGCATGAAATTTGTAAAATCTCGATCATAAACTCTTGCTCATAAAATTTATAACTAGAAATGTATGTTTGATGTGCTAACTGCTCCATCTCTACTTGCAGTTTAACCCAAATTATGAACACTTGGATGAGCTACATAAAAAGTACCAAAATTTCTTTGGCCAATGGCCAAAGACTAGAAACTCAGTGGCATATTAGTGGATACTGTGGCATGCAATATTTAGAGTGACTGTGGAATGCATGGCTCATGAGAAATGTCGAGTAGAAATTGCTTTCAACTATAAAGTAAAAACAAGGAAAAACTGGCCTTTTTCATACCAATATTTGACATTTATAAGCACACAGCCCCACCCTAATCACACATAACAGTTCACTGTCTGTCAAAGATTCTCTAAACTGATTGATAATATTGCAAAGAAAAGTGTAATGATACACTTTCTTAAACTAACCAAGAAAAGAGAGTAAGGTGGAAAAGCTGTTATAAGAGACAGCGTCATCAAAACAATTGAACCGTGTTTTGCCCACTATGCATTCTCAGATTCATATTTCCCTATTACAAATAACTCCATGTCATCGTCAATCAGCATTCATTATCTATTCACTTAAAACTTGTTCAGAAAAATAATTGGCATGGGAATGTACCTGATGTGTAAGATAGTGATCTGGATGATTGACCAGGAAAAAATGTTCCACAAGCTCACTTACAGATTCATCTGGATCTGGTGGTACATTTCTAACAAGAACCTGTGAAAATAAATTTTATAGCACGATTTGTTAAAGAGGGCCATGGTACTAAACAGTAGTGACAGAAAATTACTTATAAATTTTGGAAATTTATACAACAACAACAACAAAACTTTAGCCCAAATTTTAATTGGGATTGGCTACATGGATCCTATTCCATTCTTGTATTCCATTATATTATAAACTAAGTTAGGTGTGAAATGTAATTATTCTAAATTCTTCCTAAACAAAGATGACCAATTCAACTTCAGTCATCCTCTCCTTTTCCTTTCATCAACAACTGGATTTGGTTACTCCTCTTAATTGTAGCATTCGTACATCTATATTAGATGTATTCAAAGCAAAGTTAGCATCATTGCCTCAGATAACCCCTCAATCAATGCTACACCTACCATGCACGAATATCCTCATTTCTCTTTGGTCATTCCTAGAGTAGTTACAAATCCATCTAAACATTTTCTTCCACTACACTCATTTTTTGGACAAATTGTTCCTAGGCAGCTCAACACTCACTATTGTACAACATTGTTGGATTAATAATAGAATTTACCCTTCAATGTAATGAAAATTTTGCAAGCACACAAACCACTAGTCACACATCTCCATTTTAGTCATCCAACCTGTGTTCTATAAAGGGTATCCTTCTCTCTATTTCCATCCATTTGAATAATAAAGCCTAGATAACAAAATTAACAGCATTGGAGGACTTCTGCACCATTGAATCTAACAGCGTGCCCTATCACTCTCCTAACATTGCTAAAATTGCAATACATATAATTGTTTTTGTGACTCAACCTAAATCTCTTAGATTTTGGAAAAGCTATATAGCAGTAAAATAATTTTATCAAGGAGTTGTGCAGCATGCACTTCTTCTTCAAAGTGGAACAAATTAGACCAAATTGAAGATTCAGAAAAGTGAGCATTTAATTAACTCAATAACAGAAAAAAATTTATCTCACAGTAAATTGATCCGGACGGCGTTTCTCTGAGGCAAGAAATTGCAAGCGCATTGAAGCAACTTTCTCATACTCCTTTAGCAAGATATAGAAGGTCCAAAAAGTGAAGGCATAAGCCATCACAATATGAGTCCAAAATCTGCAATTATGGGTTTGTAATGATCACCAAATTACATATAGTTTCAAAATAGACATCTTAACAAGATAGAGTACGTATCTTATTGCCAAATATCCATTAATAGATGGGTCAGCAATGACCAGAGATGGTACAGCAGCAAAAGTTATCTAACAGGGAGTCTCATACCTTTGAGACTTAAGTGGGATATTTGAGATTGAAAGCTTATCAATGTCACTGGATGTCACATTTTTCAGCTTGGCTAGCTCTAGAGTGCTATTTGTCCAGTTAACTGGTACCAGGATAGCCCATGCAAGGAGTGCAATGGGAACAAAGATCTTAAGCCTGCAAAAGCGAAAACAAGGAGCTCAGTGCTTAATAATATACATGGTTCATTTTCAGAAACATCCGGTATAATCGACACTTTTTGAAATCACTAAAAATATACCTGTCGAGGCTGGTATTTCATCATGGAATGTCAAGTGAAGCATGCAGAAATTAAAAACTCAGAGGATTTTGAAAACCCAAAAGAAAAAACAAACTCTTAGATGTAAACCTTCTTCATTGTATTCAAATATGCCAATATTAGGCCCTCACGTTTCATGTTTCATGAACCAACTAGTTTCTGGACCTTAGAAACTCAGAAGCTCAGAGACAATTCACCAATAAAGCAAAGCATAAGCTCGAGAACATATTAATGGTATCGCTGCATGACACACAGGAAGTAAAGAGCAGATTTTGAGGGTAAATAGAAAATGAGAATTTGAAAGTGGATATAATATTGGCAAAATAAAAGGATACATTTGTTCAGCAAGTAAGCAGATTGGCATTAAGAAAGTAAAAGGCAAACATTATAGACAAACCACCACATACCCTAGCAGATAAATGCGCAAGTAAGCTGCAGAATCCAACCCAGCATGTTCAATAAGCTCAGGCTCTGGCATTTTTAGGGCTTCTGGCATCCAATTCAAAAATCTCAGATATGACCTGAAGTCTAAATTCACAAACCTACGTATAAAAGCCCCAGAGTGTGTTGGACTGCTTCTTATGCCTTTAAGATACCATTTTGAGAAGTAAACCCTATCATTGAAAGGTTGAAGCCTCAAAATTGCAAATGCAAGAAGGAAAATGAATGCACTGAGAAGATTAATGGCAGCTGAAACTCCAATATCTCCAAGCGTTGCCATTATTTATAAATTGAAAAATGAAATTTGCTCCTATCAAAAAATAAGAATGCACGTATTAGTGATCACAACATTGCATCCCAAGGAATGAGTTCTGCACAACGGGGAGATACAAGTTTCAGAGAAAAGAAAACAACTGAAACAAGAGATAATATTAACACCATAAAAGTTGAGTTAACAATAAAAGCTTCGACCTATTCGATATGAAAACTATGGTAAAGAACTTTATTCACGCAAAAAAGCAAGGAATCCGGCTCAACTATAAAAGCAGGAAATTTCTCTATCACAAGCTAAGAAGACAGCTGAATTATCCATCAAGTTACTTCCACATTCACCCTACAAGGGCAAAAACTGAACAATTTCACAATTGCTGCTGCACAGCCAGAGTTGCTGAAAATTTGAAACAGAGAGAGAGAGAGAGTCAGAAGATCGCTTACGTGTTATTTCAATTATCAAGCAGAATTCTGTAATCCCTTAATGACAAATCAAGAGGCGACAAAAAAGAAAGGAAAAAAAAAGCTGACTTTACATCAAAAGTTTGAACTTTAGAGGAAGATTTCTCAATAAACTCTTTGACTTGGAAAAAGAACACAGACCAGCAGCAACAGCAGCAGCAACAGGAAGAAGAACAACTACACTTGCTGCAACACACAGTTTAGATTTGCAAAGCACAAACCTTAAAACCCAAAAACAGCACCAAATTAACCAGGACATACAAAAAAGAGAGAGTCCCAGAAAGGAAGAAAGGATAGGAAGAAAAAAAGCTTCAGACTTTGCTTACTACTTACAAAGGATTCCTTCAATCAACCAAACCACCCGCTACGTTATTTCTCAAACCAAGCAGGCCTACTAGAGATAGAGAGAGAGAGAGAACAGAGAGGGAGAGAGAGAGAGAGAGAGAGAGAGGTTGCGAGAATCGAAGTAAAGGGGGGCTGTTGGATTGCTCTCGGTATCAATCAAACTAACCGCATTATTGCACAACACCCTTTCTAAGGATAAGTACATTGCACGCCACCATACACGGAGTAACAATAATAATAATTTCATACTACCAAAATAATAATAATAAATTCGTAACAATAGCGGAGAGGGAGAGAAAAAAAAAGGGGCTCGAGACATTTGGAGTCCCTTTAGGCTCTTCAGAATTTAGATAACCAAACAACCAAACTAGAAAAGAGATTTCTTCGATGCAGTAGAGGGACGGAAGTTGTTCTGCGTGTGTCACATCGTTTGGATTTCATCTTTGACTATTTTGCTTCCAACTGCTGAAAAGAAATTGGAGAACACGGAAAAAAAAAACAAAACAAAAAAAATATACTGCTTTGACGGTATCCGCGTGCGTACCGTGTGCGCGACTCGCATCAAGGTTGTCGGAATTTATGTACCGTTGGATCAGCGTTACGCTGGGCCCCCTCTCGCACAACTGAAGTAGTTTTAAAAAGGGACAAAATATGTGTTGGAAAATGGACAAAAAAAAAAAAACACCCCAGCGATGTCGGCAACTAGCCACGTGGACATTAACGGCTTCCGGATTTCTATTATTATTATTATTTTTTGTTCCGAAGTCGGCACAGAATTGGCAAGTGGGAGTTGGAGACAATTGACCGTTGAGCAGACAAAAAAGCCCCAAAAAAAAAAAAACTAATTGACTATTATCGAAAAAAACGGTGTACATAAAAATTTCTCACTTTGCTCATTAAAAGAATTTGCTTCTTTTTTTTTTTTTTTTAATCATAGGGGGTAAGCCGATCATGCTTGCTATTATTATTATTAATATTCTAGAATACCTATTTATATTTATTTTTTCTTTCCTTTCTCTGTCCTGAAAAGGGAAACAATTTTTTTTTCTCTCTCTGTATTTTTATTCTCTCGTATAGATTTCGATTAGAAAAATGGGGGTTGTTTGTTTCTAGAGAAAGGTCAAAACATAAAATTAATTAGAATTATTCAAATATAATAATATTCTGGTTTATGAGAGGTACAGTGGTTGACGGACTGTGCAACCCCGAAAGTCACTCAATTTGACATAAAATCCTCATTCTTCGTTAAGTTCAAGAACTTCATAGTAGGTGCCTAACATTTTGCCCATTGGAGTGTCCTCACAGGACAAAACTGAATGAGAATGGCTTTGATTTAGGGGCTGGTTGTATGGGACCCAGCACACACCACATTATTGCGGTAAGAAGCTTGTTTACGTGGGAAAATTGTGGAAGATGTGGAGCAGGAGCTTCTTGCGGAGGTTGGCCTCAGGCCACCATCTTTGCCATCGAAGGAAGGGCCCATGAGATTGGACCACATGCATCAATTATTTAGTTCGACCACTGCATTCATAGTCTGATCATCAACTGTTTAGGATATTTTGGATCAAAGAGTGACGGATTTGCCAGGATATATTCTATTTTTACTTATGTATCGCTGTGCAATGAGAGGGACGAGGCTAATTATGATCTTATCACACCTTTTGGACGAGGGTGGTTTCATATATTTCTTTGTATATAAATTGTGTTCACAATCTCAAACCTCTAGCTTATTAGTTTGATTGTCATTGACGGTGCTGCCCTCTAAAACGAAGCAGCAGAAAATTCCAAAGTTCACTCTCCTCTGAAAGGTCCCTGATTGAGGTTTTAAATTGCAGCCCTTGATCGAGAACCACGACTAAAAGTTGCTTATCAGATAATGTGTGGTCTAATACTGCACACGTATTAGCTGTAATGACCACAACTGATCCCAATTAACTTTAGTGTTATCCACGGTCCACAATTCAAAAACCTATGTCCGACATGAGTGATCTTCCCCCCTCTCCGCCTAACGCACAATGAACCGGTAGAGTACCAACGCTCCAGATTCCAGGCGGGCGACTTCAGTTTATCCATACGATGTCAAGAGCCTGGTTATTGTGCGCGGATCAGCCGTAGAAGCCTTTTCAATCTCATGCAAAGCTCCAATGCAGAGTTTGTTGTGGATTTTTGCTGAGTATTTTGACGTGTTAAGTTGTGTATTTTAAATTAATATGCTTTTAAAAATTAGTTATCTTATTTTTAAATTTATTTAATTATTTATTTTATAATTTTATTAAATTGATTATCATGTATCTTTATTATAAATTATAATAATACTAATTATTAAAATTTATATTTAATTGTATTTTATATCATAAATTATTAAATTATAATTAATATAAATTAATATTTTTTTTAATTCTTTAATAGAGAGAGGATAAAAAGAAGAGGAAATATATTATTTTTTTAATAATTTATATCTTAATATTAAGTTAATTAAAAATTTAAATTATTTTTGTTATATTTCTTAAAATAATATCATACAATATTTTTTATTAATTTATTTTTATTAAAATATTATGTTATTTTATCGATTATTTTTTCGGAACATCTGCTGTCCAGGAAGTTGCAGAATTTAACCTGTTCGTGCCATGGAGAACATCTTTCTCCTGGAGATTTGACTTTTAAGTAAAATGAAATTGCTAAGTGTATAAACCACAATGCTATTGGACACTTGGCTTCGGCGGCTAATTGTAAGAATCTAAAATGACTCAAACTCTCTATGCTTTGTTCTAAGCTATAGCTTAAGTTTTTCATTTGAGTAATGTAATGTACCGAAAAGCAAAAGTTTAAGTTGAAAGCTCCCAAATGGCTCCTAGAGAAGGAAATCACATGTTCTCGTTTATAATGAGAATTTCCAAAGCAGAATGTATTTTTGTCTATATACACAGCAGGTGCCTTTTTCTCGTCATCAGCAAGACCCCACCACCTCACGAGGAGCAGCTAGCTATCCAACAGACTAACAAACCCTCCCAAAAAGAGTGAAGAACCAGAAAGGGAAATAAACGATAGAAATCAAAAGCTGCCCTACAAATTTTACACGCATACAGATATGGGTTCGACGCTGTTAGGTCAGACGAACAAGCATAGCTGCAATCCTCGGAGCTATCTTCCTGACATTAGACTAAAAAGAGCTTGGTTTTCGTACAATAGTCCCATATCCAAGTCCTCAGTGGAGGAGGAAAGTGTCATGAGGGCGACCACAATTGACCTCATGGTTGGCCTTAGTCGAGGATTTTCCTGTGTGCAAGCTTTGGCAAGCTGGGCCATCTGTTTAACGTAGCAAACCAAGAAAAGTTATCAGGTATTCGCACCGTTGACTAGCCTCTAAAGATGACACTATTCCAGCGTGAGCTGAATTGAATTTCAACCTTGAGGACCGAGTCAAGTGGGCACTTTTCTCCAAGCCTAGGATCAACAACTTTTCGGAGATCTTCTCTTGGATCAGGCTGACGGAGGACATCCTCGAACTGCATTCATAAAATTGATGAATATAACTTACTGTCGATGTTAAAGCAATACGTGTAATGTACCGTGTGCAGCAGCAGCAGTTTGACAAGAAAAACAACCAAAGCAACGAGTCCCTTTGATTCGGCAGTGGTTTCGTTTGTCTTCACCACAGCTCCCATGGCGGATATAAGTTCATAGAGGACAACTCCAAAAGCATATACGTCTACTTTGGGGGAAACATCACCATATTGAGCATACCTGAACAACAATGCCAAGATTAATTGACTCATTTCATGATTCAAAGTATACAAGGGCATGAACAAGATCAATTGATGCATGATTCAATCCAGGTTCCTTATGCTTCAAACATTCCAGAACGATTCTGGACAAGTGCACGAACAACTTCTGTCAAATATGGTATCTGGGTCAAAAAAAGACATGAAGACACAACTTACTCTGGAGACATGTATCCAAAAGTACCAACAAGACGTGTGTGCAATGAAGAACTGCCATATTCTGTCAGCTTTGTTAAGCCAAAATCTGCGACCTGCGCAGAAGAATAATGAGCAAACATTACATGAAGTATAATATTCAGAGCCCAGCAAAAAGGTAGAGGTATCGTCGACAACCTTTCCCCGGAAGTTTTTGTCAATCAAGATGTTTGCTGATTTGATATCACGGTGGATATACACGGGAACGGTGTGCTCGTGGATATATTCAAGTCCTCTGGCTGAATCTAAAGCAATTTGGACCCTGGTTGACCATGGCAATGGATCCCTTCCTGAAAGTAAAATCACAATTAGAGATATCTAATTATGTATGTTCCACACCAAGCAGTGCCATCTTCAATATGCCAATGCATTTTCTCAAATCTCACCTGAGCCGCGCAAATGCTGACTTAGATTACCCTTCTCAATGAACTCATAGACCAAGAACAGGGAACCTTCGACACAATATCCTATCAAGCGCACCTGCCACAAATTTTTTCTATGGAATAAACTGTGGAGACATGAAGGAGCATCAAGGGATGGAAAATATAGTAAATATCTCATAAGTAATCAAGAAAAAATCAATAAAGAACTTTGCAACTTAAATCTGCTACATTGTAAGTGTATTGCTGTTGCTACAAAGTCCGCGGCAGGGAGCATCATACCAGGTTCAAGTGATGAACATGCGTTAGAATGTTCAATTCAGCAAGAAATTCTTTTGATGCTTGCGTATCCATCTTCTTGATTGCTGCTTTCTGCAAGAAGGGAAGAGGAAGGGAGATCAGTAAACGGGAACGTTGATACGATTGGCAGGGAAAATGTTCCAGGTATCTTTTTTTTTTTTTTTTTTTTGTTTTTTTGGGTGGTCGAGAGTAGGGCTCAAGGCCTGAATAAAAATGTTCCTTATTTTCTTTCTCGTTTTTTTGCTATGGAGGAAATGGAACACAGCGTGGCCACTAGCCTCGCCTCTTAGTTCCGCATAGTAAACCGATGCAGAGCCACCATGGCCAATCTTGTTGGCAATGCTGAAGTTATCGGTAGCCTTAGCAAGCTCCCCATACGAGAACTCCACAGATTTATCAACCGTAATACCGGTGATCCCTGAAGACGTGGCAACTGCTGATGGTTCTGAAGATTTTTCCGAGTTACTTTCCGAACCTAAAATTCCAAAGCACAAGGAAATATCAACTACTAGTCGGCTAGAGATAGCGCATATCGTACCGATCAATAAAAGCTCGCCATATTGCAAGAGCAATGTTATCGACCAGAATATGTTTTTGAATATTAAAGAACCAATTAGAAGAGCATTACGAGTGCACCAGAGTCTCCCATTACATGGGTTTGGAAAAGGGTCGGATATAAGCAGTTTTACCATGTACATATTGAGCGTAATGGTCTTCACTTTCTGCCCAGATTAACGATTTCTCCTCTTTCTTCTTCCCATGACGAAGTCCAAAATAAAGAAAAATTGCCAAAAGGAATGCGCCGCCAACGCCTGCAATAGATACGCCAGCAATGACTTTGCCCGAAATCCCTGCTAGAACGCCATAAAAAAAGCTCAAAGCAATACCCCCCCTGTTGACCCTTACACGCTATAAACTTGAGGTAGTAGAAGCATTGAGAGCCTACCGGCTGTGCTGCAAAAGGCAAGATATAAAAAAAAAAAAAAACATTGGTTGTATAATTAGACAACCCGAAAGAACTAGACGGAAGTTCAGAGTCGAAATATGGGCTAAGGTGGTGCTAATATATCTCATACCTTGTACTTAATGGAGGAAAATTTCCAGTTTGATCTGAAAATAATTCTAGACAAAAATATTATTTCAAGGGTGTCGTGCAAATCAATAACCTATGTAACGTTTCCCCTAAAAATCCAGAGATTGATCGGCAGCAAACAAGAAAAAGCCATCAACAATGACGTATCGACTATTAGTTTTATTAATCTCTATTATTCAAATGATAAGTAAGCAACAAATCTTTATAAATATATGATTTCTCATCTATTGTTTCTTTCCAGCATTCATAATTTAATGCTGCCAATAACATATATATATATATATATATATATATACTTATAAAAAAAAAACAAAAACAAAAAACTAGAGATTAAATCCTATACTTGAACGAACCCAAAAATTCAGGTAACCCAATAACATGTTTTAGTTACTCCAAAGACACGACTGATATGCAGAACATAGGTTGTCGAAAATCCCGAGGGATGTGTCAAACATTATATAGAACATCATAGACTCCCGACACCGCGTCGACGCCAGAAGACGGAGAGTAATGACTTTGCCGGTCCAATCGTGGGGCGAAACCTAAGATTCATTAGAAAGTTCAGCATTTGCCAACGATCGGCAATCGGCAGGCTCAAGGGCAGCTTAATTATTACCAAAGTCAACATTATGCTCTCACGACCATTGAGATTATTAAGGAGAACGGTTACATATATATTATTTGTAATGCCAGTAGTTTGTCCATGAATTCCGTCTGGCGTCCTACTATCAAAAGAACAAAACTTGTCAATTCGGGTCGTCTATCAATGCTTGTTTTCGTAACGAAACAAACAAAAGAAAAAAAGTAGTGTCTATATTCAACGGACCGGACCGGCTAATAAGACAGCCTCATGGTCTATTGGATCAAAGTTTGGACTTTATGTAATTGTGCCGCGTAGAGTTTAGTTTTGCTACATTTGCCATTTAATGAATTGTTTGCAATTTTAAAATTAACTAACCTTTCGCCGGCACGTAAACAAGTCCAGTCCCTGCACTAAAATTGGACCCCGGGTTATACCTCCGCAGCAAGTCAGCCGGCACGCCGGATTCCGCCGCGACGGACGACAGGATGTCGCCGGGCCGAAGAGGGTACGTTGCGAACAGCCCATAATCCTTGGACACGTGTTTATCTCCACATGAGCAATTCACGGTCACGTTAATGGGAGCATCATCTGGAATCCTGGTGTTACCATAGGTATTCACCCTATGCACCCAGTCCGCTGTCGTAAGGTTAGCAAAGGCATTTTTGGCAATAATCCTGTAGGTGTCACCTGACTGAGGGATGTAAGAGAAGGTGTGGCCCAAAAAGTCACCGTTGAGACAGTCACACGAGAAGGGAACGTTGATTCTTGTGCCACTGAGTATGCTGTCTTGGTTGGGAATGCCAGGATTATAGAGGAGAATACGGGGGACGTTTTGTCCAAAGATGTTGCTTATATAAGTGAGGTTTGATCCTTCCCACGCGTAATAAGATGCCAAGGCGAGGCTACAACCAGTTTTACAACTGGCATGGGCGGCTCTGGGTGGGAAGAAGAGGAGAAGAGCGGCATGGAGGACTAGGAGTCGAAAGAGCATTGGCGGGCGGTTTCCGTTGGAGAATATGATCATCCTGTGGAGAGAGGAGTTGGGGAAAATGGGATCACAGCGATCATCATCGGAGCAAATAGGAAGCAGCTGAGACAGACAACTTGTTGGTTATGCTGTTTGTTACATTGGCCACTTCTGATGGGGTGGTTTTTTCTTCTGTTCATATATGCCGCCGATGCCATCCATCACCGTGGACACCTACTCCCGCTTTTGGTCGTTTCCTGCTCGGTCCGAGATTCGTTCACAGAGGACTGTGCCACCGATATTATTCTGATCCAGCCCGCATCCTCGGTCCGTGAAATTGAACACATGGACTTGTCTCTTTACTATCCCTGGCTCCATCCAAGAAATTTGAGCTGGATTCGTGACTAATCTAGAATGGGCTGCATAAGAATTTCTACACCTCCCGCATCGCCCCGTGTGTCCAACAGGCTTCCCAAAATGTCCAACACTGTGGAAAACATCTATCAAAATATTTTGAAAAGATAAAATTAAATTAAATTAAAAAAAAATTCACACTCGCGTTTTGGATAGGAGAAGAAGAACATGTCTTGGAACCTTTTAAATACAATTAAAACAAGATTTAATATAAAAAATAACTCTGATTCTTCAGTTTTGTAATAAATTCGATATTACTTTTTAAGATACAACAGATTAGATTTTATAAATTATTATTATTATATCAAATATAACACATCGTGAATTAAAACTAATAAATCCTGTTAGATGTGTTAAAATGGCCTGTTGACTGGGCTATTTTGCACAAAGTGGACGTAAGACAAATATATGATTGAATTGTGTAAATCTCATAAGTTTACTGCACTCAAGTTGATTGGCTCAAATCTAATATTAAATAGAACCTAACCAAATCAAAAGATAAATAAATAAAGCAATGATCTATTAATATACTTTAACTAGATCGCTTATTTAGAGTAATTACTCTATCAATTTCCTATGAAAGGACGGAAAAGAGGTTCAAGTTCTATCTTTTCTATTTTTCTCCTCCTACGTATGTATGGACTATATGGTCCTCTCTTCAGATCAACGAAAAAAAAAAAAAGATAATACAATCCTGAAATAGAAAATTAAAAAAAAAAAGAAACAAATAACCTAAATACTTTCCCCGTTATATCAACGAAAGACCCTAAATGGGAGCTGCAGAATGCCAATCAATCGGCTGCGGGTGGTGGGGTTATTGGGCAAGGGAACGGAACGTAGCTCCAGAGCTTCTGAAATCGATGCTTCGGCTAAGACTAAATTTGAAATCAATAAAATTGAGTGCTGAGACTAAAACTTTATCGGATTGAAGATGGAAAGAAGATGGAGACACTGAGATTTCTAAGGGTTTAGGTAGTCGTTGATACGGAGTTTTTGTGGTTGTCCTTTAGTTACAAAGAACTAGACTGTCTACTGACAAAAACCCACCTCCCGCTACTGAGGAAACACCCCAGTTAATGGTGAAGACTTTGAACATCCATATGCAAAGTTTTAGGTTGGAATCTTCGTAAAGCGAATATGAGATTTATTAAAAAGATACCGTTCCAGAACCCCCAGGAGAAAAAAAAAAAAAAAAAAGGGAGATGCAGCCCGACTTGGAGTTAACGTTCAATCAATTTGAACATTACGTTTAATAAATTTCAATCAATTTCTTCGAAAAAAAAAAAAAGTGGTTCGGCCAATTTAATAATCACAAAGAAAAGTCGAAGTTCAACTGTTCAATTCATGACAATTACATTTAATATATTCTATGAGATTGTTGAACGCCACAAATTTTATGAGATGGTTGTTGTCTGGCTTCTGAATGCTGTGCTTTGACCCAAACTATTGTTCGTGTACGTGGATGGCCGTTTTTGTAGATGCATGATATAGAGAATAGCTTAAACCTTCTCGTGTGATTCCTGAGTACTTTTATTCCCAAGGAAATTGCTCAGTGATCTTTCACTCTATTGTTTTCCGCTATACAAGTACAATCCCTTCCCTACTTTTCACAGTACCTCCTTTTTCTTTTTTTCTTCTTTTTTTTTAATGTCTGTTTGACACAGAAAGCTGTGACACGCCTTATAGTATGGAAACAAGGCATACAATGTTTTCCATCAAATCCCCAATGAAAATAAGGCATCTTGCTGTCAGTTCACATACCTTATCCTCCATTCACTTGTTATAAGCCTTTACGATGCCACTTAACTACCATTGGCAAAATGTCTGCCAAAAGAAAAATGGAGGACTTTGATGTATCCCACGCAACCTAATCCGCAGTCATTTCTTGTTCCTTCTGTGGCTACAAAACAAAGCCAAACCAGATCCAGTAAATAAGATGGCATTCACTGGACAAGCTTTTTTGGGATATCGAAAAAATAAAAATAAAAATGTCTGTAGCTATAAAATAAAAAAATTTTAGTGTGTGCGCAAAGATGCGGCAATACATGCGTTGACCCATGCAATGAAGCTCAAATTCACAAGCATCTTACCATAAGACAGCATTGGACATCCAATGAAGCATGTATGTACCCGGTGCTGAAATATGACTGAGCATATTCTTCAATATTCTCCACCCTACGGACCAAGCATATACATAGATGTTACTCAGGGTAGAAAACAATTTGCTATGGTAGTTGCATATTCTGGCTGCAAATAAATCAAATAGATTTCAAGCATTACTCATCCTTACTTTTAGCAGGTCAAACAAAGGTAGGAAGTATTGGCAGAAAAGTCAATGAGACAATCTATTCTTATCAGCTCAACTGCATTTGGCAGTCTTCCAGGAGGAAGGGAGTCAGATGTAGGCTTCAAATCCAATCCACCGATACCATATGTAAAAAGGGCTTTTCCCATTGTTGTATTATGAAATAAACTAAAAGTAAATGTTCGCTTTTGTCAAGAGAATTACCTGTAAACATAATTTACCATGATACCTCCACTCTGGCAGAGGCCTTTCTCTGATCGGTCTGCCATCCAATTTATTCTTTCTATCATCTGCTTTACATTAAAATATCCGAATTTAATCTTACATATTTTTAACTGAGAAGCATGCTGTTTCCAAGAGTCCCAATTTCGTGGTTCACAAACTACAACCAATACTCAGATTACATGTGATCCATATGTCTGCAATAGCAACCCTTGCAATAGAGAGCGTGTTACGAAACTACATTGGTTTTCCCCTACAAATGCAATTGCTAAGAACAATTAAGTTTCTACTGCACTTAAAAGATTGTAAGACATACCGCACCATTCTGCAAGTGAAAATTTGCAACAGAATCCAAAGCCTTTCCCCTCTTTTTCTCTTGCAGAAGGTACCTGCAATTTAGACAACCAACATCTGCAAACTGTATCCCACAATAACAATCAAAAAGCTCCGCACAACATTTTAGAAGTTCAAAATACAAGTTAACAAATTTATAAGACCACCCATGTGCCACTCATCATGCTGACCAATCATTTTTCATGCACCAAAGGGAATGAATGCATATTGAGAGGCATAGTTTCCCCGTTTCTGTTATAGATCTTGATGGAAAGTTTGTAAGGATACCTAGTGCATAGTCGCATTAGACAGTGTTTTAATGCTGAAAGCAATTCAGGCGATTTGGTCCACTCAAAGTTTGGTGATGCCAGCAAGTTGAGCATTACTTCCATTCCATCTTTTCCAGTAGGAATGCTCCTACAAAGCAATTGTTATTAAAAGTTTCTTTGTCTTAGGGTTGAAAAATAATTTTACTGGAACAATCTAAGTCACAAGCACAGTAAAATCGAAGATATACTGAAATAAATGTAAAACTTACTTGGTACAACTCATGAGTAACTCCTCTTCGTCTGGTTCAAGTAAGTTTTCCTGAAAAGTAGAACCAGATCCACCCGTTGAAGAGTGCGACACATTCGCTCCTTCGGCAAGGACTGATTGAGAGGCCAACTTAGATAGCAGCCATTGCATAAATCCAGGGATTGGGCTTAGCGTTGCAAATGTCTTAGCAGAGAACAAAAAATTGTCAGTGAAAACACAGCCAGGAGGCCCAGAAGCATGATATTGAAACTTAAACTGTTCCCTCTCTTCTTTGACTGCATGAGCAGTGTTAATTAACTGATCTGGTTGTAGAGACGATTTATTAACGTAGTAAAATTAACCTATAACAAGAGAAACAAAACTACTTACCGATACGTGTGGCATGTCTCTTTTCACTAGGGTAATAACACGTTTAATAAGAAATTTTCCAAGGTTGATCCCTGCTAAACCAGGCTGTCAAATTTCTGTAAGCTGACAGTCAGGTACAAGCAGATAAACAAAGATTGCAATTGAATGTTAGAAAAATATAAAGTCACCAACAAACTTGCATGCCCAGAAAAAAATAACAACTATGAGGAGCAACCATCATATCTGCAATGCATCATATTAAAAGATTGACTGGCTAAATCAAAACTTTGAAGCCTCCATACTTGTAAATCTATCATCCTTAAGAAGCTCAAATAAAAAGAAGAAAGGCAATTATCATAGGCCACATCATAAACAAAAAGGGAAATTCATGATTGTAAGGAAGGGGAAAATACATGCTGAGAAGCTGGATATTTTGCTTATGATTTTTCTAGAAAGATTAGTCTACATCGCCAGGTAATGAGACACAGAGAATGTCACACACTAGAGAGGTCAAACACACCATATTTAATGAGCAGTTTTGATTCCAGAAAAGAGGCAGAGCAAAGCTTTATACAGCATGGGCAAAACCAAAGAGTAACTGTCAGTAACTAATCTTACCTGAGATGATGATATAGAATAAAACAATGCACAGGTTGCCTCAGGTTCAGGGATAGGAGGATTATCCCACAGAACTTCCTGTTCAAGTTAAAAAAAAAAAAAGTTAAATGATGCACTTAAAGAGCCAGTAGTGTATGCCACACTAAGAACCATTCCAAATATCACATTTTTCGGAGACAAGGCAAGTGGAATAACCTGAATTGTCTGAGCCACATTCTTTAGAAGGGCAACTTCTATGAAAATAAGGGGTTCACCTAAGAGAATGGTAAAGACCACATAGCATCTAATAATTAGTAAACAAATGATAGAAAAACAGAGCCAGCTTGATTAATTTTTGATGAGCCAACACCAGTAGTTAACCGAGAAAGATAAAAAATTTCACCCGTGAATTTATATTTTGTTTCCTTAGCATTATTTCTGATAAGTGATTTCATCATTCTTCTATGAGAAAGTCTTGCCTACATATTTGGAACATTGCTTTATATTCTTTTTTGGTGTTGGAAGCATTAAAATGACTTCTAACCAGGTATTGCTGGATGCAAATATCCAAAACAACGGCGTCCAATGCCCAACCTTCTTTTGAGATCTAAAAGATTGCTGATTGGGTGCACGGCCTATAAAGGAGACAGTTGTCAGAAAACTCATTGCCCACACCATAACACAACGATTGGTGCAGGAAAGTGAAACAAAACATACCTCATAAGCTACAATTTTTTCCAGCAAGGAAGCAGGATCATCCCATGTAATCTGGTGAAGCTGCAATGCAGCAGGACTTAGCCAAGTACTAAGCTTCTCCTTCAAACAAGAGTCTAACGCTCGCAAAGATGGAATATTTTCCTCCCTGTATACAATAAAGAGAAATTCGAGCATTCTGAAATCCATTGCCATGCATATTCAAAGATATTCACATAAAAATAACATGGCAGAAGTAAATACAATGACTAACTACTAGTACACACCAGCTACTGCAACTGAATTTAGAATAATGGCTTTGTCACAGAACCTTTGAGCTGGAGGTCACAGGTTTGAGTCCCAGAATAGCCCCGTTGTAATACAGGGCTAAAGGCTGTATACATCTGATCCCTCTCAAAACTCCACAAAGTGGGAGCCTAGTGCATTGAAACACTTTTATTTATTTATTTTAACAGAACCATTTTGTCAAGAGAGGATAGTGTTCTGTAATACTTCACCTATTTTCACAAAATCTTCTACAGGGCCATGGGACAATTCAAAAGATAATGTAGACATGAACGAAAGACCATAGTCTTACTCAAGAAAAGACAAGATATCAGCTCGAAGAACAGACAAAAACTTCAACCCGCCTGGGTGGCTGTTTAGTCGATCAAAAAGTATTCCATGTGATGGTTTGAGAGCTTGTCTCAAGTTTCTCTCTATGCGATAGAAAGGAGAAAGCATGCCCTCCTCGTCATGGCTACTTGATCGGCCTTCAATACCCAACACCCAAAACGTTTAGTTTTAGGCACCTCAAGCTCACAGATGCAAAACAAACATAAATTAAGAGTAGCATGTCATCAAAAGACAGCAAAATGCATCATTACAAATCTCACCGCTTGGAAGTTGTAGTCCAAGATATTGCTTCATCAATTCACGTACTTGTGTCCTATTAAGATCATACTCTTTAGCGAGTACGAGCAACAATTTCCTACGGTTCTCACAAGAAAGGCTAAAATAACCCTGCACTAAATAAAACAATGACCATCAGGACACAGATGACAGAAATAACTAGATTTCAAATGAATATTGTGACAAGAAATCAGCCGAAATCCCCGACCTCCGAGAAACTGTTAAGTACAGCATCCAGAACTTCAGTCTTGTTCATCGATATAGCAGAATGCATTGATTCTCGGACAGGATCAAAATCCCTACACAAGAGCATTTATTAATTATCATTCTAATGAAACAAACAAGAGGAGGGACATTAGTGCAGGAAGCATTTACATTAGGAACACATAGGAATAAGGATAAAAGAAACGGTAGCCGACCTCTCCTTAAAAGGGGAGGCATTGAAGTTGTTGCTTCCTTCGCCGGAAGGGTGTCCGGAAACATGGCCTGCTTGAGAATTGGACACCATTGGATTGACCCCGTTTGGCTGCAACAGAATATAACAAAGAAACAAGCGACATATTAAAACACAATTTCGTTTTTTCTTTCTTGAAGAAGAAAAACGAGAAACACGAACAGCTTTCCAATTAATGAAGCACAAATGGGGCAACTGAATGACTCGCACTCACGGCGAGAGGGGAGAGGGACATGGAGCTGCTTCTGCTTGGATCGGCTGGTCTCATCCTTGCCCGGAGCAAGATTGCCAGGCCTTTCTTGTTCATTTTTTTTTTCCTTTTTTCAATTTTTCTTTTTATTTTTTATTTTTTTACATTTCAACTCTCTCTCTCTCTCTCTCTCTCTCTCTCTCTCTCTCCTTTTTTTTTCTTTTTCTTACACGTTACAGGGCCACCGACGGTGACGTGGGTTCCTCCTCCGCGACTGAAATTTGGGGGGCCCGATGGCCTTGGATTTTCGTATGGGCCTCGGTTTGTTTCTCTGACGACGTCGTTTTTGGTCGTTGCCGTGCACTGCCGGTGGCTGAGGAGGAACCTTCGGCTTTTTTGGGGCCCTAGCCCCCCCGACCAACAGATTTTTGGCAATGCAGAATAGGCCTGCGGCCGAACCCAACCCAAAAACCTGAGATCGCCTTAGCCGGAGGGATGATCCTCTGGTGTCACGTCGCATTGACCTTTGAGCTTGGAATCGTGGATTTGGCATCATTTTTAGAATCATCATTTGTTTGTAATTTTAACTTGACGGTAAATATTATAAATAAAAAAAAAAAAAACAACAAAATTTACCTTTGAACTTTTTCCACAACTGACAATTCCTCCCTCGGGTAAAAGTTTATCGCTAGAGAATACGACCCCACCCAATTAGACAACAAATAAAAAAAAAAAAAAGAAAATCAAAACTTTTCATCAAAATATGTCTATAATATAATAAACTTGATAATATGTGCAATAATAATGGTAAATATGCGCAACAATAATTCAAAAAAGTACAATAACCATGATAATCGCATTCACACATATTGAATTCATTTAATTTCATGGTTATTATATTATTTTTTTAAAACATCTTATTGCATATTCTGTGTACATTATTACCATTATTACACTTTTTGACAATTTGTTACACATTTTTTGTCATATTGTTACACACAAATTTCAAATTTTAGTTGTTTATTATTATTTTTTTTTTCATGTGTGCAATTCGGAGTGACGTCGTGCCGTTGAATTGTGGTCAAATAGAGCTCTTCCCTCTTCAAACGGTTATTAATATTATTCATTTTGTTTCGTTTCCTCAACTTTTACATCTGTACGGCATCAATTTTATCGGATCCCCCGTAAGGGACTCCATCTGAGCTATTAAGACGCGCTACTTCTGGCAGAGGAGGGTCACGTGGACTATTTGGAACTTGGAAACAAACCAAGTTGTAGCAGTGTTGTGGTAGATGAACTGGGACACAAGCTAACGAGAGCGAGGACCGGATTCAACGCAGAAAATAAACAAGAAGGAAGGGTCTCAATTATCGTCGGACGACTTGTAAGAAGCAATTCTCGAGAATTTTACCCGCATCGATTTGTCAGATAAAATCTTCGGGCCCTAAGAGTCGATGCAGTTGCCTCGGTTAAGAAGCCCGCGGGCCGGAGCCTGCCAAGAGATTGGCACAAAGCACCCCTTATTGTCTGCAATCATTATTCTGATGCAAGGTACAAATAATGAAAAATGTTAGAAACTCTTTTTTTTTTTTAATAAATAAATTATTTTTGAGAATCAGCAATTCGAATGCCTGAAACTGTGTTGATTGTGTTGGCCGTCTTCTTAATTTATTTACTGTATATAATATGCACAGAGCTCTCAAACAACTCTGAAGTTTTACACGCCCACATAAAAATTATGAGAAGCGATATGCAACGCGGATGCTGAAAGACGTAGGAAATCAACAGTCCAACAACGTCGTCAAAACGTGCATTTGATCAATTGTAAGTTGTTGCCGCCGTGGCCAGGGTTTATATATTGATACAAGAAAGTGATTTACAGTGAGATTTTCCACCGAAGAATCTTAGTTTAAAGGTTGTTCTAGGGCCGACCGACAGGGGCCTGCATCAGTGCACCCAACTGGTTTCTGTAGCTCAGGGTTATGCTATTCATGTGCTATCTATCATGTTAGTACATGCTTGTCTCTTGCTTTCGAAGAACATGACCCAAAAATAATAATAATAAATAAGCGAATGCTTGACAACTGGATCGATTCTTCGCTTCCTTCTTTTTTTGCGTGATTTGGACTTGCAATGTGGTAATTAATAATTCCTCGTGACCCTCTTTGCCTCTCTTTTTGCATCTCTCCCCTTCTCTCTTCTCCCTCCCAACTCCCAAGCCCCATTTCCGCCCCTGGACCCAGCATTGAAAGCTGCAGCTAAAAATTTAATGAGACCCAAAATAAGATTGTCACGATTTGGGTCTGACGAATTTATGACCCCGTGTGACCCGAGTACACTCATAAATATTCCGAACCATTCCACCGTCGATCCATTTTCTTTCATACGAGATGCCGGCTCGGCCCGGCGTAAATTAAACACAAATGATTTGTGATAATATCGGCCTGAGAATTGAACGTTGATTTGAAACAAATAGGGAACACACCCACTTACCAACTGAAGCGCACTACACAATCGTCATTAGTTGATCACTAATTTGCCAAATTTAAATGCGAATCCAAAATCGTCGTCGTACGCAACACTCAGTCAATCGTCCAACTGGCCGACCGTGCGCGGGTTCGTATTCGTAATTAATTGTAAGGTACATCCGCTTTCTATCAAATCAAAACCATTTACGCCCAATTGCACAGCACCTTGACATCCATGAACACGTTGACCATGCATAAAATCTAAATAATTTCCAATTAAACAGCGGTTGCAGTTGGGTGTCGTTATCACTCAAGAGCATGGGGTCCTCCCACGTGTGATTGTACATGGGAGTGCTTTTCTTAAATTTTCGGATTCAAAAAATTGCTTTTTCAAGGAGTCCAAGTCAGATCACGGGGGCATTGAAAATTACTATTTCTATTGTTATTATTATTGTTGTTGTTGTTATTTGTCATGGTTACTACTCATGTCAGGGGGGAAAAGAATAAGATCTTAGACAACAGCAAGCATCCGGATTCTGAGACTGATTAGTGCAAGTTCGCTGTCGGTTACCTCCCAAAAAAAACAAGAAGAGAGAGAGAGAGAGAGAGGGAGGGGGTAAAACAAAAGAGTGTTGTTTGTGAAAGGTGGAACGTACGCAATTCGCCAATTAAACTTGCCCACGTGACTATAAATGACTCTGCCTCTACTTGCTTGCTCACCCTCGCGTGCTTTGTATTCGGAGAACTAAGGTGCATGGTCGAGGGCACGGCCAGCTATAGAAAACTATTTTTTTTGTACAACTCGAAATATGCAATGCATTATTTTAAAATACTGTGTTATGTATTTTTTTTTATCTCTACAATACAATATATATTTCTTTAGAAAATACTGTACATTTTACATATTGTTTTTAAACATAAGAAAAAGGGTCACTGTAACTCACACAACGCGCGGCCCCCGCACCCCCCACCGCGTGCCGACCTAATTTTCCCTTGGTATTTTATTGCATGACTCTATCTTAAACACGTCATCCGGTCAACGACTCCGAGCTTTTCCATGGACAACGGGAAGGAATTTCCGGATAGTTGAGAAATAGAACATAGCCATAGCCATATGATCGTTGTTGGTATTGATTGGAGTCTAGTAGCCCTTCTCTTTCTTTTCCTTTCCTTTCTATATATATATATATATATATATATACACCCTAAACCCTAAACCCTAAACCTCAAAAGAGGGAAATGAAGTTACTGTTTTGATGGACCCAAACCGAAGGTGTGGTATAGAATCATTCTTAAGTAGTATCAGCACTGTCTGCATGCCCAAAAACCTTTTCATTGTTCTCTCACCCCTAAAAAAAGAGCCCTTCGGCAGAGGGCAGAGGCCCGGAAAAAGGGGGAAGAAAGAGCCCACAAGCGGACAATATGGTCATTTTCGCAAGCCCCCCGTCGGCTCTAGCTGGTCCTCGATCTATCTTGCCACGCAAGCCCCCTCGGGGCCGAGGACTTGGTCAGGGTCAGAACCTCGGAGTTGTCCTCCCCCGACCCTACGCCCGTCGGTTGGTGCCCTCTCACGAAAAGCAAAAATTTGTAACTTTTTCATTCTTTTTTAATTTTTATTTTTTTGGGGTTTTGGATTGTGGGTCTATTGACTAAGTAATTCATATTACAAAATACTGAATGTTGGACGATTATTATAACATCTCCCTCGTAGAGAATAGTGTTGTTGCACAATAATACCGTTACATTTTCGTGTTGGATGTTTATTTTAGTTACTAGTTAGACAGGCCGCTCGATTCTCATTGGATCCACACAGATCCTTCATTTTTTGAAGAAAAAAAAATTGTTTCACAAACAATTAGATAAATGTCGAAGTGGTTAAGCCACCGTACCAACCACTACGATCCGCCCACTGACTATATACGTTGGTTTAATTAACTTTTACTCTTATGTCTTTTAATTTATTGTAATTTAAAATTGACCAAATAGTGTCTATAATTTAATGATTAAGAAATTTAAAATTTTATCTTTTAACATTAAAATTTGTAATATATATATATATATAAAGATTTTTTTTTTACTATATAATTTGTAATTAAATTAATTTAGAAAATTATCGAAGAAGTAGAAGCCAAAGTCCAAACTTCAAAATCAAATCTTTTTACTTTTCTTCTGTTTACATGATTTTTCCTCTCTCTCTCTCTCTCTCTCTCTCTGAAACGACTCCTTTTTTTCAGCCGACACCCGAAATATGACAGTAACAAGTAACAACAACTGTACAACACACGCACGCGCTCTCTCTTTCTTGGTCACTACTCTTTGACACTCTCTGTGCTTCGAATCTATCTACGTCTCGCTGGAGGCCGGCCCCTTTCCTTTTAATGGCGATGCCTCTAGCCACTGACCCCGATGTCAACCTCATCGACAACCCCTTTTCCTACTCTTCTTCTTGATTATTTTTCTTTTTCTTCTTCTTCTTCTTCTTCTTCTCATTGGCTTGTGCGTCCGGGGTTCTCAACCATGCGCTGTCGCCCTTCCGTCACTGTCCTCTAAACGCCTCCATTACAATGGCAGTGAAGCCCCTTTCTTTCTGCTCTTTTTATATAACTCGTTCTTTCTCACTCTCTGAGTCTGTACATGTTTTCCTGTTGCTTGTCTCCATCTTCTCCGCCTTCCCGCTTCTTGTTCGTTGCACTACCGACGATTCTGATGGTATATACATATATATATTTTTTTGGTTTTTGAAAAGTTTTTATTTTTCTCGAGAGTGTGATCGATTGGTTTTGACTTGACTGTTAGTCTGACGGTGATGAGTGAGCTTAGAAGTTGATGCCTTTTGGGGTGTTGGAGAGAATGCGATGGGACTTTCACTTTTTTTATTTTTCATTTTTGCTCTTATTGAACGTCTGGTTCTTTAATTTCTGTTTGTTTCCCTGGAAAATGCGGAAAATTATGGAAATATAGCCGTATAGTTTTCTATTTAATGTTTTAGTTTCTGTATTCCAATAAGACAAAGGAAATATTTGTTTACCTTAGCTTCAAAAGAAGGTGCATAGTTCTATTAGGCCACGATTTGTTGGGTCTGCGCTAAGATCAAATCATCTAAAACTCGTTCCCTCTTGATATGTTGGTTTGAAATTTTGTTCCCAGTTCCCTTTAATTTCAGCAAATTAATGAACAATTTACGCGGGCCTTTTTTTTCCTCCTAATTGATAATTGGTTTTTCTTTTCTTGGCTTTGATCATTTTTGCCATTATTGCAGTTCAAGCCGCACAGGTTTTGTACACTTCATTAGGTAGTCCTTCACAGCTAACTAATTGGAAAACTAACGGTGGTGATCCGTGCGGAGAGTCATGGAAAGGGATCACTTGTCATGGATCAGCTGTTGTTTCAATGTATGAGCATTCATCACTAACGTGGCCTTAATTAATCTAATGTTGTTTTTCTCCCGTTGAATTTTTTTCTTCACTATTGTTATTTTTTTGGCTGTTGTTCAATAGTCAAATATCTGGATTAGGACTCAGCGGGACAATGGGATACTTACTTTCCAACCTCTTGTCCTTAAGAACATTGTAAGAGAAGTGTTGCTTTATTTCATTTTATTTGGTGCAAGTGATTGTGCTTGTTTTTCCTGTTGAATTATTTATGACTATCCTTTTCTTGTTTGTTAGTGATCTGAGTGATAACAATATTCACGATTCAATTCCATACCAGTTACCGCCGAATGTTACAAGCCTGTATGTTCATTTGTGTTGGCTGTTTCTATTCTTTTTGGAGCTGTTATTTAGTTAATTGTTTAGTAATGTGACCGTCACTAGTAATGCATAATGCAGAAATCTTGCAAGGAACAACTTAAGCGGAAATCTTCCTTATTCCATTTCAAGCATGGTTTCTCTTGCATCCCTGTGAGTGGTCCTGATTCACCTTGAATGCTGTGGAGTCTTCTCGAAATTTTTATTTTGTGACTAACATTCTTTATTTTAGGAATATAAGCGGCAACTCACTTTCGCAATCTGTTGGGGACATTTTTTCCAATCTTTCTCTCCTTTCCACCCTGTAAGATGTCTTGCTCTACGACATCTCTGTCCTATTTTCATTTTTCCCTTCCAAGTTTCCGTAGAGTTTTGGGCTTCAAAGGTTTTTGTGCCAAGTGGATACTGTGTCATGGTTATCATTTTTGTATAGTTGTAGACCATTTCATATCTCTTACATCATTTACTTTTAAGTAACTTATGCCATATTGCCACTACAGAAAGGGACTCATTCTCATCCTGCCATTTGAGTAACTTAAGCCACTTTGCAATTGATTGTGGTTTCTGAGCTGAGTATGACTTTGATTGTTTAGATTTTTACTTGTGCATCTGCATTATTGAACATGTGATAAAATCCCCTTGTGATGTGCCTCTACTTCAATGAGGATTTATGTCATTTTAAACTATATTTGTCAACCCTTTTTGGTTTCAAGTTCTCATTTGTGACCTCTCTTTAACAGTATCCATGGTTGCTTTCCTTGTTGATGCAGGGATCTTTCTTTCAACAACTTCAGTGGAGATCTCCCCACTTCTTTTACCTCATTGTCCAATCTCTCAACCCTGTTAGTACTTGACTGCTAAACAATTAAGCCAAAAAAATTTAAGACTATGACTCCAGAAATTGTGTAATTTGACAACGGATATTCTAACATGTGGCAGCTTTGTTCAGAACAACCAATTGAGTGGTTCTCTCAATGTTGTCACGGGATTGCCTTTGACTACTCTGTAAGTTCTCTTAAATGTTGGGGTGGCAAACGGATTTTTTGGGTACATATCAGAAAAATTACAGATTTTGTACAAACCTGTTCTCATTACAGTTTCTATGTTCAACAGAAATGTCGCCAACAATCATTTCAGTGGATGGATCCCTCGAGAGCTTAGTTCAATCCCAAATTTTATGTAACTTCTTATGCTTGGTGCTACTTTCATTCCAAAGATCATACTGTTTCTTTTTGTACTATGTAATGACTTTGTCTCCATAAATAAGACAGATATAATGCTAATTCTTTCAACAATGGTCCTGCTCCTCCTCCACCACCATATACCCCACCACCTTTCAGTGGATCTCGCAATCGTAGTCATTCAGGATCAGGAGAACGTACACCCTCATCTTCTAGTGGTCCATCATTTCAGTCTGGCATGACGCTGACAGTGGGAGCTATTGTAGGCATAGCCTTGGGTGCTGTTTTTCTGGTTTTCATCGCAATACTTGCTCTTGTTCTCGGCAATAGAAGGGAGAAAAGGAAGGATATTGGTTCTATAGCTTCCCAGGGAAGTTGCGCTGGTGGCACAAGTGCTGGTAGGCATTTCTTCATGTATTTCTTTGTTTTGCTGAAAATAGCTTTCTTTGAATATCTGAGACTATTTAGTCTTGCTAATGCTACAATGGAATTCAGATTATGTCGTGTGATGAATCTATGATAACTAGTAACACATCTACCAAGGGGCAATGCATAATACATTTCCAACCTCTTCTGGTTCATTCACTTTTTAATTTGCCTTCATCAAAATGTAGTTTAAGATTCATCTAATTTGTTTGCAGCTGGGAGGTCTAATATTGTTATTCCAACCATTAACATGCTGTGCTCTTCCATGTAGTAAATAAAGAGATGCAAGAGCAAAGGGTGAAAAATATGGCTACTGTTACAGATCCGAACCCCCCATCTGCTGAGAAATTGGTGATCAACAAGTTACCTGGGAACTCTGGATCCATTAAGAGAATGAAGTCCCCCATCACTTCTACTTCATACACTGTTGCTTCTCTACAAAGGGCAACAAATAGCTTTAGTCAAGAGTATCTAATTGGTGAAGGTTCTCTCGGTCGTGTGTACAAAGCGGAGTTTCCCAATGGAAAGGTGACCTCGTCATTATATATAAATCATAGATTTTCTTATAGTTATTGCTGGTTTGCTAGATTTTCTTATAGTTATTGCTGGTTTGCTTGTGCATCTGAATGGCATGGTGCTGCCAGTTTTTTTATCCGCTAATGGGGATTGTACTCCAGCTGCCAAGCAGTGTAGGATCACAGAATAATGTTGCCCTTGAGTAAGGTTCTATGTGTCTGCTCACAGTAGTATTTTGCCAGCCAAGCTATAAGTTTATCTTTTTCATTTGTCCTTCAATTGCTTTTCTTCCTTTGGCCAATTTTTTATTGCATTTTGTAAAACTGGGCACAATGTTCCATTTTTATTGGGTATAAAAATCAAGTTGACAGACAGAAGGAACAGGGTGCCTTTAGTTTGCTCTCTCTGAGCATCCTAGATCCTTGCATTGTGCTCATGTATCCTAAAGTATGCCATGCCACTTTTTCTAGGTCGTTAGGCTGCCCATTCTCGAGATTTTTATTCTCTATTTGGATTTTTCATTGGGGGGTTATTTTAACTTATTATGCTAAATATTGTTCCAATAATGAAGATACCAAAATCTATTCTGTTGATCCAGAGAATGGCAGTTAAGAAGATCGATAATTCAGCCCTGTCATTACAGGAAGAGGATAACTTTCTTGAAGCTGTCTCAAACATGTCGCGGTTGAGGCACCCAAATATTGTTTTACTGGTAGGATATTGTGCAGAGCATGGGCAGCGTCTTTTGGTATATGAACATATAGAAAAGGGAAGTCTGCATGATATGCTTCACTTCACTGATGATGGCAGCAAGACACTATCATGGAATGCCCGTGTTAGAATAGCACTCAGCACTGCGCGGGCATTAGAGTATGTCACATGTGTACAATATTATTCCTATATTCTTCTCTCTCTCTCTCTCTCTCTCTCTCACACACACACACACACACACACACAAAATTATGTGGTGCTTGATGTCCTTCTTGAACATTGGGATGCCTATCAGATACCTGCATGAAGTGTGCTTGCCTTCCGTTGTACATAGAAACTTCAAGTCAGCAAATATTTTGCTTGATGAAGAGTTCAATCCCCACTTGTCCGACTGTGGTCTGGCTGCTCTGAATCCAAACACAGAGAGACAGGTAAGGAAAAGGGATTGGCTGTCATCTACAGCTTAGTGATGATTGGTTTTTATCAAATTTTCGTGCTTTGTTGAATTTTGCCACCACCAATGCTCTATGCATGCTGAATAATTTACGTTTACAGATTTCAACACAGATGGTTGGTTCATTTGGTTATAGTGCTCCAGAATTTGCCTTGTCAGGAGTGTATACTGTGAAAAGTGATGTGTACAGCTTTGGGGTGGTGATGTTGGAGATGTTGACCGGTCGGAAGCCACTGGACAGGTAATGCCTTCTTGTTTAATGATCCTAATTCTTGTACTCGGTTTACATCTATAGCTTCTTCATTTGATTTCTTGTGTTGCATAGTTCAAGGCCCAGACCAGAACAATCACTTGTCCGATGGGCTACTCCCCAACTACATGACATTGATGCCTTGGCTAAAATGGTGGATCCTTCCTTAAATGGGATGTATCCTGCAAAATCTCTTTCACGATTTGCAGATATTATTGCCCTCTGCATTCAGGTAAGCAAATGACTTTAAGATGAAAACGTATATTAAGTATAGCTTTCATTACAGCAATAAGCATGAAGTCTGTCGTGGGTTGGAAGAACAACTCAAAGCTTAATGGGTTCGGAAGCTTGTCCACAGAGCAAACACATAGAGAGTTGGGGATGTTATCCTCTGTCCTTTGTCATTCCAAAATAAGGAGGGGTCATTCAGTTGACTTCCTGCAAAATGAACTTAGGATGGTGCAACACTGTGAACAGTGTAATACCAAAGTCTATGTGGTATGCACTTTTGAGGTCCTAATAACCTGCACGGTGCTCATCATGCGGAAGAGCACCCTAAAGTTTTACCAACTCTCATTTCTTTCCACGTGTGGTTGTGGGCAGTCTACACTCTGCATATACATTTATATGTTTTTCAAATTCCAGTTGTTTAGTCAGATTATCTGTGCAATTTAATGGGGAATATAAGGCTTGTTATTTTCATCTAGCCGGAGCCTGAGTTTCGCCCTCCTATGTCGGAAGTTGTGCAAGCTTTGGTGCGATTAGTGCAGAGGGCAAGTGTGGTGAAAAGGCATTCCAGCGATGAATCAGGATTCACATACAAGACCCCTGATTATCACGAGGCAATCGATATGTCATTTTGAGTGTCCCTGCCTTGTTGAACGAAGAAATAAAGCTTCCAATTTTGCAAACAGCCACACACACAAAATTGCGGATATGAAACATTTATCAGAATTGGATCAGAGGGATGCGACATTATGTCCCAAACATCATGCATTACCGCATGCGTTTGCCCTCAGTTGTATGCAGTCCTATAATGGAATCTTCTGATGCACATTTGGGTCTAGCAAGTACAAGTCTTCAAAGGATATTGTATAACAAAATCATCTTGTAGAGAGAAGTTGGTTTGGCTGGACAGCCGAAAATCAAAGAGTCAGCGGCTGATTTAAGCTTGAAGGGTCTTCAAACTAATTTCCTTTGTATCATGCCCGCCTGCCTACCGCCTCAATTCATCATTATTATTGTTGTTGTTGTTGTTGTTGTTGTTGTTGTTGTTCCTAATAGGCAGTCGTGGAGTATACACATTGTTCGTACCTTATTGTCGGTACATTAGTGGTGGGAGGAAACCAAACAAAAAAAAGTGGGATTCTTTTCAGGTTTCTGGCGGCGGCTATGGTTTATGGCCGAGAATTTCAACCGAATCGAATGAATAGACGTTTCAACTGAAACTAGCGAACCTAAACAAGAGTTGGGAGCTGTCTCAACCGAGGGATGAGTCGGGCGTACAAACCCGTAAAGTAAAATAAAATGAAAAAGCTGTTCCATCGCCCCTCTGCGATGTCGCTGAAAGGTGAACGAGAGAACGTGAGAAGTTTCTCGGGAGCACAGCAGCAAGAACGACGCTTCTTAATGAATCCAGACAAGAGGCAGGTTGTGCACACGTGCTTGCTGCGGTCCCCAGCGAACGGTTAAAAAGCCTATCGTGTTGTCCTCCCCGGCCCTCTTTGAGTTGAGTGCATCAAAAGGCAAAGCAATTGGCTTTGACGCATGTTGCGTGATAAAGCACCGAACATGTAGAATGCGTTCGGCACATAAAATTGTTTTTGTCCTTTCATAATTTGATCCCACGCAATGATGCGAGGGTAGCCGCACCCCACAAGTAGAACAGAACAAAACCATTTATTGATTATTTTTTAAAAAAATAATAATAATAATTGTTATTATTATTATTTCCTACGAAAGACAAAAGCCAGGTTTTTATATTACAATTTTTTTTTTTTTGGTTTTGGGGGGGTCTACCCCAACGGGCGGAAGCAACGCTGGGGGGGGGGGGATTGGTGATCACCTCGTCTGGAATTCAGGTAACTTCTCGCTTAAAAAAGAAAAGGAAGAACAAAGGGGAAAGCTTCCGTCTTTGGCAAAACAAAACGAGAGAGCAAAAGCTGCTGCTTCTGTCGGTTCCCTTGTCCTATAAACCCACAAATCTTCTCTAGCCAGAAACAAGAAAGGAAGGAGATTCACTACTATTCTTATTATGGCCTCGCTCCCAATTCTCGTAGATCAACAAACACAAGTTTCCAGCGTCATTTCGGTTTCAGATCTGACCGACACTAGCAGCTCTCTCCATGGCCGGTCCAACCCCGCCGCCTCAATTGGCCAGCACTCCTCGCCCACCCCATCTCCTCGGACGGGTCATTCCCGGTTCCAGGGTGAACATGGGGATTCCGAGGACCGAAACGGCGTGTCGTTCGCCTTGTCTAGCTTGGTGGGTTCATTTTGGGACCTGAAATGGAGGCAGCTAAAGACGGGAATGAAGAGAAAAGGAGCAGGAGGAGGAGGACGGAAGGGAGTGATTGGTTTGGTGGGTTTGTATTTCTTGGTTAATTGGTTTCTGCTTTTGCGACTCCAAGATGGTCGAGCCGTTACCCACCATCACCAAGATCGTTCTTTTCACAACTCGTCTTCCATGTCCGTTTCGGTTGAGGTATGAACATAGGACCTCTAATTAATTCCCAGTTTTTGCTACCTTTGAGGATTGATACAGATTGCATCTCTATGGTAATCCATAGAAAGTAATAAAAGAACAAAAAAAAAAAAAAGTTTCCTGATTTTGAGAAGGGATGAATTGCAATGCTCAGACTAAGAATTCGGGTTTGAATAGCCAATTTGGATTACTCTTGAAACTTCATTTCAATGGACCTCTTCTTGGGGAAGAGGAAGAGAGTGATTCATGGATCCTATGATTTGGTGAGGAAAAGAGGGGAAAAATGGAAATGAATAAATGAAGTGAATCAGAATAGCTTTTCTATGTCAATTGAAGATATTGAATTATTTTCATAAGTAAAATATGAAGAGAAAAAATTATAAGCTTGAATTGGCATATTTCATATTTGGATTCCGCCCCTGTGGAAGACAGACCGAGACATAATCCTATTGAAACTTACTTCGGAAACATCAATATCAAGAATGTGATAACTTGAGTGTAGCCCTATTCAGTCCACGTTTAATATGATTGAAGAAGAAAACAAGAATAATTAGCAAATTACTCAAAGAAATAATTAGAATGTGTCTTGTAGAATGAAATGATGCACTTTGGTGTTTGCATTTCACTAATGGAAAGTTGTGTAACTGTTACTACCATTTTCAATTTGTTAGACATAGCCAGCAATATGCATTTACATGATTAAAATTGTTCTTGATATGTAGTTGGAATCCTTGTAGGGAAAATGGAAAAAGCTCACCAAAGGCAAAAGGCTGCAAAAAGGCCCGTATGATAGGGTTTTGGCTCTGGCTGCGCATGCCCTGGCAGAGGTATCCAAATATTGAAAATTTTCTTATGTAACTTTTATTTTGACAGTAATATATTTAGTTCAACTCTTTAGGTTTAGAAACTTTAGGTTTTTGTCCTTGCATTTATTGATTTCCTTACCATGCTTGGTATAGAATAAACGTGAGCCGAAAGACCTGTGGCAAGAGCCATTTGTTGCTGCCTCAGCTTGGAGACCTTGTTCAGATCAGCGTAATTGGGTATCCAGTGGTAATTGTCCTTCTCTCTCCTCTCTGCTTCTTCTTCTTCTTGTTTTTTTTTGGTAGGAGGTGGGGATGTGGTGGTTTTACAACTTGATATTCTATAACTTCATGTTGGCGTCTGCATGTTTATTAATCTCCACAGACTGATTATATGTCTTGGACATCCTGAAAACAAGAGTGAACATGCATCTTGTGGTTGGTGCTATGGGGGTCTTTACATGGTTTTCTCTCTGTGGTGTGTTAATAGGAGGAAACAATGGTTACATTATGGTCACTGCTAATGGTGGGATGAACCAGCAGCGAGTAGCAGTAAGTGATGCCCCTGGTAAATTGCAAAATTGATATTTTGCTCATGTGACTGGTTCTCTCTGTTTTTTGGTATAAATTCTCTTTGTTTCTGGAGTTGTAGCACATATATCTTGATCCTTATGTTTAGTTCCTTTGAATCTATTATGTTTGCAACAGGTATGCAATGCTGTAGCTATTGCGCGATTATTGAATTCAACTCTTGTCATTCCCACATTCATGTACAGTAGTGTCTGGGAAGATGTTAGGTGACTTACATTCTTGTCCTTCCATTCTGTTTTCCTAGTCTTTGTGTGTAGAGAAGCTTCTGATACTGTTGCCACTCCAGTATTTGTTGTACTTGAGAGTACTTCAAATAAGCTTATTTTGGAAGCTCTTGCACATAATTTAGATGTAATGTTAACAATATTAAGTTTCTGTTTTGCAGTCAATTCCGTGATATTTATCAGGAGGAGCATTTTATCAATTACCTGACTCCTGATATTCGAATAGTGAAAGAACTACCCAAAGAGTTGCAATCATTGGATCTGGAGGCAATTGGTAGCGTTGTGAGTTCTATAGCTGGATTTATTTTGAGCCTGTCTTAGTTGATTAGGTTGGATCTTCAGTAATATGGTGGTAATGATGACATATCAAATGCTACTCAGGTGACAGATGCAAATATCAGGAAAGAGTCAAAGCTGAGTTTTTATGTGAAAAACATCCTTCCCATTTTACTTAAGAATAGAGTTGTGCATTTCATTGGATTTGGAAATCGTTTGGCATTTGATCCAATACCCTTCCAGTTGCAGGTAAATCTTTGGTCTTTGGTACTCCAATTTATAGCAACTCCTGGTAGATTATAAGCATGCATTTTGTATTTTTACTTCTCATTACTACTTTGCTCTTCCTGATATGAAGACTTCATCTAGAGACTTCGATGCAGATGTAATTTCCACGCGCTGCAATTTGTTCCCAAAATACAAGAAACCGGTGCTTTACTTATTCAAAGATTACGAAATTCTAAAGTTGATCTTGGACCATTAGATCACTATCTTGTTGGTGCTTATGCGGAACCAAATATAAAAGACAAGAGAGATCGTGCTGTGAAAGCTCCAAGATATCTAGCTCTACACCTGAGATTTGAAATTGACATGGTAGCACATTCTCTTTGCGAATATGGTGGTGGTGAAGAAGAGAGAAAAGAGTTAGAAGCATATCGTAAAATCCATTTCCCTGCTTTGACACTTCTCAAGAAGACAGAGGAGTATGCATTTCTTCAGTTTTCCATGCTGTTTTGCATGTCCATATAACTGCTATGCTCTATGTGCAACTATGTGTATTATTTTGTGTTCCATTCTGGCTGGAGGTTCAAGTCAGAAAAAAACTTCTGTAGGGCAATGCTGGGTATACTTGACCCTTCTTCAAACCCCACATCGTCAGAGTCTCGTGCATTTAAGATACCTTTTTTTTTTCAATTCCATTCTGCTGGATTAACAGTTTCTGTGACTGTTCACAATTCACTAAAGCACAGTTACACTAAAATTCAACAGAAAGAAGCCCTTCTTGCTTTGAATTCAAAGTTCTTCAACTATTTCAATGCATGCACATAATGGCAGCATATTTATTGGTTCAAGGAATGCCTTATTTTTCTCTCCAATCTAATTTGACTGAAAGTATGATATCTGTAGTTTTCATCTGATTCCATTACCCAGTACACTCCATTTATAGGTGTTCAGGTTGAAGTTGGGTTGTATGAAGTGTTGAACAAGTAATGCAAATTCTAGAGATATCAAAGTGGTGGCAAGTGGCCCAATAATGCCTTTGGGCAAGCATTGTCATGTTATTTCATTTGGCAGTTGCTCCCAGCATTCAAACTCTCAACAGTATATGTAGTCACCTCAGAAACATTACACTCAGCCAGGCTTTAAACCCAAAACAAGTTTTTTCTTTTTATTTTGGGGGGGTGGGGGGGGATACTACTGTTTAGGGCAATTACTTTCTAGTTGAACTTTTGTCTTCCATTCTTATATTGGCAGTGACCAATGTTGGGATATTCTGCCATTTCATAAGCAAAACGATATATGCTGCAGTGACTAGCCATTTATCATGACATTGTTTTGACTTGCTGCAGGCTACCGTCACCAGCGGTGCTCAGGTCTGAAGGCCTATGCCCACTCACACCCGAAGAAGCAGTACTGACACTTGCTGCCCTTGGATTCAATCGGAAGACACGTTTATTTGTGGCAGGTGCAAATACATATGGCGGGGCACCAAGACTGACTGCTTTAACCAGCCTATACCCTAATCTAGTTACTAAAGAGAAATTGTTGTCAGCAGCTGAACTTCAACCATTCTTGAACTTTTCATCTCAGGTAGAAGTGTGGTGTTCATCATTACTTATTATTTACAGCTTTACAATTGCCAATTGATTAATGAGGTTGTCTAAGTTGAGTAGATTAATCTTTTATTGAACAAAAAAGTGGGACTCAAGCCTTGAAACTCTTGATCACAAGCTTTGACCAAACCATTAGGCTAGAGCTGAAGTCCCTAAAAACAAAGGAGGAATGGCACAGAGGAAATATGGTGGAGTTGGGGAACTATCTATGTTGAATTTTACAGAAACCTGACACATTTGATGATCATTTTTATGGAATTGCATCTCACTCTATTGAAACTTTGCCAACTGGGGCAGGGGACATGATTTTGGCATACCCGGGTTCAATTATCTGCTGAGATAAAAGTGAAGTTACTTTTTTATTAGTCGTTGTCTAATTATTAATTGCTTGCATTATTTATTCTGATGAGTTGAAGAAAGAAAGCTGTGTATAGTTATGATGCAAGGGCAACAATGGGGTTGATTTACAGCCTTTGTTCCTCATTGTGTAGTTATTATGCAAGTCCAAAAATGATTTGTAAACCCTTAAATTCTTGTCATGTTTTATGACACATGGATCTCTTTTTGTGATAATGGCATTTCAATGCCTGATGATCTTATATGTTCTGTAGCTGGCAGCACTGGACTTCATAGCATGCACTGCTGCTGATGCATTTGCCATGACTGACTCAGGGAGTCAGTTGTCATCTTTGGTCTCTGGTTACCGAATATACTACGGTGGCGGCCGGATGCCGACAATACGACCAAACAAGCGGAGACTTGCAGCCATATTTGTCAAGAACAATACAATAGAATGGAAAGTGTTTGAGCAGAGAATTAGGAAGGCAGTTAGACAAACTAAACATGTATTTGGAAGACCTAAGGCCAGGAGTGTTTACCGTTATCCACGGTCTAAAGAGTGTATGTGCCTTACGAAGTAAATAATTTGCTTTTGGTATTCGAGTATGCTACATTGTTAAAGTTGGCCGAGTCAGGCTTTGTTTATCGCGGTACTGCATTTGGGATGCCCATTCCACCTCAAAGTTCAGTTGCATGGTTGCGGAGAGACTTGTGGAATTAAAAAAATCCGAAAACAAATAGAATGACGTTAAGTGGAGTAGTGGAAACCACGTCTTTTTCATTCAAGAACTCGTAGTGGGGGGCTTGAGATGCCCCTGCGAGTTCTGATTATGGTGATCCGGTGTCTCTCCTTCTCTACAACTACTAACGAGTAACGATAACTTGCCAGGAAACGTTATCCTTTCTCTTTATGGGAATTCGTAGCGCATGAGATTTACGCAACTCTTTTTGGGAAAATGGATTTCTGCTCCTCTCTCCCCGCCGACGATTGATGACTAGTGGCTTTGATTATCTTGCGGTTAAGGGGAAGAAAAAGGAACAAAAAAAAAGGAAAGACCATTCACCACCAAGTGTATGGGCTACGTTACACTAAATCAGATCATTAGTATCTAATCCATTGGTTATACCATTACTTCATACAATTTCTTAACACACCATTTCTGGGTTGATCGAAAAGTTTATTACTGTGGACTAACGTAAATATATATTTTGTGGATTTTAAAATTAGGACATGGAGACGGGCAAAACAGATATTGGCATCTTGACGATGTGGTTTAAAGCTCCTGTTATGACAATTTCACCGAAGCTGAACTTATCTAGTTGTTGGGTCACTTGTAGCTGAATATCCAGGTCTTGCGTTGCTTGTGGATCCAGCCTAAACCAAGTAGGAGACACGTTCACTATAGTTCCATTAGGTGGGATCACCGAGCACACGTATGTCTCTGGCTTGCTTCCTACATTCTTCACAGTCCGCCTTACAATTTGGCTTCCTCTTAGTGCTGACATTGTCAATGAGGGAAGGTTCAGGTTGGCCGGACAGCTAAGCGTTTGCTTGCAACTGAATCCCGTGGCAGCTTGGACTATATTCGGATCAATGTTGGGCAGTGAGCACAGGAAACTGATGTAGTCTTCAAAACCTGCATCAGGATCACATATAGTAATTAATTCATGAATTTTAGACCAGTAACAAACCACTTTAAGCTTGCCATGTGCATTTTAAGAAGATTTGTGAACACCTGATGTTAAGACCAGGCCCGGATCGATGGCACGAGTTGGATTCACGAGTCCAGCTCCAAGATCAAAATAATTGGAAGGGTAGAAGCTATTTGGATCGAATCCTTCAGCCATTATGAGTTCTCCATAATTATCGTACTTGGTGGCAGTGGTAGAGATGGCTGATGCGATCATCGATGGAGTCCAAGAGGGATTATGCTGCTTGATAAGTGCTGCCGCTCCCGCTATGTGAGGTGTTGCCATACTTGTTCCGGACAATAGTGCAAAACTATATCCTAAATGGTATGCCCAAGTTTTCATCATGCATGTTGCAACTTCCAGTTAATGCCATTTCGCTATTACAGGTTAAAGTGCCATCGATGTTAATACAATTGTAACTGAGTCCGCATTAATGGATTGCTTACCTGCTAGTATTGGATCTGAGGCACTGAATGGACTCCAAGCTGCCCATATTTGGTGCCCTGGGGCAAGAATGTCTGGTTTAAGTACATCGGCAGGATTCCTACTACTGTCAACATAATCGGGTCCCCTGGAAGAGAATCGGCTAACTGTAGGCCTTTGTGCTCCTAAAGATGCAATTCTACCCTCCCCTATAGCTGCTCTTGCACGAAATTCCACAACAACTCCTCTTTCATCCCTCTGAATTTGTTGCTCATAGTACTGCAATATAATCTATGTATACAAGACAGGAATTATTAGTCATGTTCATGAGTTTTGTGTTACACGATTTATGACAAAACCATTTGAATCAACGTGATACTACCTGCGCATCAGCAACTTTTGGTACCACAATCCCTGAAACTGCGAAGGGAATCGGTTCTGCAATGTAATCACCATAGGATGGGTTTGCAACTAGTGAAAATCCCGCAAATCCCAGAGTTCTTGCTGTATCAACGATGGCTAGAAGGGTGGATGTCCCATTGTAGAAGCCAGCTGAAAAGGTGCAGATAACAATAGCACCTTGAGCGACATTAGGGTCCAGTGCTTCTGGATGTTGGCATTCTTCAATATACTGTGGAGTCCTTGGGAATGTCCCAGTGACCTTAACTGCATCCTGCGACAGCACTAGCTTGTATAGAACCAGCCCATCTCCAAGAGTTGGTCCTAAGTAAGAAAATATTATCCAGGAAATACATTAAACATCATATAATGAAGTAAACTGCTGAAAAGTACCACTGAATCATGATTATCTCTCTTGAAAAGATGAAACCAGAAATTAATTACCTGATAACCCAACACCTCCAACTTTTGTACCATTCTCAAGCTGAAGATAACCAGGATAGCTCCTGTCTGTGGAGCAAGCAGCTACACCCATTGCCCAAGGGCTATAAGACACAACTGTTGCAAGGCCAGGCCCTTGGTTCCCCGCAGCTTGCACCACAAGAACACCAGCACGTTGTGCAAATAGCATCAAAATGTCATATATACTTAAGAACGTCAGCGTGTCCTCCGGCGGTGCATCAGGTCCCACAGAGAGTGTTAATATGTCGACTCCATCAATTGCAGCCTGGGGGGATAGTGTTAACAGAGGGATTTACATTGTATTATTTCTCCTCCAGATCCAATTCTTTGATTTTATCTTAGAAAAATTGAACAAACGACTCTGCTCACTTGATCTATGGCTGCAACTACATCTGCTATAGTCCCCACTGTTGGATATACAGCCTTGTAAACAGCAATTCTGTTGTCACGCCCAAAAAAAAAAAAAAAAAAAGAAGGCATCATCTCATCGAATTGCTTCTATCCTTGTGAAGTTTAGTTTGCACGATCAAATGTGTGATAAACATATGTGAACGATCCAAGTTCAACTACAGAGAAAGCATACCGTGCCCGCGGTGCCATCCCACTAGCTTTACCATAATGGAAGCCATCCACCACAACCGGAACCCCAGCATTTCCCGCAGCAATTGATGCCACATGACTGGACAAAATTCATTCTTTAGACCATATAGAATTGTATATATAAACTGCCTGCATCAAAACATTGCGATTCCTTAAAAGAAAATGTATACATAATCAGAAGCACACACCTGCCATGTCCAACAGCATCAAAGGGTGAGAGAAAGTCAACTGAAGCATTCAGAGTGGAGATTGCTTGAGCCCCAGCTGAGAAGAACCTAGCAGACACTATCTTCCCGTTGCAAGAACCAGCGGGAAACTGGGGACCGGTCTCACAAGCACCCCAAAAATGAGATATGTTTGATGTAAAAGGATTCATAGGATCGTAAGCAAAACTTGGATGTATTGGGTTGATGCCTGTGTCGACAAGGCCAATGACTATCCCTTCCCCTGCATTTCTGTCCCCTCCTTCCTGTGTCCACACTCCCTGAGGTAACCCTAGGAATTGAGGAGTGTACGTTGTCATCAATTTTGCTCCTCTATCTCTCTCTACAAGCCTTACTCCAGGAGCACCTCTGAGCTTGCTAGCCTGCAATTTGAACACCCATGAATATGTACGCCATACAGTAAGCATTGTGTGGCTTTTCAATTGAGAGGCGGGGAAAATAATTAATGATGGAGAATGATCGGAACCTGAGAAGGGGTGGTGTGAACAGAAAAGCCATTAACAATGTGAGTGAAACTGTAGAGCTTGTTGTAGCTTCCAGTTTCCAGGGTACGCTGTAGAAGTTGGTCATGAGAATCCACCAAGAGTGTTGCAAGATCCTCGTAAGCTGGTTGGCTAACGTTAATCCATGTAAACAGAAAACCAAATGAAGCAATGAGGAACCATGGTCATGAAGCCAGCATTCAACCATTGCCGGCCTTGTAAATCATGGCTTAGATTAATATTTCCCTGTGAAAACTGTTTCATATATATATATATTAAATATATATGCAATCCAATCACTGATTAGTAGTCATGCACGTGAGGTTTTTGGGCCAGGAAATGAACAGTGTGATCGATATATCTATATGCGTATTTACCTCTTCAGTTGAGCTGCTCTTTCTTGATGATGAGAAGAGTTGGTTCCATGGAACGCAAGGGGCTCTCCTTCCATTAAGATCAAATATATTGATCTCTCTTCTTCTGCAAAGCATGCAACGAAAATCAGCAAGGCAAGAAGCACTCCATTTTTAAACAAGGCCATCATTTCAACATCGGAAAAAGAAGGAAAATTGAAGAAACAAACTTCTTTAGCTTGATTACACGAAGAAGATAATTTAATAAGAGCTCCCTCACATGAAATGACACACGAAATGATGAACACCTTGCAGCCACACCTATTAGGATTAGACATTGAACGCATTTTCAATGTGGACAAAGTTCCTCTCTCTCTCTCTCTCTGTGCTTTCAACTGAACCGTAACCGTTGCTATCATTTTCTTCAGCTCTTTTCAAATCCTTTCCAACAGAATTTGTAGTTTTGTGCATTCTTTGTATCGCACATATATTTTTAGAAGGAAGCAACGGCACCCTTCCCAACCCCATACAACCCAACAGCGTATCTGATATATTTAATAATAATATTAAAAAAAAAAAAAAAAAAAGAAGAAGAAAGAATTAGGCATCCATGTCCAAACCTCCAATTGGTGTGTTGAATATATAAAACTAATTTCAAAATTTGTTGAAGCATACCCACAACAAAAAATCTTCTATGAACATATCAATAAATAGTCTGTTGTTATTCAGAATAACAATATTTTAATTTATAAGTTGTCAAGAATCATGTTACGCACACATATATTGTTTTTAACTTTTTAACAAAATACTACTAATTATAAAATAAAACAATATAATAAGCTTTCTAAGTTATACGTAAGAAATTAAAAAATAATAATAAAAAAAAGAGAGAGTTGAATTTATTAAAATATCTATTGCTATTTTCGATACGCATTTTACATGCGCCTGTATCCTAATTCTCCAAGGGTCAAATAATTCATTCTTGTATTTACCGACAAGTCTCCATGTTCATGCATTCCAGCGTACATGCTCACCACTTTAACTGAAAAAAGAAGGCGTAGTTATTATTGAAGAGAAACAATCAATGGATCAACAACACATTGCGAGCACTTGCCATCTGATATTTTTGTCACCTCCGTCTTATTTAAGCAAGTCCGATCCATAATTGCTTTGACCTTCCATTTTGAGACCCGTAAGAATAGATTGCATCTTCTAGTAATGATTGACACTTTGTGCCTCATTTCAAACAAAATTGTTGTTCTTTTCACGATGGATTGATTTAGCACCCCAGAACGCTACCGGTCCTGAGCAACCATTGTAAGTCACGGCCAGGAGTGGAGAGATTTTGACTTGGCGATCGGCGGTGCAGTACTGATCCCAATTTTTTCGCTAATTATTCAGGCGACAAATCATCGATGGAGACATATAACGAGGCCCCCTTCCCAGCATAACCAAATCCAATGTTAACGTAGACTTCAAAAGAGAAGAATGATCAGGGATGTTGTCAACGAATAAAGAGGGCAACTGATGTCCCTTACAGGGATGTAGCATCGCAATTAGACCAGCTTCTTCAGTCTGAACAGACAAATGAGGCACACCGCAATGCATTTCGCACGGAGAATAACAGAGATTGCTAAACTGTCCGCGGAGAATCTTTTAGGTATTATAAAAATAAAAAGAAAAAAAAAATTGTCAGAGAGCTACACTGAAAATGCCTTTACTGACAGATTTACTTGGTTGAATATTCTACACCAACAAAGACAGCTACACAATCACGAGACAGCCACATTAAATTACTTCTAGCTCACAGTCTGAGCGAACCATTCATCAATTTCAGCACTGTACACAAAGACGTTCCCTCCAAGTAAAATCTGCAACAACAATAAGTACGTCTCCAGATTGGCCCTCGTACAGAGTCATCTCTTCCGGCGCTTGGCCTCTAGCTGTAAAGTTCATCAGATTGAGTAATCAATCAACTTGTGGAAATAAAACGAAGCAATGCAGACCCAAAAGAAAAAAGAAAATGATCAATTTGATGAAATATAAATTTTGCAGGCCAAAAGAGAGTCATAATGCATGAAACAAGTTCTCTGTTAATGTAGAGTAGGCCTCCCTAATGTTGGAATCCTGTTGATAAGATAATGACCAAATCTCCTTATCCTGATTTGACCATTTCCTTATCCTTGATTTGATTTGCATATTATTGTATAGGTGTTGTATACAGACTCCTATAAGTTCATGTAAACATGTTCATGATTCATGTAACAGAATTTCATTCTTTATCCCATCTCTCTTTTTCAGCTTTATTATGGTATGAAAGCTTGGTTTACCCCTCTTGTCTGCACTCACTACTTGCGGTTTGACCTTTTATGTATATCCAGTCCAATAAATTCAGCTCAGTGCTTCTAGGGCCTAGCACTTGGGCTTGTCACGTTCAGTTCAAGTTTCGTTGTGCCGCATACTAGTTGGGCCAGGCGCGGGTCAAGAGGGCGTGTTAAAGAGTATTATATCTGACATCACTAAATTATAGAGATTAAAATAACTTATAATGTCTACAAACTTCCCTACTTACTAGTTTGAGGTTTTATATGGATATGAGGTTCCATGGAGACAGTATGTATCTTGAATGATCTCAAACTGGACAGCAAGAAGTTTCACCTTGCCATCAGCTGCTGGTGATGCAGAAAACCCATTCTGTGATCTTTTTACGTTGCCTTCAGATGCACATTCAGAACAAACAAAGTGATCAAGTATCTTTGCTTCGTCAATAGTCATGCCCACACAAGCAGGATGATACCTAGAGAACATGTGAACTGGTAATGAACCATATAAAAGGCTAGCATGAAGTCCACAATAGGAATGGCACAAGACAACAGTAAGAAAAGAAACCTATGAAACTATAAAATTATCTACTTCAATGGCAGCCAGCAGACAGTTGTCATAAATACTCTAACTACTCAATTCTTTATTAAAAGGATCGTGTACCTCTTATTAGTATGTTTCTTTGAAATTACTAACAAACCAATGATTTTTCTTCGAACCAGACAATATTGCTAAGGCATTTCCCTTGGTTCTGAATATGTGTTTGTTGAACGTTGCATACTGACAAAATAAAGATCTAGTTCATTAACAAAATAGATGAAATCCAATAAAAAAGAATTCTTGTTCTCCAAAAGTTAACAAACAAAAATAAGAAAGATTTTGATAAGAAGCAATGCTCAAACCCAGGGAAGGGGCAAAAAAAAAAAAAAAAAAAAAGAGGAAAGACAGCAACTTTACCAGTCCTTGCACTCCTCACATTGCACCATAAGGTCATCTGGGTTATATGGCATCTCACAAGTGCAGTAGCTTGAGGAAAAACAAAAGGAACATCCAAGCCAGTGAATAAAAAGTTAACCAACATCCAGTTTCTTCGCCTTTCAGCAAACAAGGGCGTTTCAAAAAAATCCAAAAACAAAGTAGGGGTGGGTGGGGAAAAAGAAGATGCCAGTAATAAAAGACTCACACAGCAATGCGGTCGGGAGTGAAGCCCCCAGTGGCAGCCTTATATTCAAACCTACAGTAGTAATCCTCGGTACCCACATTCTCAAGTTTAGTGTAGTTCTTGAAAGTGTGGACTATACACTTCCCTTCGATGGTATGGGCGCTCTGAACGTCGTAATGGTCGGACAAGAAGAGCTCTTTGGCGCCGTGAAACTGACGGCGGCCTCCCAGCGACTCCTCGGGCCTGTAGTACCATCTAACCCTCACCTTCACGTTGTTCCTGATGTCCGACTCGATCCCCTCGATTCTCGCCACGTACGGCGGCTTCCCGGTGTCCGATGGTCTCATCAACACGCAATCCCCCACTGAGCCCCCCCACCACCCCCCCCCAATGCCCACCCCCACCACCACCACCACCACCAATAAAAGAAAGATTGAAACTTTACAGCACAAACATACAACACATGATAACAAAAGCATTGAACGAGCTGAATAAAGGAAGGGTACCTTTGACGACTTTGTTGGTGCCGCGAATGGTGTAGGAGTCGTGCTCTCTCTTGCCGGGTTTGGGCTTGGAGGGGATGCCGTGTCGGGTTTTGGCCATTTGGGTCGGGTCAGGTTCGTTTCCTGTAGTCTTGAGATTTTAAGGAAGCAAATTAGGAGACTTTGGGGTTGGAGATAAACCCTAGATTCCCGTCATCATCGTGAGACCCAAATGAGCCACAGACAGATAAAAGAAAGAAGGCGCACAGACCCAGGAGACTGAGCCTTAACTGAGTTACAGTCACACTCCTGATATATATTTGGCCTATTATTATTATTATTATTATTATTATTATCATTTCATCTTAATTTGTGCATTTCTTTCAGACTAATCAAAGGCAACACTTTTTCAGTTTTGAGTTTTATCTGCTGGACAAAAAGAATGGTAATTAGTCTCTCTCTCTCTCTCTCTCTTTTTTTTTCCTTCTAGCCTCAAGAAAAATAAAAAAAAAAAAAAACAAAAAAAGAAAGGTAAATGCTAGATGTATCAACTGATTAGTTACCTAGTAGAGTTTGATGGTTGGAATAGGATTTTATTCTTGTATGTTATGTTAATTGAAATGCAATTAGATATTTCTGAATAATTAACAACCTTCTAATTATTTTTCTTATCAAAAAACAACCTTCTAACTATTCCATTAGACAAAAAAAAAAAATTTTAAAAATTCATAGTACAGTACAATGATATTAAATAGCCCAATGTGTCTGCCTTCATCGGTGCAAGAGACTGTAATCCTAAAATTAAAATTTGAAGAAAAGGGATATTCATCAGCGAAAAGAAAAAATACCCGAGTTTTCAGCTAAATTTCAGCCAGAAAATCCCTCCGTCCAAGGAAATGGACATCTAATTTAATGTTAGGCTAGACATTAATTTTTTTTTTTTTTTGGGACGAAGTCAAGCAGCGAAAGGCTATTTTAGTTGGGTCTCTGTTCTAATCTTTAACTGTCACTGAAATTTACGGGTGACATCCTCCAGATTCCAGGCATCTCGGGGTCAACGATCAATTGGGGTGTGCATTCGCTCAACGATCCCGTCCATGGCATCACAGGACATAACGAGTGTGTCATGCAGCAAGATGCTATAAACATTTAAACCCTGCAAGCAATAACAGAAACAAGGAGTTTGTGAGCAAGCTCTGGGACAACAAAAATTTCAAAGATCAATAATTTGACCTTTTCCTTTTAGTTCCAATATTTGTTTATTTTATTTCTATGCTTGTTCTCAATAACCGCTTTAGTTCCAACTATTATGAGGCAAGAATCAGAATCGCATAATACACTGGATGGTAGCAGATTAAGGTAATGTAGATTCTGTGTAGCCAGCTTGAGCTTTTCATTAATGGGGCCACCGTCCACCAACGTAAGTTTCTTAGTGTTCTCCATTTCCTTGACATAGTTCACTATATTCTTGGTCTCATGTGGGCGACCTCCAAATCCTCGAAAACCAGTACCTGTAAATTTGAGGAGTATTAGCTTTACAGGCAACAGAACAGTGTCCTAGACCAGAATGAGATTTCAAACTATCCAGAAAATTAAAAAATTACTTAAAAACTCAGCAAATCCACTCCAATGCGTCCAGTGACCACATGCCCAATAAAGAAACTTCAAACATTTATTGCACATGAAAATAGAGAGGTACAAGAATAAGGAGGACATGCCTTTCCTTCTGCAGCGAGAGCCGTCAAAGCAATTTTCCACCCAAAGGCCTAACCTTCTTGTTTAATTTAATGGCATGACTTCGTGGTTTAGGACCATGCATGGTAGCACCACCTCTAAACTATTGTCAACAGAGACACATTAGGATCTACAGAAATCATCTTAATGGCATTTAGGCAGCATGCAAAATTAACCAACCTGATAGTTAACTAAAGAAACAAAAGAAAACAGTAGCCCATACCTGTGGTCCACAGAGTGTTCCAAGCCGTGCTTGATCAGTGCCTTTTTGTCTATATGGCTTTTTCCCTGTTCCACTGACCTCGCTGATAGTTTTTGTTGAATGTGTTTCCTGAGGAGAACATGAAATCTTAATTAGATCCCTCATTTATCAAAAAAAAAGAGAGAGAATGGACTCTTAATTAAATCCCCTTCCACTGGTATTGCAAACACTTTAAGCAGCAGGTGAAGCATTGACCCAAACAAATAGGAATTCATCAGACTCTCTGAAACCATGGAATCAAGGATCTAACAACAGGTAAATTAGTAATGGATCCCTCCCTCATCAACCACCATCCTTGGCTTTTACATCCCAGTTAACTGTCCCTGGATAATTTCCCCTCCTTCGCTAGGTGTGAGCTAACAAAAATCTATTGTCCAACAAATGCCAAAAAGGCAAAAATAATGAATCTGTGATGCTGGAAAGTATAGAAGTTCACAAGAATGAAAACAGCAAAATTTTCAGCTACACCCCATGTGGGTTAACAACATTCAGAAGTATAGAAAAGACATAATTTTCCACCTTTTAGAGCCCTTGCATATACATTTCTCCCATAATGCCATTAAATGAATGTTTTGAAGCTCTAAAATGTGATAATTGAGAAATAACTGTTGTTGCTTCACAAGCTGCCATCAAACAACACGACAAATAATATCTTTCTTGATTGGTACATCAAAAACATCACCAGCCAAAACCACGAATCCCTTGTCCTCATTATGGAAGTTCGTCCCTGGGATCACCATGTCCTGATAAAGTCCTGCATCACATCATCATGTCAATATATGCTTCTGCAAATGTTGTAATCTTAAGAAGCATATTAAGTGACTGCAACTCCATAACTTATACATGCAGGGATCCACACATGCATTTATTAAGAACATTGCTTAAGAAAACAAAAGGGCATTGAAAGGAATGGATATGGCATATGTAAGCAAGATTAGGATAGTAACTAGAAAAGCTTCATTGCATATATGCCATGTTCAAGCATTAATAACATTAGCAAATGAAATTAGGATTACAGGAATTCTGTGACTTGCATACTTCCTTCAACCTTATGAACCTTTATATTTTTCAAAAAATATGATACTCATGATTGCAAACATATTTCTAATCCAGTATTACCAGATATCTTAATTTGGACTAGCCAAAAATAATGTCTTGCAGGGATAAAAAGCCAACCTTTTTTTTTTTTTTACGTGGGGCATTCCCAACAACATTGATTGCAAACAAAAAATCACTTGCTGCCTACCTATTTACAGTTTGGCTTTACGGCCAGAGACTTTGTGGACAATAAGTCAGTGGGAAATGCACCATCACTTGATTCAGATAGATAGCCTCCGATATGCAAGACAAGAGATCCCAACCTACGTTAAGATATACATGCGTTGCCGTTGCCAATGAGGGAAAGACAAGGAGAAAAAAAGAAAAAGTTGAAAATGGAATGCATCTCTCAGCCCATAACCACAAAGATCAATAGATACAGCAAGGGAAAGCATCTTAAATCCAACAGCAGCAAGCACATTATTTTGTCTGCATAAATTCCAGTAGCAGGCACAAGAGGAAGAGACAATTAAAAATGGGTAAGAAAGCACCTTGACAAAGTCAGAAGGTTCCGGAGAAAATAAGCAATCCCCAGAAACATGGCCATACAAATCTGTTAAAAAAGAAGAAGAAGAAGAAGAAGAAGAAGAAAAGAATCTCAACAGAGCCACACATTGTGGAAACCAGAGAAAGCGATTCCAAACTGGTACGCTGGCTTGCGGAGAACATGAGAAGGCATAGTGCTCTTTATTTATTTTAGCATGAGAAGCTTGAAACGATCGACGAGAAACAGTAAGAGAATGAGAACGCCCAAAGAAGACTAAGGCCCCACAGAGAACGCAAGACCCTTCTGGAGATCGACACCGCGATGTCCAATACGCTAAATCACGTGGAGATAGACCGCAACTCCACCGCCAATGCTGGCAACCAAAATGCCGCCTCAGGCCCTCACAAAGTTTGAGACGGCTAAGTGTTCGACGAAATGTGTCACAAAAGCTGGAAAGGAAGGGGGCGTCGGGGTGGATGGGGACGACGAAATGAAAAATAAAAGCCGTCGGCAGCCTGACGGCCGAATAAGAAGTAGCCGGTCCACGTCTTTTGTGCCTATTATATTCGTTGGGCGAGTCCGGTGAGATTTCCTCTTCCCGATTAGCTACTCTCGCTTGCGCCTTCTTTCTTACGGGCTCATCGATAGGCCGAAATTTTGTTTCACTTTCTTGCTGGAGACTCTGGGAAAATGGGGTCAGCCCGCACGGCCGAAGCCTTGGAATTTTTGAACAAAAACTTTTTATTATCTTTATCTTTTTTTTTTTTTCTGTTGTCGGTGAAAAGTGAAAATCATTGGGCACGACATGTATACATGAATCGTGCCCATGTGGCGTATGGTATTTAAATTTCGCTCCCTTATAGCGTATTTGGATTTGAACGAAAGAAAATTGTGAGAAAGAAAATTAAAAATATTTTTTTTGGGTAGTTGTTTGGATAAGTTAAAGACAAATGAGAAGATATATATATATATATATATATGGTCAAACTTTTGTTTACTTACGGTGAAAAAAATGAGTTACTAATTTGTAGCACTGTATTAGGCAAATAGTCTTATTGGTCAAATTCAATCGAGCCATTAGTAGACACAACGTTCCAGTGGATTTTGTGTCAATTTTTCATCAAAATTGGTGAGGAAGGAAACCGGTGATCCCCGTACTGTTTTCGCTATTAGTTTTCATTTCCCTTTTTTTTTGGGGGGGGGGGGTTCTCTTCTCACCTCATGTCCAAGCAAGTGAAAATTCTCCTTTTAAAGCACTTCCTTTTTCCAGCTTTCCATTCTCAGGCTTCTCTCATTAAACAAACGGGCGGTTAAACTGTCTAAGAGACAATCCCTTCCATTGCCTTTGAAGCCGAAAACACAATTCCCATATTCGAGGAAGGAGAGAAAATTGAAAAGGAGAAGATTTGAGAGAAAGGAGATTAGAATATTAGACAAGAGATTAGCGACCGAAACTTGAGAAAAGAAAAGAAGCCAAGCTATGTATGAAGGTTTGAACGCTTCTTGCACTTGGGATGCTATGTTACGAATAAAACAAATATACATTTTCCTTGATTAACTCTCACACATTTATTTTTATTTGAGCTGAACCTCAGATTTGGGCCTCCAAGGCAAGGGGCGATGGGTCCCTGTCAAACTCATTGACATCTTTCTCAGAAGAGTTCATTGTTTCCCGAATTGAAACCAAAAAGAAGGCAGCTTCACTTTGTCCTCAGTTCAGCTGCCTTGTAGTTTCTTCCTATCGGGCCTTGCTAGTTTCTTCCTATCGGGCCTTGGCGTGGTCACTGGTTTGTCGATCCGCCGAAACAATTAGCTTCGAAGCTAGGCTATCTGGTAGAATAAATTTACCTTACGGTGAAGGACCAACTTCCAACTTTTAAATTAGCTATGAACCGATCATCGTTGGGTCCCAATTGGTGCACAGCCAGAAAAAGAAAAACATTAGAATAGACGAGGAATGACTTGTTATGCGATGACATCGCACGCAGATTGTTCTTTTTGCCTGGTGGAGTGCCCCCACTGCCCATCAACTTCCTTCATATGCTTGTTGCGTAGATCATTCCAACCACCTGTATCCATAATTGCCATGGTATCAATCAACCGTTCTCAATTACTTGTGCCAGCATTCCAGTCCCTACATCCATAATACTTCCCTCCCTCCACAAAGAAATACATAAAAATTGGGGTTATTCGTAGGCTGATAACATAGCCAGAGACCCTACATTACAATCTCACTTTTCCACCAGTCGTTGATGGCACATGGATAGCTAAGAATAATTCTGTTAAAACACATTTGAAGAGTACAGCACACATTCATCCCAGAGGACCTCTCTTATCCAACAGTGCATTGCAGCATGCAGCCTGCCCCAAGGGTTTGGCACCCAAAACATAGCTACTAGTTTTGCAACTAGAAAGCGGCTTGATGTGGAAATATCAGAGGAAATCAGAGACTGGTACAGTTTGATGGCTAGTGGCAAATAAGTAACCATCAAGAATGCTAACGGTAACATACGGTTACAGGAAACAATGCAGAAGAATATTTTCGAGTTCATGGTATTCAATTCCCTTAAACATGGAACCAGCCACCCAAAACACTACAGTTGTATACAAGAACTAAAGATTTCAAATAGAATTCATTCACCAAGTATAAGCAGCAGCTTAAACACCCATAACATGTGCAATCCTAATCCACCCACTTACAATTTCTGGATTACCACTGAATTGGCCAAGCCTGCCTCCTCTATTGTCTGAGAAGGATCTGTAAGCAGCTTCGGAGGGAATCCCATCACCTGCAGCTGATAATTCTGTGCACTACCAGGCCTTGATGAATCAATGAAACCTCGAATGTCATTGATATTATGGTGGTAATTGAAGCGAGCTATCAAGCGGGTGCCGTCAGCCAGCCTAAGCTGAATTGATGTTGAAGGCAATGTCTCATCCACAAACAGACCAGCTGAAGGGGTAGGAGCAGTGTTGAGAGATGTAGAACTGCCCATTGGATCAACTGCTGTCAGAGTACTGCTGCTACCCAATGTTCTCCCTACACCCTGAAATGGAATATGGCGTTGCTTCTCTGGTTCCTGCAAGAATTATGAGTAGTAGTAAAGTTTAACCAAAAAATGTCATTAACTTTCTCATTAGAAGTCCACAAATGCAGTGGACAAGCAGCAAATACCCCAAACAGATAGAGATAATTTCTTGGATTATTTCGGAGTTTCTTAATGGTCATCATAACCAAAACATAGATGCTGCCCATGCATATGAACTTGATAACACAGCATGGCAATAAACTAGGCACGCGTATACATGAGAGAGAGAGAGAGAGAGAGAGAGACTCACAGGACATTTTTCATCCCTCCTGATTAAATTAACATGAACAGAGGACCTTCTATCTGCAGGCTCAAGCTCCTTTGGACACTCAGACTTTCTGATGCTCTGCAGCAGAGATAGAATGAGTAAGGTAGATGTACCACCAACTGTTAGAAGACGAATAGAATAAAAGGACAGGGAAATTATGTAGAAATTAGAGAGAGATTAGCCCAGGATCAATTCTGAGGTAATGTTGATCTCCATTGAACAGGGCAATGACCATTGAAAACATACAGGCCATTCAAAACAAGCACAACAGCCAGTGCTGTACCTAACAGACCACTGAAGAGTTGACAACAGTACTGTGCTTCAGGCATCACTAAACAGTTGTTCTCAAGTGGAAAATGGAAGCAATAACAATCCAGAATGCTACATCTAAAAGACATGCTTAGAGTAAGCCATGACAACTAATGTGAAAGATAAAAGTGCAAAATCCACAAACACGTTCTTTCAAAGTACTATTTCCTTTATCTCATTGAAACCAGAAATCTGCATAGCCATTACCTCCAAGAAAGCTGAATTTTCAGGATCATCCAACCTCCTCAAGGGGCCATCATTCACAGTGAAGCCATTGGTCCAGAAAACAATGTTATGAATAACAGCCTCAGGTTGCTGAGGAGCAGATGGTACAGTTTCCCCAGAGAGTAATCTGCCAGTTCCAGCAAAACTTCTGGAGCTTGAAGATGGATGAAGGTGTTCCGGAGGACCTTCAACAGCTCCTAATTGCCTAGCTTGGTTGAAAATAGCGTCCACATCATTCCCTTTTGTGGGATCTTGGACAAGCATACCACTGCGATGATAAAAAATAGAAAGATGAGTAATCCCATCTTAAGATACAATCCACCGAGTCCCCTACCCTCAAAACACAAATGGATAAATCCTACACCCAAATCCTGACTTCCAGAGGGAAAACATTCTTTCAAGCAATTAAACAATGGAAGAAAATAAAGGATGCAAAATAGCGGTCAAGCATAAGGCCAGAAATGTGGAAGTGACAGCAAAAGTGGGGAATGGTCATGACATCGGACAGAGGTGATGCTTGTTAGCTGTAACCGAGTTCCTCTGCGTCCATGACGGCCTCACGCCAAATGAATAGGTCCCAAAATGATTATTTTTGTAGTTGTATTAAAATATAAAAAGGAAAGCGTCAAAATGAGGAGTATGTTTTGCACCAAAATAATTACCAGGTCCTCCTCCCAATTCCCAATCCCCAAATTAGGAGATTTTCTTTTAGCTTCTTCCCCTCTGAAAATTGGACATAGCGGTGGAGGGTAATAATATCAACGACAGTAGAGTGCGAACTACCTAATAGTACTAATAAGGAATTCTTTTTGTACAAAAGATGAAACCATAAAACAAAAAAACAAAAAACAAAAAACAAAGAGAGAGAGAGAGAAATTCTGAAAGACCCATTCCTAAAAAACCTAATTCACAAATCAAGAAACAGGAAGGAGCCAAAAAGAAAAAGAAAGCGCTACACTTCATAACGACTGAATAGCTATTTCCAATTCCAAATAATAGGAAGAAAAAAAAACTGGAAGAAAATGAAACAAGAGAAAAGAAACATCGTGAGATTATATTCAATTAGCCCGATGGTCCAGTACTGTAACTGTGTATATGGATGGCTCTAAAAACAATTAATAAATAGTTGGGAAAGGAACAGGAGGAGGGAAGAGAACCGGAGGGAGGGACGGCGGACCTTTTTTCTCCGCCAGTATAGTACTCCTGAGGAGCATCGTCATCGCTGTCAGAGTCGGGGGCGTCGGTTCGCCGGTTGTTGAGATCGGAGAGCGTTCGTATGCCGCCGGCTCGACTGCTCGATGGCTTCGCCGGTTTCTTGTCTCTCGATGCCATTTTGCTTCCTTTTTCTAAGAGAATTGGAAGATTGTACGAGAGAGAGAGAGAGAGAGAGAGAGTCAGTCCTTCGCTGTCACAGAAACTTTTTGTTTCTGTTTTTGCTTTTTCTTGGAATCAATTTGACGCGCTCTTTCTTGCGCGTGTATGAAAAGGAACCCTCTTCGACACGCTTGTCCGTCTTTATTTTTCGAAGGATTATAAAAAAAAATTTAAAAATAAAAAAATAAAAAATAAACACGAACAAACAGAGGGTGTCGCGTCCACAAATGACACAAGCCATTTGTATTTTTTAATATTTGAGGTGAGGCTATATGCTCCTCGTTTTGGTCTCAGCTCGTATTTAAACTTGGTTTGGAAGTTCATAGAACTGTAATCAACCTAATATACAAATAAATTTCAATTAAATTGTCGTTAGCGATCGAGGAACACCCAGATGGACCGTCCATCTCTGCAAGTGATGGGTAATAGCAATCACCATTGATTTGGTTTCATATTCATTCACCATTAAGTTGGTTAAAATAAAGTTTTGCCCCTGTTGAATGCAGGGACGTAGCCTTGCTTCTTCAATGCAATCTGTTTTTCTGCATCTGAATCCTACTACACCGGCATGGGGCGTGAGCTTTTGTTTCCTGCCTCCTCGTTATAAACGATCATCGGAACATTTCTGTTAGCTTAATCAACAAGCATACCTACGGTGGCATGTCTACTAAACTGCTCGCCACCATTGTCAAAGTTGTTTACACAAAAATATTTGATTATATTCGAACACCTACACAATCAATGGGCCATTAACTCAACCATGCTACTTAACGCCATTTATGAAATTACCGGTCTTCCAAACAATTCTTCCGTCCGTATGCTCAGCAACTACCCATCTGGTACATGTATCCTGCGGCAACACCTCACTTCACATAAAATCCAACTGAGGTCTCTTCGTGCTTGGATTGGAACCTTGCACTCTTTCCTCTGCAACACTCAATAGGGCCCTCCGCCTGTTCATAGCACTCTGAATATATTCCAACAAAGGTGGAAGGCTTGCCTGCTCTCCATCCTTAGCTGCCTGTCCTCGAATTATCTACCCATGCCATGCATAACAACATGTACACTACCATAAGATAGTCAAACATGAAAATCAAACAAGAAACAGAGGGATAGTTACCTTTGATGCCCAGGAACGTTCTGCTTGTTGACATACATCTCTAATATCCCTCCCAGACATGCTGAGTGGGGTGAGAAAGAAAAACGTGCAATAAGAAAATTTGATATGAAGAAAATCTCATTGAAGAAAATAATTTCCTATTCAATTGCTAAAATTAACTCATGTTTCCAATCCATGGGCTTGGGCTTTGCAGAACAAAACCCATACCAATATCAACTGAAACATATGATCTCTCCAAATGAACTAAAATAGGCTGAGTTTCGGAGGTTGAAAACAAGCGGGAATTCAGCAACATTATTGACTGCATAACAAGGAACAGATGCAAGTTTTGTAAAGAACCAAATAGCTAAGATAATCAGTGACATTTGTCAAACTTACTCTTCTGTGGCCTTGCCAAATTCTTCTAATTCAGATTTTGTCAAGTGCTTTGCATACTGGGCAGCTATTTCCTTGCGATTCAGCCAATCAGGTAGACAAAAGGTGATCATTGAATCAAATCGGCTGAAAACACAGATGAAACAAGTTTACATAGTTTCCACATTAAAGTCAACCTCACAAGGAACAGTCTGAATTGCATACCTGATTAAAGCAGGATCCAGGTCTTGTTTCCTATTTGTTGCAGCAATAACAACCACCTTCTTGTCCTGTTCAAATCCATCAATCTGCAAAGAGAAAAGTTAGATTTTGTAGGAGTAACAGAGCCTCTGTCGGAGCTATTTTACAGGAATTCGTATGTGTAGCTCCTGGAGCAAAAGTTCACATATGCTAACACAGAAAACAAGCAACCAAGTGGCCGTACAATCAATATTGATACGAAAACATTAGTGAGGCATGGAATGTGTTAAATAATATAATTTCTAATTGCTCCCAGCAGACTTGAGTTTGGAAGAGGAAGTCTAAAAACCCTTGAGTAGTTAAATCGGAATGTCTGGAATAGAGGTCTCCAAATCCCTACAGCATGCAAACTCTTTCTCCAAGAAACTTTGACATTTTATATGTTCTAGCAACAAGAAGTAACAATAGGAAAATCCTTAACACCAAAGAGAGTGAGCGGAGTCACTATCCTTTCAGTTTAGCATACCAGAAAGTCATCACATTTTGCAGCATAATGCCAAATGAAACATTGCTTGACCTGTCGCAATAAAACTGACAAAATTCTCCGTGTAGCTTCATGCATTTCGTTGTCACGAGCAACAGCAAAGGAATCAACCTGTTCACAGAAAAGAGCGGAAACTAGATGATTAAATGATTTGCATATCCTTTAGTGCAAACAAAGCACAAGAAGAGCATTTGGCTACCCCCAAAACAACAAAAGGAAGACACTATCAAGTGCACATCATTTACATCTCTTACCTCATCTAGGAAAATGAGAGCGCCATTAGGGAGCTCATTTGCCAAGGAAAAAACTTTTCCTAGCAAGCGTTCACTTTCTCCATAGTATTTTGACATAACAACCTCAAGGGGAACATATAGCAATGGTACGCCCTGTTAAAAAAAAGTGTCAAGATGCAATTTTTCCAAAAAGACTGGCAGAAACAAATGCTCACAGGAAATGTTCCATTCAATTATGAAGAAAATACAAATGTGCACAATTTATTTTATCCTTGAGCTTGCTTTTCATTCTGTTGAAAATTTCTGAATACATGCTCAGCTTATTAAACTACATTAGCATCTCAGCCAGTGAAGCAAGGGTTCAACCATTGTGCCAACATGTGGATGCCATTTCTAATGGTGTCATCGTCCTTCTAGGAAGCTCCTATGGATTGGGCAGCAATATATATACATATTTTTTTTATTTATTTATTTATTATTATTATTATTATTATTTTAATTATTATAACAGCAACAATTCAAAGAGCAAGCCTTGGTGTAACAGAATGGTTACACCATTGTCACCTGGTGGTAATGGGTTCAAAATGTGAAAATAGCCTCTTTGTGAAAACAAAGGTAAACCTGCATACATCTAACTATTCCCCATAACCTACTAATATGGGAGCTTCATGCACTTGGACACCCTTATTAATTTTTCTATAATGGCAACAATACCCAGGTTAATTATACCCAAATGCCACGCAGAGAAGCCGAGAATAACAACACAAAGACCAAAGAAGGTTGAGGTATTCCAGGAAGTTGCTATAATTTACAACAGCCAAGCTTATTTCAGCAAGTTGTTATGTTTTAAGCAACATGAATTCTGGTATTTGTTAGACTAAAAAACCTCTAGAGAGATGGTGGCTTGGCATATTTGAAAGTATAATTACCCATCATCACATGCTGATTGAAACTACAAAACATAATTCTGAATAGACTATACATAACCCGTGAAGCTAGAGGCTTACCGCTTGATTAGCAATAACCCGCGCACAAGATGTCTTCCCTGTACCTGATATAAAAATTTATTGTAAGTAAGCTTGCGCAAGCAATTAGCCAATCCCAATTAAATTCAGGATTAAGGTTCTGTTGTTGAAGCCCACCCAAACAATAGAAAGCAGATCACCAAAGATCTTCACTTTTCAGCCAAACAAAGTGCTTGGGCAGAGTGATACTCCAAACAAATCAGTAGAAAGCCATTGAGTAAGTGGCTTATATACCAATGATGCCTTTCAACAGCATGGCAGAAAAACATGAAAGATGCAGCAAACAGATTCTTCATATGATAGGAACAATATCCAAGTGAATATCATATGAAATAGTATAATGAAAATTAACAAAAATTCTGGCTAGGAGAGTAACCTGGGGGACCTTCAAAAAGTACGGCTCGAGGTCTATTTGTCTCAAACTTACGACGGGTTCCACGGGCAACATCATCATATACATCAGGACTATGAAGAGCCAATAAGATAGTATCTTCAATTTCTCTGAAAATAGCAAGAAAAGAAAAGCACTTTCCAGGTGAACAGATGCAAGACACACAATCACAGGCAAAGGTGTAGAGATCATCTAAATACTTAACAACATATTTGATGTGCACAAATATATTCTGCATTTACTAAAGTTGCTACCATACGCGCAATATATTACACAGATCACCCAACAAACTGAACAGAATTGCCCTAATATGTTTTATGTCTCTATAAGTAAAAGCAATTGAAATTTGATTGCCCAGCACTAAATACAAGATATATAATTGCAATTTATGAGATCTCAAATCTGGCAAGGCAATGACAAGAAATATAATCTATTTGACATCAGTTGTGCCAATAATTGCATGATCAAACAAACTATAAGCTTTTATCTGGAAAAAGTGGAAATCAATTCTTAGCACCATCAAAGCTTAAAGGTGAGATCTCAGCACTTAAAAACTTTTAACTTTCATGGAACAACCAGACATCTATGCCAATCCCTCACAAGTTTTTGTGTAATCAAGTTTATAATGACAAAACTTATATCATGTTTTCAGCATCTTAAAATTTAAGCAACAACAAGCATTGTATTTCCACTGCAAGCTGATAAACAGACATTAAATTAAACTATATTTGATTGCAACAACTATAAGAGTGTGAGCAACTGCCACTCCTGTGTTACGTACCGTTTTTGCTGATCATATCCAGCAATATTTTCCCATGATATCTCACCATTAGAAGAAACCATAAAGGGTTCATCAAGTCCATAAACTCTTACTCCCATGGACTCTAGATTGGCAACTAATTTTTCTGCAAGTGGCTTATGCACAGTACGCCCTGGTTTTCTTTCTGTGGTCTTTGTTGCTGCACCAGCTAATTGTAAAACAGACACCAAAGCATCAAGCTCTGAGGTGCTCAAGCTCCCATGCTTCATAAACTCAATTTCCTGCAGTATATACATGTGAGACACTCACATTCTGCAACTTCATTATTTGAGATGTGTGATAATATTCTAAAAACACCAAACAAGATTCAATTTTCACAAATGAACCAACTGGTTTATCCGAGCTAATCAGGGAATGAAATAAAAGAATGCAGAGGTCTCCATCTGTTGTACTTATAGCTGTTGAATTCCCCTTATCTGCACCACTGTCCTTCTGTTTTTCTGGATAATTAAGTGTCAATTGCCAAGCAACCGCACTGAAACGTGTGCACAAGAAACAGAGAGTTAGTGTGATTAAGCACAAAAAGACTAGTCGACAAATCGTATTTGAAGGTCAAAAATTACAAGGACAAGTCAGAAGACATTGAACGGAGCGATTTGTTGTACCTGTCCCAAGCACGTAATAACATGTCTGACCCACCATTACGCTCATCAACCTTCAGTCCAAGATTTGCAACAAGATTTGCAATCAATTGTGGAACATCACACCCAGGAGGAACCTGGAATCTGACAGTGACCTGTAAGACACCATGCATTCTTGTTAAAAGTGTTTTAACAATATTGCTATATTTGCCAGTAGCAGAAAAAATGAAATGGAAACCAAAACTTGGAATTTGACAGTGACCTGTAAGGCACCATACATTCTTGTTAAAAGTGTTTTAACACTATTACTATATTTGCCAGTAGCAGATAAAGTGGAACGGAAACTAACATACAGATAACAGATGCAAGCTTCTCAGATGGACAATAAACTAAATGCAAAAACCTTTTGGCCCTTGACAGCAATGGTGAACCGCGGGTAAGAACCATATCTAATTCCTTTACTTTCGAGCAACTCTTCAATCCGCTGCCGTTCTTTTTGGGCAATCTCTTCCAGGTCTGCATAACTTGGAGAAGGATTCGGAGAAGGTAAAGGAGGGTCTACAGGAGCCTGCAGATTGCGCACATTCATTCAGCTGGGCTATAAATCGATCGTAAGAATGCAAGTCCTTATATCGTAACAGCACTAATCACAAAGTACCTCCAAATCGATAATTTCCTTTCTTTCTTTCTTTTTTTGTTTTTTAAAGTTGAGTAACAAAAAGAATTAGCTTTAATTTGGGGAAGAAAGGTTACAAGTAGAGGGAGGGAATCAATGGCACAAAAACCTCATGATCATGGGCATCTGCATAGGATACTTGAATCATTTCAACTCCAAACAAACCACCAGCAACTAATAAAGCTGGCAATACAGAGTAGGACCGGCTAGAGTCAGAGGCGGGGACCAAGAGCACCCGCTGAATTTCCCACGAACTGGAAGGAAAGAGGCCTGCATTTTGAACCATGCAAATGACAGAAACAGGTTTTAAACTTGCAAAATGCCGTGCGGTGCGATGCTCATAAATAAATGAATAAATAGGCCAAATTGAATCGAACGATGATAAATAAAACCGCCGCTTACGGTAGAGGAGACGGTGGCGAGGGGCGGGAGGTGAAGTTGCGAGCGCAGGGTTTAGGGTGTTAGGATATGATGATGCGACCGCGCGGCGCCACGGCCGAGCCGCTCTCGCAAGCCGCTCTAAAACCGGCATCGTCCGTGTTTCTTTGTGGCTTTGCCTCTGTTTCTGTGTTTCTCGACCGGAACGGCTTAAGCTCGGCTCGGGCTTTTGTCGGCCTTGCGCTCTCTTCTGCTCCTCCCTGTTTCTGTTGATTTATGCTTCCTTCTCCTTATCTGCTTCTTTCGATTTTCCTCCTTTCTTTCTGAATTTCCTAAAATTATAAACATAAATATTAGGGTCCGGATTTTGTGCGAACGTACCCACGCTTTCGGACACACGTGAACCGTTCGATCGACTGTTATTTTTAGTTTAATTGGTAAAACTCATCGGAGTGCGATCGGACTGCTTGTGTCTCAAAGCGTTGGCACAAAATCAATTTGTTCACCATCGACTGCTTATGACAGTCAGTCTACGAATTTTATGTTTTAAAAAAATAAAATTTCAGATTTTATTTATTTTATTCTCGTTTCTATATATTTACGAAACATACGATTCTCCCTTCAAATAAAGTTTTCTTTTTATATAAAAAAAAAAAAATCAATTTGTTCGACGACAGAACAGAAAAATGAGTTGGAAAAGAATTTTATTCAAAGTTCTCAATCTAAACACGATGATGATCTTTCAAGAATTCCATATCTTTCAATTGCAATGTCGAATTTTTTTTGACGATCACTTCTATTTCTTGTACAACAAATAAATTTCTTTGCCAATAGTGACTCTGGCAGGTTATGTATCAATTTGCAATTAATTTAGAAAAAATGCTGCTGCTGCTGCTTCTTCTTCTTCTTCTTCTTCTTCTTCTTCTTCATAAATGTTTAGATACAACACGAGCATTTGAGCTTTTTCTTTATATATATATATATATATATATATTAAGGAAATTGTTTTTCTTTCATGTGGATAACTAAAATGCTTGATAAACGTTTTAATATAGTCCTAGAAACTCGTATTTATAGGTCATAGGTTGGTCTTCAACGGTTCGCGTGTGCGGGTGCGAATGCACGAGAGTTTCTTTTTAACCACGTTAAGAGCTAACGGACAATACAGGACAACTCATGCTACGAAGGAGAGACGACGACATCTCAACTATCCCCTTAAATTAAGAGAGACGGATTAGCTTGAGCAGATGAATCCTTGAACCCAACGTAAAAGAAGGTTTAATTAAGTTACGCGAAATCTGATTACAATGAAAAACTCCGACGATATAATAATTCTCAGAAAGAACTAACTGGCTGATTAAACTCTATATCCATCTTGACTGGGATGCGCGGCAGACCACGGGAGAATGTACTGATTGTAATTCTTTTATTTTAAGTTTTCTTTTTTTTTTTTTCTTCATTTTAGAAAGGAAGGAAAACTATACCATCACTAGACCTTTTTTCTTGGTGAAAAGGGTGCGTAAATTGAAGATGTGACCGCCATCGCCGTTGCCGCTGCCGCTGCCGCTGCCGCTGCCGTGCCCCTTACCGATACCGAGGTAATTAATGTTGTTGCCACTGCTGCCTGTGTTGCCATTATTGACTTCTCCTCTGTTGCTACGCCCATCATCAACACCGATGGTCCTATTTTCCTCACTTCCACAACTCAATTGATTTCTAAACCCAACGCACATGGGGGGCGGCACGTTCATTTTCAATGCCCTGGCCTTGACTTTAGAGCCGCCGCCACCGTCGTTATTGCTCCCACCACCACTGCTGCCGCTTTTACTGCGGTGAGGCTCCGTAACTTCTTTTTTACTGGGCCATTTTTCACCGCTCCGACCCCCAACCCCAGGGAGAGGATCGTGGTGGTTGAGCTGGAAACCATTGCTCCTGACATTGGAACTGGAACGACCGCTACGCCGAACCTGCCAAACTGGGCTGCTCCGGCCCAGATGGACCCCGGGTCGACCCGGACTACTCGGCCACTTCCTTGATGACTTGGATTCGCCGGCGGAGTTACTCCGAGAACAGGGAGCGCTGCTCGCCTTCCGGGTTCCTGCGGGAAAGAGTCTGGGTCGAGACCCACTGTTGCCTGCGGATCTACTGCGTGAAAATGGCCATATGTTGATGATGTTCAACTCGGCCGATGAACTTCCTCGGCTGTGACTCTTTTTCTCTCTCTTCTTCTCTCTATCTTTGTCTTCTTGGTTCTTCTTGCCGGTACCCGAAGCTGACCCAGTTTTCTTCTCGCCTTTCTTGAATAGTATGTCTGTCCATCGCTTTGAAGAGGACAGGGAGGAGGCGTTGGTGGTGGTTGGTTCTGCTGCTGCGGTTATGGATGCCGGAGATATTTCGGGTTCTGGGTCAGGTAGACAGCTGGGTGGACCGGGCAGGGGGTCGGGTGGGTCATGTTGTTGCTGGTGGCGGTGGTTGCTGGGGTGGAGGAGATGAAGAGGAAGAAGGACGCCGTCGACGAAGAGCTCGTCGGCAGAGAGGAGATTGGGTTGAGGGAAAGAGGGATTTCGGACCATCCAGAACTCGAATTCGGGTGAGTTGGAAGCGCGGTTTCTGCTTCTTCTTCCGCTACTAGATGGAGACAGGACTTGGCGTCTTTCTTGCTCTTGGTTTGCTTTAGCCACTCTTTTTGTGCTGTCCATGTTGTTGTTTAACTGATAAGGCCACAGAGAGAGAGAGAGAGAGAGAAAAAAGGGGGAGCTTTCTGAGGAGGACAGCTGTGGTGGGAACTGAGCTATAGTTCTTTAGTTTCTTATGCAGCGAGCTCTCGGGATTCAGTGCTGCAGAAGACCCTACGGCCAATTAAGAAACTGATTGGAAGGAATGAGCAATAACATTGTTGTGTTGTGGGTATTTTGAGTTATATTGTTGGTGTGTGCGAGTCAGAGACAGAGATGGGTAGGAGAGGGGAGGGGGGAGGGAGAGAGGCGATAAAGATTTGAGGAGTGCGTTTGGGTTAATAATTATGCATGCAAGGCAAAAGTACAAGAAGCAAATAACTATTCGGGCATTAATCAAAGAAAAATGACATTGTTGTATCTATATGTGTATGTAATACACGAATAAAATATAGCTCAAGGAACAAAGAATAAGAATACCAACCAAAATCATATATGATAAGCTCATCTAAGATATCCTTATATGGGTATGTAATGTCCAGACCAATGTATGTCGTGAACAGTCCACGGTGAAATACAGTCCTGAATGCTGAAACCTTAAGTCAATTCACTTTTAAGATATACAAAGTCAAAATAATATCTCTTTCATATATCCTTCTCTTGATATGTAGAATCTGTATCATCCTCAAATTCCTTATAAAAAAAAAAAATTGTGTGTATTATCGTTGTGTATTATTAATGCATGGCCAGAATCTTGGCAATTCGATCATCCATATAACCTCTTTAAACTTTCGATGTGTTATAAAGATTCTTGATGATTATTGTACTTTTTAGCCGAAGATTATGCTGAAAAGAGGCAGAGAAATGGCGCGTGTACGCGGGTGAAATGAACTCGACGCAATTGGCAATGGGCAATGGGGTCGAGTTATCACTCTAAAAACAGGTAAAATGGAAGAACCGAGAGACCCCAAAAAAAAAAAAAAAACGGAAAGAGGTAAAATGGAGTGATGTCAAGTCATGGTAGGCATGTGGCTGGTCATGGTGCTCACATTAATGGCTCCTCAATCATCTCCTCCCAAAGTGATGAAATGGAGCGTTGAAATCTGCCATCAATCATCTCCTCTTTTGATCTTTTTCCTTAATGCGTTCATTGTTCATCATGGGAATTTGGTTGGTGTGATAAATATCTAAAATCTCGAAATGCCTCCAAAAAAATGACAACTTATGGCGTGATAATCCTCTAATTAATTACTTGCCTAATTTGTTTTTAGAGTTGATACATATGAATCGTGCCATTTTCCAATTGAATACCTTCTATAGCTTATTTTTTATTTTATTTTTCCAATTATAATGATTAATTATGACCTCAATAATGAGGCACGAATGTGCGATTCCTGGAGACTTGAAAAATGGGTATGTGTTAGGTAATTTTCTTGTCTGATGGAGCTGGCCTTGATTTGGATAATTGGGCAATTTTAACATTTTGCTGCAGATTTAATTGGAGGGGTTCTCCGAATTGTGGACGAAAGACAACAGAACGGACACCTTGGCATTAAACGGGGAGCAGCACTCATGGCCCCCACAATTTCCCCCCCTCCCCCCACAAATTAATACAATGAAAATAACAACAACAACAATAATAATCATAATCATAATCATAATCATAACAATAAATTTAGAAAGTGAAAGTCTCCTAGCCACTTTCAAATTAGCCGACGGATCTTATAATTGTCCAAGTAGCATAATACAAAGATATATGTACGACAACTAAAAAATAATATCATGTACCAATAAATAAATAAAAGCCACACGACTGAAACTTAGCATGTCCGATGTATCATCATATATCCAATATTGCCAAAATGGATATTGCTAATTTAATCGGGTTGGTAGAGATATTCATTTCTGGTTTTCTTTTTGACCTAACAAAAAGGCTTCACCGCAGCGGCATATTGCATGATTAGACACGTGCAATCGTTTTGTGCGTGCCACGTATATTGCAAGATGGATCAACTCGTAATTCCAAAGTAGCCCTTTTATTAATTTTGACGATTTTAAAGGAATTTCATGGTTTACATATGTCGTCGGTGTATATATTTACGCGACATTCTTCGTCTTTTAAGTTCACTTCCCACTCGTGCACGTGGCAAAAATCCTAACCCACAGCATCACGTTGTCTTCCATCGAGCTTCACAACGCATCACGGTATATCACTGTATATTAGGTTTCGGCTTCATCGTCATCTGTGTACTTCTTTGAAGAAGAAGAAGAAGAAAAAAAAAAAAAAGAGCGTTCTTCTCTTCTAAACTTAAAAAAACAACAATAATAATAATAATAATAAAACAATAAATTAACGAGGGCTTTAAATATGTTGAGTGCCATTACCGTAGTTTGGATTCGTCGTGGACTCCCTCCCATTCTTGGTATGATCAATAGAATTAGTACCTCGGAGAAACCAACGAGCTGAATACATACATACATACATCGATCCCATAAAAAAGAAACGCAACAAAATGCCCCTATTGATTAACTGCGCCCGATTTCTTTCATTTATCTATTTAAATTAAACTTAAGGGCCGCACTTCGCAGGTAGACGACAAACCCCTCAAGAATAATATATATATATATATATATATATCGGCTGTACGAATTATAGCCACGAGATATATGTACATGGACCACGTCAAAACGTACGTTTCAAAACAGACATCGCGCGGTTTTTTTGTTTTTTAAATGTATTTATTTTTTTGCATATTATTTTTAGAGGTTCCCATTTACGACTTGACAACTGGGAGAGGTCCCAAGGTGACGGCTAAGGAAGTAGTTGGCCGTAAGATTGGAAGAGAATAGTGATATGGAGAACTCCGTGGGCCGAAGAATCGAACCGAGTGAGCGATACAACGGATAAGATTTTACAGAGTGGGTGGACGTACGAGGGCAACATTTTTTCTCTTTTCTAATTTACTGGTTTTTTTTGTTTTTTTTGTTTTTTTTTTGCAACTTAATTTGCTATGTATAGTAGAAAATTTTGGGTATTTGTTTGTGGTGAAAATGATGAGCCGCGCGCGGCCAGAAAAAAGAAAAGAAAGAAAGAAAGAAAGGAAGAAAAAAAAAAACATTATTTCACGTTAACTTCTTGGTCCCAAAGCCACCTACGTACACGCGCTTCCAATTTCTTGAAAGCAACTGCTTTTCTTCCTGTTGCGGTAAATACGTGTCGGATATTGCTCATTCCCCGCGCCAACTTTGGCTTTTATCAATTACCATCCGTTGCGTCGTTCTGCGATTTCCAGTTCTAATAGCCTTCTTATTTTCCACGAGAGTGACTAGTTCTTTGCACAACTGCTTGTTCGTGATTTTTCTTTTGGTCTCTACCGTTATGATATTTTCAGGCCAGCCCCGCGATTATACTCTCTCGCACATCAGTCTCTTGCGTTTAGGATCTTATACATAGAGAGTGTTATGCATCAAGATCGAACCCTCGTTGACAAGAAAGAGAGAGTTTCTCTCTTTTTAGCCAATTGAACTAATAATTATGGGTTAACTTTTATATATATATATATATATATATATATGTATATATAAAGCTCATCATGCCGTGCTTCTCCTTTTCAAACCTAAGAGATAAAATTAAGCGGTGGGAAAGCCTATTAATTCATAGCCTCTTCATTAATGTACTAAAAATAGTAACTCGCTTTGTAATGTTACTTTATTGATCGCAATGAAAATGCAGATTAACTGCGGACCCTTCTTTGTTCTCCCCTCCCCCCCCCCTATCGCAATATCGGAGATCAATTTCACTCTATCACAAAAATTAAAAAAGGAATCACGGATCAATATTTACGCCGTACTAAAGACAATTCCACCTACTTAATTTGGGCCAAAGGCAACTCGATCCCTATGCAGCAATGAATAAGATATTCACAAGAATTGAATTACCTCAGCTCAGCCTACAGAGCGACGAACTAGGGCAACCCTGAGCCCCGATGAACTGGCACGGGGACCTAATTAATCAGAATCGTGTAACACGACGAGAATGAGAGAGAGAGAGAGAGAGAGAGAGAAAAAAGAGATGGGAAAAACCATTTGCTCGCGCCAAGTTATTACCAAATTTTACAACGAGAAAATCACGAGACGGTTGAATCATGAGGTAGCCAGAAAGCGGGCGATCGATCGAGAGGCTCCGTCTGCTTAATAATTACAGCCGCTTACGTGTTCAGTTCCATATATATATATATACACACGCGCGCGCGGGTTGGGCACATAGTATTAATAGTAGTCTGGTTAAAAAATAAAAAATAAAAAATAAGAAAATAAAATGATGTTGATCTGCCGAAAAATAGGTGGCACAATCATAGACCCAAAGGATGACTCGTCCATGTATCTTGGCGGTGAGCCTTTTAACAATTTTTCGGCTCTTTCTTTTTGTTGGTTTTTCGTTCTTCTTCTCATTCATTTCGGTTCAGAGCCTTAAAATATTATCAAGTTATGATGAACAAATACTGTTGCCTGACAACCCGACCTCGATAGTTAAGTCAATTTAGGTTGGTGCGCCTGTTCCGGTTGTTGGAACACGAGCACTTGTCGCTTCATGATGTTCTAGTTTTTCTTACGTCAAAAAATTTAAGATTGATCTTTTGTTAACTACTCTATATATATATTTATTTATTTATTTTTTATTTGGGATAAATCAATCGCAGTCGTTTGATTGTTTCAGACGAATATATATATATATACATACACATATATATATATATACATATATATACACGTATAACGTATTTTGTAATGTAGGGAGTGGACCGTAAAATTTCGTGGTCCTGCGGAGAGCAACAGTCTCATTTGTTTATTAGCTCTGTCTGTGGGTATAGGTGGGTGCTATTCTCGGGAGATGCAGGATTTGTCATGGCCGATGCTGTGAGTTAAATGCAGAAATTATTGGTGTTGCGGAATGGAGAATGGAGTGATAATGACATCTAACATTTATTATTATTATTATTATTGTTATTGTTATTGTTGTTGTTGAATCGGATAGATCATTTGATAGTCGGTTGGGCCAGCCTAGAGCACAAGCTAGCTACTCGTCGGCAGATGCAGTGGGCTCCACTTTACTTCCGTCTTGTCAATAGCAGTAGTCACTTTCTTGAGAGAAAATACTTCCTTGGCGTACTAATAGACAGATATATAATATGATTTATATTATATTTTATATAAAATTTATATAATATTAAATATTATGTGTATAATATAAATTATATTATATTTATTAAAACGACGTGTCTATGTAATCAGATTCTGTTTTGAGAACGTAGTAACGCATCCCCCTTCGGTACAAGGTAACGACCGTGCTTTACCACGTAGAGTTGAAATGTTAAGTGCTTTAGGAGCTGGCACTTAAAAAAAAAAAAATTATAATTTAGTGGCCACTAAATGTAATATTTGGGATAAGAGTTTGAGATTTGAATCCAAAATTTCTGTCATAGCCTTTTTTTTTTTTTTTTTTGTTTATTCAAATCAATTAGATTAGAACCAAAAAAAAATCCCTCATTTTCCGGTGCACCCGAAAAAAAATAAAAAACCCTCTCCACTGGATGTGAATCTATAAATTAAGGGATAGCATGCTTGTTATAGAAAACGCATCAAATTAAATTATATTTTAATTCTATCAAATATACAACAACAACAACAACAACAATAATTATAATATACTAAATACACATTTTAATAATGAGATTTAAATAATTTTTAATGAAATTATTGTTGAATTGAAAAGAATTGAATTTATTATTATTGTTGTTATTATTATTTAAATTCAATTAATTAAATTATTAAATAAATTTGATATTAAATTTCGGGCGAGTTTTTATCGAAGCGATCCATCAAAATTTTAAATGAACTCACTAATTCACAGGTGAAACTTAATTTCGAGAATCCGAAGACGTGGGAATGACTGAGATGAGCTCGCGTGGCTTTAGCTGCAGAAGCTGGAAGGTTGCCGTCCGTTTATCATTATTATGTTTTATTTATTTTTGGCGGAGGGGAACAAATTTTCCTACAAAATTAGGAAGGATGCGAGGATTTAGGGAGTACGAGCGCGTGGGGCGTCGGGGCATTGTGTGGCTCACGGCACCGTATCACCTCGGTCCTCGGGGGTTTCCACTTTCGTTCTACCCACTGAATGTTCTCTCCTCCCTCGATCCTCACAGCCGCCTCGGCAACCCTAACTTTTGACTGACATCGTGAGCCTGGGGCCGGGGCGGGGGGGCGGGGGGGGGGGGGAATTGGAAATCAGTTTCTTTTGCCCTTCTACCCCTTGTATTCGCTCCATTTCCCCAAGTCGGCTTTCATCCCGAGCCGCGGTGCAAAAACGTCTATTCTCGGTTTGGTTGGGGGTGCAAATGATATGCGATGCTTACTGCTTACCTACCCACTGAATTTGGGGTTTTCCTCTTTCTTTTTCCCCCTTTTTTTAAAAAAAAATTCTTTTATTTTTTTAAATATGTGTGTGTGTGTGTGTGTGTGTTTCGACACTCCGTGCGGTCTCAGCTGAACCAAAAAAAGAAGAAGAAGAAGAAATATTGCAACTTACCGAGTAAAATGCTATACCTTGTGGATCACATCATACGTTTAGACAAAACTTAAAATGATTTATCAACTTAATTATCAAGACCATCTGGCCTATATAATAATAATTTAAAAAGTTAGAAAAAAAAAAACTGAAAAAAGCCGATGCAGAGAACAGTCGCACCAAAATTCCTTTATCTTTTATTGTGCACCAAAAATAGAGTTTAATCAAATTCTTTAGTCTTTGAACAACGGTGGTGGTTCTGGGACACAATTGTTCAAAGGAAACGCGGGGTTTTTTATTTGAAAATGTGTTGATATTAATCTAAATTAAGAGATTGTTAAGGTTAAAATAGAAGTTACATTAATCGAGTTTTATTTAAATTTGTTAATATATGACATGTTGGCATATCGCCGATTGTTGTCGGAGTCAACACCAGTGGCAGAGAGGAGAAGCAGAAGAAAATCAGAACTATAATTGCAAATAACAAAAGTTCGAAGTCATAATCGTAAATAACAAACGTGTGGGTCTGGATCAGAAAACAATAAACGTTGGGAGTTAGATCAGAAATAATAAAAGTTAAAGGGCCAGATAGAAAATAAAATAACTTGGGGACCAGATTAAGAATAATATAAAATCTGGAAATTAATCTGTAAATTATATGAATTTTAATATAAACGGCGGCGATTCTAATTTCAATTTTTGTTTTTGACGAAGAAGATTAAAATTTTATTTAATAATAATAAATTATTAAACATTGTGAAACAAAAAAAAAAAAAACTATTCACTAAATAAAAAAACGTTATATTTTATCCATCAATTTCATCGATCAGCAACAAGATGAAAAGAGCAAATTCATTCTTCTGCGAAATTCAATTGGACAAGTTAAATAATAAAGAAAACGAATTTCATATTCTTTTCTTACCTATGCACTGTATAGAAAATATGGAGTCTTTCGTATTTCTATAATCCCCCGGAATCCCACTCTATTTTTTTTTATAATTTTTTTAAAAAGGTAAAAGTCCACTCTTGCTGCCTCGAATCGGAACGAGTATTTCGGTCCTCTCGCTTCTGGCATAGCGGGCCCCCGGCGGGAGGCCCGCACGACGGGCTATTGGGTCAGTGGTAGAGCGCGCCCCTGATGATTGCATCCTCGTGCCTGGGCTGTGAGGGCTCTCGGCTACATAGACGGTTCCACGTGCTCGTCAGTAGTGGAATGATGAAATTAAAAAAAGAAGAAAAAAATTACAACTCCATCAAAGTAAATATGGAATTACCTTAACACTTTGGAGTCGAAGCATGTGCCGCGCGAGCATAATTCTCGTGTTAACTTTCTTGCCAAGATAGGTGCCCACTGTACGGACGGGGAGATCCTCTTCACCCATCCTCCAGCTGGGTGGAGATTACTTCCAGATGTTGATAAACTTGAAGCTGTCTTCTTTTGTCATTAGTTGTAGTCTAGCTTTGTAATCTTTTATTTTCTAGTTTCTTTGCGCCCAAAATAAAAATAAATAAAAAGATTAAAAAAAAAGACACAGAAGAAGATAATAGAGACCTCATTCAAAGGTTCTTTACAAGTAACCACTAGGTTAAAAACTTTTTATTTTTGAGAAACGAACGCTTGGTTAAAGCTGGTTGTGTAGAGCATTAGCAATAAATCTTGATTTCAATTTCGATTAATTCTGCCAGACAATATCGGACCTTAGGATGCCCTGTGTTCAGCACAGCAGCCCAGCGACTTTTCCACTTACCAGTGCCCACTCGTATGGAACGGCTATAGCGATGCACAGGCTTTGGATTGGGCGGGAAGCCGCCCACCTTTGCTTCAAGCTGCAAAGGTAAGACCGCAGGCTGCAGCGAGACCGTGTAATTGGTGGGTGCAAAATTAAGTTTGCCACGCAGTATTCAAAAACCCAATTCTACACACACACACACACACACACACACACACACACACACATATAAAAAAAATAATAATAATAAAAAAATCCCGAAGTCTAGTGCTAATCACACGGCAAAAGTCAGAAGCAACAAATATAGATCTTGAGCATGTCCAAGCCCGGCGACTGTTTTTCATCCCCAAAAGCCAAAAAAATAAAAATAAAAATAAAAAATAAATAAATAAACATGAATTGCATCCACTCGGGGGAGGCCGCAAATTAAATGTAGGCCTAAGCATGAGCACCCAATTCCAGCAGCAATGTGTGAGCGACAGCCTCAGATCCTGTGCCCATAAATTGGATGGGACCTGAGATTACGCCAAAACAGAAAGTCACTAGACACACAGGAAAACTTTATCGAACGTAGACTAAAATAGATCAACCTCAGCAATGCAAAAAACAAACTGTTTTTGCTAAAACCGTAACTCACCAGGACTGATGTAGCGATTTTTGAGTGCCCACTCATCTCGCATGGATGCAAATTTTTTAAATGGTGCACCTGAAAATTTTATCCCTCTTTAGTAATTATGCTGCTAGAAGGCACAAGCCACTTCCTTGAAACCCAATTAGTGATCACCGGAAGGTAAAGGTACATACCAAATGAAAAAGTAATGGGGGTATATATGTGGGTATGTTTTACCTCATCCCCACCACGTCACCTATATGAAGAAGCTTCCATGATAGAAAATTCTTACCTTCAAGCTCCACCATTGCCTTTTTGATGACGGGCTTGAACTTTCCTGAAGTTGAAATAGGAAAATAATGTGAATAAAAAGAGAAGGTAATTATCCAAGAGTCATGAATAGGCAAAATTCATATAAAATAAAATTATTAAATGACCCGCACGAATATATGTGAATGATACGGTTGAGATCAATGGAAGCATACCATGTCTCCGCTCAACATCCATCAAAGAGGTCAATGCAGTACCGCCAACCGTCCATTCTGCAACAGGAGCAGCCAAATTCCCAACCTGAACGCCAATAGCATTTAGTTACAACAACAGTAGATCACTAACTTAAGTATTATAACATTCGCCCAGACAAATAGGCAACCGTATTGCAGATAAAGAAATTTAAGCTTGAAGGAAGAGGAAGACAACTGAGATCATGAAAACCAAAACAAACACTGTCAGGCAGAACAGGAATTTCCCACCGATGATATCAATCCGGTTTTTCCACCATGGAGAAGAGCTCCAGCACCATATCCCAAAGCATAGCAGTACATGGCATCAAAATTGGTTGGTAAACCACATCTTCCTTCATATCTGGATGTAGGAATCAGAAAACAGGTAACAACCTCTCCAACAAAAGATTGTATAATCATATGTACATATTCTTGAAGCAAATGGATAGAAAATGAGATTACCCAAAGAAATGAGACTGTCCCTTGAAATGGCCTTTGTATGTGCCTTCTTGATTCCTTTTCTCCAACTCAGCTTCAACCATTTGAATAAGCATCTTTTCTGTCTCTATTTTGGCAACCTAAATACATATATCATAAAGCAAAATACGTGATGACGACTGGCTTAAGTCAATGGATGAATATCACAGACCACAATGATATAAGATAAGCACCTGGACATTTCCATGTGGATCTCTCTCAAGAAGCAATTGTTCCTGAATTGTTTGCGGTAAAAATTCAAAAAGCTCCAGAGATTGATTTGTGAGTTTCTTTTTCCATACTCCATCTTCATCAACCACATCACGGGCCAAAATTTCATTCAGCTCTGCGATGAGATGCTGCACCTGTAAAGTATTATGCCAATTAGATTGGTAGCATATTTGCACGAGCATTGATCCAATAGCTTTTATTTTTTTATTTTTTCGGGAAAAAGGAGATGTGGCAGCAATTAGCTAATTACTAGGGTTGAAATGCAGTACCTCCGGAATGAAATCAATTAAACCTTCTGGAATAAGGATCACACCATAGTTATAGCCAAGTTCAGAGCGTTTACAGATTATATCTGAGATGTCATCGGTAACATTTTTAAGTGTCAGCTGCTTTGCAGCAACCTGTGTCAAGATAGATCATGCTCAATAGCAGTATACATGGGAAGTTTTTGGGCCAAGAACTTGCTACTTGTAACAGCTTAATGAAATAGTAAAATAGTTTAATTCTCCTAAAACTTTTAAACCAATAAAATTTTCAAACTAAGGTCAAACTCAAGTGTCAAATGCCAAGCACACAGAGCAAGCCTACCATTAAGCTCAATTTCAGTATTTGAAGCAAAAATTTACCTTCTAAGATCTCCCTAAGCATGAATTAGTTCACGTAGATTGACCAACTTGGATGAATTAACAAAGAGAAATGCAGATGATAAATTTGTAACAATGGAGAGGGAGGAAAACACAGCTGAACTCATGTAGCTTGATAAGTAATCAGTAACAGAGGCAATCATCATAGAAAAAGCGTATTGGACAAACAAGAAGTCACTTGAGCTTCATCAAGGCCGAGGACAGTCACTCACATAGAACTAGGTGTTATCAAATATGTTGTATAGTATTATTGTAGTATTTTGTTATGTTAGGTATCTGGAATGGAATGGAAACTCTGTATGGAAAGTAATGATGTGCTGACAATAATACGTAAAATACAAACAAACACAGAAGCATGGCCTAATAATACTAGGGAAAGGAAATTAATAAGTACCTCTTCCCCAATTAAAGCAATGTTTGGATGAGTTTGTAGAGCACATTCTAGGGTAATGTGTGAGGCTGCACGCCCCATAAGCCGTACAACTGTAGAGAAGATGCATTAACAATAGTTATTATTTGATGCTTATGAATCAATTGAGAAACATTAATGTACGGCACATATCCATGTGTGTTTTCTTTTTTGGGGGTTGAGCAGAAGAGCAAAAAGAGACATAGGAGTTAAAAGGCAAAAAAAAAAAACATGGAATTTAATATGGAAAGCAGCATATCATCATAGCTTTCACAGTTGATCATGCACGGAGATAATTACAGCATCTAGGTTTAATGTTTAAGTCAAAATTACGGGCCCTGCTTCATTAGCACCAACACGATGATAGATTTAAAGATAGAGAATATTTGCTGATCAGCAGTAAAGCTCAAATGGCCATATCTCTCCTACCTCTCCCCCACAACCCCCCCCCCCAAAAAAAATACCAAACGAAAGAAAGAAACTGTAAATAACCTACGGAACTTATTTGGTTCTATAATCATTAAAGCTTAAATATCAGCTCAGCTTCAAACTCATGAAAGTGAAAAATTTTGAAAAACTTTTCATGACCATTGACTCACAGTGATAATATTTTCCAGTAGACCGGGCATCAATCATGACATTGCCAATCATTTCTGAATATATCTGCCATAATCAAGGTTACTATTAATACAGTAAAAATAAATGAATGAAAATAATTTCATTCAATAAAAACATTTCAAATTTCTTCTTTTGAATTCTATGAAATGAAATGACAGAAAAACTTTCATCAAGTGATAAGAATTAGCTCAAAATAAACCTTTTTTTGTGACACATTTACATATGTAATGAAACAGATAACTTGGGTTCAATCCAGGTGGAAAACATTAGTCACCTTGCAAGCTGTATCAAAACCAAAACTGGTGGGAACCTCCTTGCATTTTAGATCACCATCTATTGTTTTTGGGCATCCAATCACACGGGTTTTGAAATTTTTAGTCCTGATTGAACATATAAAGGAAACAAACATAAATATTACCAAGAGGACCTACATTGTCAAGAAAAAGTTTAACTGCAAGGCAATCCCCAGTCCACAAATTAATTCAATTGCTCCATGACGTACCTGAAGTATTCAGCAAGGAGGCAAGCATTTGTGTTGGAGTCATCACCACCAATAACCACAAGACCATCCAAATCAAGCTTCAATACTGTTTCCTCAGCTTGTTTAAACTACAATTCACACTCATTTTCTGTCACTGCATCTTGTTTCTTAAAACACAGGTTAAAATGAAGAAGAAAGAGCCCCACCTGCTCAGGAGTTTCAATTTTGTCCCTTCCACTGCAAATCATGTCAAAACCACCCTGACAAAACAACATAACAATGAAATCAGGCACCACGATTTACATGTCCCATGGTAAACAGAGAAAAAAGAAAGCATGAGTCCACCTGATTTCTGTAAGGGTATATAAAGTCCGAAGTCACTTCAACATATTTGCATTTCATGATCCCAGCAGGACCACCTCTAAAGCCATACACTACACTTCCCTTTGCACGATCCTGCAAGTAATCTGCCACCAACGCAGACAATCCCCAAAATAGTTTACACCCCCAACAAGAAATGCTCTTTCTAACTGGAATTTGAAGTCAAATATAGGCCTTTCTGAGAGTATCCTAGGTTTGTACGGTACATGTAAGATTTACCTACTTTCTCATAGCTACTGTTCATACCATTTGTTAAAAATCCTCCGAGTTTTTTGTTTTTATCCGAAAAAAGAAGAGAACTTTACACCAAAGCGTGATTGTACAATTGAAGCAAACAAGAATGCATGCTGTGCGATGCAATGCAAAGGAAAAATAGAGAACCAGTAATAGAGAATGAGATCAGATCCCTCACCGAAGATTCCGGAAATGACATTGTGGCCTCCGGGTGCTTGTCCACCGGACAAAACGACGCCGATTTTCAACTTTTGATCCGAACGCAGCGTATCGACACCGTTTGGCACCAGCATTGCGGAGGGTTGCCCAAACAGATGGGGAAAGAGCTTAGCGATCTCATCTACGAAGCGCCAAAATTGAAAAACCATAGTGCTTCAGTCACCAGGGCAAAAACATGAGAGAAAAAAAAATGCAACTTTCATGTACGAGGTAGATAGATGGATAAGAGAGAAATGAGAAGGAGAGAGAGAGAGACCAGGATTGCCGGCGGCGGAGCTAGGGGGGCCATCGAGGATATTGAAGGGGTTTCTGAGGACAGTGGGGAGAGGGAGAGCATGATCGATACGGGTGGTCTGGACGTCGCTGTAAACAGAGGCAACGCGAGAGGTGGGGCGAGAGGACTTGGGGGACGCAGCGGCGGCGGCAATGTCGCCGTTGATAACGAAGGAGGGAGCCATAGGGAAGGGTGGGTTGGTGGAGCGGGAGAAGGGGCGGATGTTGGTTACACCTAACTCAGAGTCACTGGCGTTGGATGAGTATTCCGTGCGAGCGAGTGAGACTCTGTTTCTGCTTATCTGTTTTTTTTTTTTTTTTGGTTATTCCACACCAAACGTAAATATAAATTGGTTTTTGTTTTTTGTGTTTTTTTTTTTTTTTGGCTTTTATTTATTATGCTTCTTCTTCGGTTGGGACCCTCGGAATCTCCGCCATCCCATCCCATCCCATCCCATCCCAAGAGAAAAATGTAATTATAATTAAAAGAGGAGGCAGTAGGCTACTAGGCTCCCACTTCCTTGCAACTCTCAGAGTCCAAAAAGTGTCTACGGTCCATCGGGCTTTCATTTTATCTTTGAATTGAATGAGCCGTCGTGTTCATTTCAATTGGTGATTCTTAATAATTAGCCAGCCTTTGCCCCTGCCAGGCTTAAGCCGAACTCTAAGACACAATGCGCTCGGCTCCTTAGCTGCGTCTCCTTTGGTGAGCCTACTCTGGATGGAGTTAGACTTCGATGCTCTTAATCTATGCGGTATTTAGTGAACTTATAAATACAAATAAATTAAATAAAATTCGAAAGAGTTTGAGGAAATAAATATAGAATAATGATAAACAAGCAGTTGAACATTTTTTGAGTAATTTGAATAATTTTGTACAAATAAAAAAAGTGAGTTGTTGATATTTATTTCACCTCGTTATAGTCAAATAGTTAAATATTTCTATAGAATATTTTAAATAAATATTTATAAAGATTTTTTTAAAAAAAATTTATTAATTTTTATAAAACAAAAAATCTTTAAATATAGGTAAATTTCAGGTATTTATATGAGACTTTCATCGTCATGTTTTGAACAGCAAATAGGCTGAGTAATACCACCAACACATGATCCATTTGACCTAAATTTATTCTTAGAGACGTTCAATGGGGTGTCCTTGTGATACCATGCATGCATGCATGCATGCACCCTTTTGTTTCCCGGGACTTTTCGGCTCGGCCCTGTCCAACGATCATCGTTATACTAGCGTGTGCTAATAACAACTTGTTATCAAACGAGCACGATAAAAACATAAAATACAAAAATCTTGGTGGGGCGTGTGCCTGCCGTTCGGTGTGTACTATAAGAGGAGATCGCAGAAGAGACTCTATCCACCCGTTGAAATCTCGATCAGATTTGCTCCGTAATTACGTTACCTGACAAAAAGAAGAATTAGCTAATAAGTGCCTGAACCAGAATTCCACAACCAACTAAAAAGGGAAGGCAGACAGGCAATACTTAAATAACATGAAACCCATCTCGGTTCATCTCATCATCTGGACTGAAAGGTACCTCTTCTTCTAATCATTATAACTAATCAGCGAGTCATATCCCATAGAGGATTAAAGACTCCCATTATCACAACAAATGTACCCATCTATTGGCATCACTTCATCTGTAGTTGTCCTGGTGCGCCTTAATCCCCGGGTAAAATGAGAGGAGAAGATTTGTGGCAATTGAATCAACGCCAACACCAACGCCATTTGTTTAGCCACCGCCTTTTTTCTTCTCCCTTCAATATAGAGTCCTAACCACACTTTCCGAGCATGTGCCACCTATAACACTGCCCTATCAAAGCCCATTATTAAAGCTCCCCTTCATGTCATGAACCCCCTTAGCCCAATCAACAATATCAGTGTTACTCATTTGCTTTCGTTTCTTCTCTCCACAAACCAACCGACCTAAATCTCATTAGATATGAATGTCTTTTTAAAAAAAAAAAAAATTATTATTATTTTTTCATATTCATTTATCTTTGGAACTTACGACACGTTCGTGTTTAACACGAGCCACTTGCCAATTGTGCATAAGTGATTATCTTCGCACAAAATTTTCTTCGAAGCTCCGGGCTCAAGCTCGAGGATGTAAGCTTCCAAAGAATACAAGAAGCAGTAACCTAAACAGAGAGGATGGAGGGCCTTTTGTTGCGGTTGCGGGCTCAGTGTTTCCTCTTGGGAGGCAGGTGAGAGCTGAGATTCCGGTCGGTTTGCGCCCATCTCGAGCCTGGCACACGCCATGGTTCAAGAGAGACTAGACAAAATGATTAGAGAAAGGCAGGAAGCAATGCAAATGGAGAGGAGAAGGGAAAAAGGAGAGTTAGGGGCCAGTTTTATAGTAATGGCGGCCGTGGGAGAGTGCCCCTATGACCCGAGAGAAGATTTCACAGAATCCATGGTTGAGATGATCGTGGCAAACCGGCTAGAAGAGCCCGTGGATCTTCGAATCCTCTTGAATTATTACACGTCGACGAGCACTGAAGAGTATCACGGCCTTATACTTGAGAGTTTTTACGAGGTTTGCATTGATGTGGTTCTGTCTTGGCAATGCCACTGATGAATGATACGAAATTTCATGTTTGAATTGTGCAGTACGTCTTTGGGTGACTCGATAAATCAAAATAAGTTAAATTAGGTTGGTATTTTAACTTATGAATCACGTCCCACGTAACTCTTAGATTAGCTCGGTAACTAACTCTTTATCCAAATATAGTATATACGTGATGATAATAATTGTTTCTAAATTTATATTATTACTGGTGACTCATTTAAATTATATAATTAAGTTACATAGAACTGATTAATTATGGGATTAAATATGTTTATGTCAAGATGATTTTAAGTGACTCGAGGAATAATATTTAAACAGAATTTTTATTCTAATAATTATTTAATACTTTAATTTGTATTAATATAATAATAAAAATGTATCGTGGTGTTTTTGTAAGATTAATTTTTTGAAGTCATAGGCGATGGAGAGTGTAATAAGGATTACATTGTTTAAGTAATGAGAATTACATAATCTGCAGTGAGACTTTAATGCTCGTTGCATTACATAATTTTTGTGCTGCCGAGCATGCTTGGACGCATATTTTTAGCTCCGCCTTGTCATGGAATTGAAAATACCTGGGCTGGGCCTTGCGTTTTATTTTTTTTATTTTTTGGACTCCTCCCCTCGATCCACACAGCCCAGCCTGGCCCAACCAACATTATTATTATTATTATTATTATTTCGATTATATTAATTGGGTTTTAGTGCTTCACTGATTCTGTAGGTCTAGTTGGTTTTAGGCTAGAGTGAAAAAACATTCTAACCTGCATGTCGGCCCAACCCAGCCCTTAGTACGAATGGGTCTGACGTTGATTATTGTTGGTGGCACACAATGCGAATTGGGTCTGAATTCTTTTTTGGGCAACAAAAATTGCAGGCATATTATTTATTATATTTATAAGAAGAGATCAAGAACTATGCATTAATATTTTTGATAGCCACCGATACTAAGAACTGTTGATGTCAACGGGCAAATGTAAAACGCCCCCTCGTTTCTTGCCGAGACCACCCATTCATGGGTTGCGTTGCATTTAGTTTGGTGCATCGACAGGAAAATATCAGGCGAGGCGTCACGCAACAGTTTTCTTTCATTCCGCCTGTTTAGGCATTGATCCAGTAACCAATCCTCGATGGTAATACTGATTATGCTATCTATGACTTACATCGTCGTTGCCGGAGAGCGCACGACTCATAACAACTTACGTTAGTTTTTGTTCTTTCTATTCCGCTGGCTAATAAATAAATGTATATATATGTTATTTTTATTTTGACTTATTTTAGGAATAACTTTATATTCCGACGTAAGAGTCCATTAAGAAGATCTAAACCATTTCTCCTCCAACACATTTATTTTTATTCTCTCTCGCGAGTATTCCTACGTACCAAAACAAAAGCACAAAAAAAAAGTACAGTGAGAATGCCAACGTGGCTTCTTCTGCTCTGTATGTTTAGGCTCGTGTTGTACCATGCCGTGGTCAATAATTCATCCCAGTGAATGATTTTTTTTTTTTTCTTTCTTTCTTTTTCCCGGCAGTGGTCCCTTTGGCTCTGATTAAGAACGCGACTGCGAGTTCGAGATGAGACTTTAAAATCATTTTTCACTTTGACCAAGAAAATGGGGATGACATCAATAACAATTTATCAAGGATCCCTTTTTCTTTTTTTATAAAGAAAAAAAAAAAAGAAAATTGGCACGTGTGGGTCTTTCTGGTGGGTTGGGGAGGGGTGGCTTGAGGCAGTTCACCAGAATTTAGAAACTAAAACCGAAATGTTAATCCGTGCAAATTTGGGGCAGCGTTGTCTGCCACCACCCTAATAGCGAGCAAATAAGGTTACCCCCGTCATTTTTATTTTATTTCATTTCATTTCATTTCTGGCACCACAAGTCCACCAATTGGCAATTGACCTATTAACTCGAAGCCTAACCTCGAGTGTACGATGATAACAATTGTCATCTCCTGGCAAACAACAGGCTCGGAGACCACCACCGCCACCTCCTCTTCTGATTAGATCCGATTCTCTTTGGCTGTATATACAATACAGGCGCTCCTCTCCTGTATGGCCGACCAACCATATATTTCAATTTGGAGGATCTCCCCAATGCATTAGCAGACAACAGCAAAGTGAGAAACAAAGAAGCCCCGTCGTAATCTATGTTTTGCGGAAGGCTCCCAGCCTAGTAATTATAATAATCCCATCTCATCTCCATATTTTAAATTAAGTTTTATAGCAGTTGAAAGAAATAAAATGCAAAGCTTCAAGGTTCACCTTAACCTGACAAGCACCGGAAGCTAGTTGAGATGAATATATATATATATATATATATATATATATATATTCAAAATTAAAATAAAGGATACGTAGCACAACTAGAAAGACGCTGGCAATGCCAACCAATGGCAATGGTTTGATTATTTCATCAGCCAATAGAGACAGCAACAGGAGGGAGGGACCACCACGTGGCGCCTCAATGACAACAATTCCGGCGCCGTCTTGTTGGGGGGGGGGGCGGATTTAGAGCTGTTTGACTCCCATCTCGGCCGGCGTTAGGTTACTCGACACGAAACAACAAGCTGGGAGCTAGGAAGAGCGGCTCAGCCTAATCATCATTAATTAATAAGATAGTACTTTTCTTTTTTTCTTTTTTTTTTTTTTGGGTGTGTGCGTGTGAATATGATAAGATATTGACTAAGTGACAGCGTATTTCATGCGAACTAGTCTGCCGAAAAGCTTATTTCATTTTTTCTAAGTTAACATAAAACAAAATTGAATCAAGTCCCCAAAAACCAACCAAAATAACAACCTGCAAAATTCTAATTTCTATTTTGACATATATATGTACCCACATCATTACTCGTTGGAAGTCCAGCCATTCTCCTCTCTCTCTATTTCTTTCTATTTGATACGTCATTTTCAATCCCACGAGCGAGCTGAGCCGAAGGAATTGAAAAATTAGGAGGGACCCGACCCGGGGGGGTTTTGGGGGGGGGGTGAAATTGAAAAGGCTGCTACGCAAGCGGGAGGGTGCGCGGTGTGTCTATTGAATTGGGAATTAATCGCTCTCCGAGTCACGTTCTATCTCACGGGACTTACATGCACAGCACAAGCCACCTTCCTTTCTCGTCGATAGCCACGCTTACGTACGTATCTTCATTCTCTTCTGTCTCTTCGTGATAATTTGATTTTCATTCTTTGGGTTCTGTCCGCGACGATCGTCTAGCACTGACTGAACGTGATGAGCCAACTGGGCCTTCTGATGTTGCAGGAATCGGTGCGGACAGAGAGAGAAGCCGGCGCAACTATTCTGAGTTTGCTCCTCCTCAGAGGCCACATGGACGGTGTAGTCGATGCGGCGAGGCGTAGGAGGACCAGCCTGAAAGAACGGCTCCGACTGAAAGGCTTCGGTTGTTGTGGGGCCACCTGGGGATTTAGGCCCACCACCATCAGCGTCAGGGACGACGACGATGACTATGGAGGGGACCACCCTCTGGCTCCTCTACCGTTACCGATGCCCGAGGTGGATCAGGAGGTCATAGGAATAGAAGTCGGTCGTGACCGCGAGGCCCCATCTGGAAGGGTATCGGATCCGGGTTGTCTGGAATTGGGTCCCGCTCCAATTCCGGCGAGCTCCGGGATGAACTTGGCGGCGGCATTGGCGGAGGAGAGACAGTTCTGGGAGGCCAACGGCATGAGGGCCAGGGCCACAGTGAATTCGAACGGCTGGGCCACCGAGGTGAGTCCAACGCCGGAGCCGGGAACGCCGTGGAGGGTGTCTTTGATGAGGCTGCTGGAGCTAACGGACGGCGGACACGGAGGGTCGGGAACATATGACGACGAGGCGGGGGAGGAAGAGGAGGATGAGGAGAAAGGGGGCGACGATAGGGTGTGTTGCGTGTGCATGGGGAGGAGAAAGGGGGCGGCGTTTATCCCATGCGGGCACACGTTCTGCAGGGTGTGCTCCAGAGAGATTTGGTTGAACCGCGGCTCTTGTCCCCTCTGCAACCGATCAATTCTCGAGATTCTCGACATTTTCTAAACTTCCCACCCACACCCGGAAGAAGTCAGCCTTTTCATCATCGTCACCGCCATCACCATAGCCTCGAGATTCATGATCATCGTTGGGTGGATTGTCATGGCGATGGTCCTGATGATGCATGATTCCCGATTGCCACCAGCTTTGTAAAGTCTCATATTCATTCACACTGCAGTCTCCGAGGGAATTAATGGATGTTACTCATGACGGAGTCGCCGAGTGGTTGCCACTGTCTTTGAGACGGGTAGGGCTTGAATTATTGTTCTTCTTCTTTTTTCTTTTTTCCTTTTAAAAAAAACATATTTATAATAATTATCGTTTATTTTCGTTAATTATTATAAGTTTGCTTGTTAGACCTCAGATGAAATTCCTCTTCACATATAAGATAGTATTTGAAGGCCATGGAATCCTCCACCAGCAATGTGGGGTAGTCCAATTTGCATCTGCTTAATTAGCTCCTTCCTCTCTCCTCTACTAACATATGGAATGGGGTCTTTTGCGTGTCCGCCGCTGATAAGCCAAAGGCTGGACTTCGTAGCTCCTCCCAGTTGAAGTGTCTTTACTTGCTAACACGTGTGAGATGCAAACTGTGGTTTTGGGGTGGCTCTTGTTCGAGGAGTTATCATCAGTCCTCCTAAAAAGTCCCGATACATTCATTCTTTTGATGTTTTTGCTCATCATTTCGCCTCTTACAATGTCAATCATGTTTGATTAACTTTCATTCATGTCTCCTGGTAGCATCCCTATGTTTTTCCCACCTCTTCACTTTTGATAGATACAATAGCAAAAATGATCACCAATTAGTTGGATTTCGGCAAATTATAAATAGAGGAGGAAGACACCATTAGGAGACAACGGACGGGTAGCGAAGGAAACTTTGCTGAACACCCCTTAAATTTCGTTCCAATTGCCTGGAGGAGGATGGAGCCTGTCTGACACCCTGTAACAACAATGCCCAGTCCATTTAGCTTCCATGCAAAACCGATGGCAATCTAGGGAATTGTGACTTCAAAAGAACACAGAACCACACAAGCAAGTGCAATGCGGTAAACAATTTAAGCAAATCAATTTGGTGCTCCTATACTTGAGTTTAACCGTGCGCACCACCCGTTCAGTCCGTTCATTATGCCATATAGATATCCGATTTGACATTTACAAACATGCGTGCCAAATCAATATTGAATATTTAACTCCCCATTGTTTACATTCCGGTTATCTCAACAACTATGGTTCATATTAATAAGTAGCAACAGAGAAAAAAAAAAAAAAAACATACAGATCAAATAGCTCTTGTTTCGGCTGCTATCTACATTTCAAGGTCCATTGCCCTCAGATGGACGTCAGAAACGTTTCTCCCAAGGCTATATCCACTGCTACAACCTTGTAATGGTAATTAACTACAGACATTGAGGTCAACGATTTTTCAATAAAATCAAGAATCTATTATTTCTGCAAGGAGCAGCATCATCAAACTCCAAAGTGCATGAGATTGATTATTCAAAAATTCATTAGTGTGCAGACACAGAGGCATCAGCTCAAATTTTAACATGGAGAATTCTCCCAAGCCCAGAATGGATTTGCCCCTTCAGCTTCGAAGAAAACACCCTTTCCCCCAATTTAAAATTCATTTCAAAAGATATCAAAGAGAGGTAATCCGTGGAAGCCGCCTTTTTCTTCCCTCATACTTTAACGGTGTCCCTGCTCTTATCCAGCTCCCCAACAATACTACTGTTTGCATTCTGAACCTTCCCGTTTCCTTCCACCGCATCAGCATTGGAACAATGGTTCTTCAAAACCATCACAATGTCAGCCTCAGAAGCTCCAGCAAGCCTAAAGTGGTCAACTGCACCACTGAGGTTTTGCTTCCAACCCCTCATTCCTAGTTTGCGTTCAACTTGGGATCGCTCAAATAGCATGTTGCCCCAGAAGAGATGTATCTGCGATCTCATGACTGCTGCTTGCTCAGCTGCTTCTTCGGCTGAAATCTCTCCCTCTCCACCACTTCCAGCAAGCTCACCTTCATTGTTAATTCCTAGTTTCTTCTTATGTTTCGAAATTTCTTCCTTCTTGCTTGCAATTGGATCTTTTAACTGATTTGTTCTCTGCTCCTCCAGCTTTTCCCACATCTCCGTAGCTGCTTTCATCTTCTCCTCTGCACTGTCAAACAGCTCAAGTGTTTCTGCAGACTCCCAGCTTGAGAGATCTACTTTCTTAGCAAGTGCAAATGACCACTGAAGCTTGGCCATTTCAAATTGCTGTTGCCCTAGTGCCAATAATCCCTCGTAGAAGTCTGGTTTCAACAAGAGTGCCTCCTCATACTTCTCCCTGGCCAAAGAATACTTCTCCTTGACCCAATTGTAAGTTGCTTGAAGTTGCGCTGAAACCACCTCTTTTCCAGCAGACTCATCTAAAGGAATCCGTTTTCTCGCTGCACACATGTGGACATTTCCCCAGTTGAAGAAAGCCAAAGCAGCAACCTCCTGGAATTTTGAGGCCGCCTTGTCAAAGAGGCCTTGAGCTTCTTCACTAGTCATGGTCTCTTCAAGAGCCTCTGAACAGAGTTCCATACCAAGCTCATGCAAGTCAAAATGAGCATCTGGGTCGATGCCAACATGGGTGCGGAAAAGCTGAGCAAACTCAAACAACCAATCATCCATCTCTACTTCCCTGCTCTCTGGGTCTTCTTCTGAAGTTCCAGTTTTCTCTTTATGAACTTCCTTCTGAGCCTTGTCAATTTCAGTACAAGCCGCTTCCAGGACAGATTCACCGAGTGATGAATGAGACACAATTTCATCTCTCTTGGTCCTTTCACTTGCAAGAGGCTTCTCCTCCTCCTCTTCTGGCAAAGGTGGCTCCTGCTCAGGACAGACCTCAGCTATATGCAACCTCAACATCCCAACTGAATCCGATTTGTCTGCATCAGACTCTTTTGCTAAAAGCCTGTCCACAGCAGACTCGGCCAACCTCAGTTCTGCTGTACATGTAATAGTCACTAAATCACCATCATTGTCTTTATATTTTATCAAAACTGATTTGGAAGATGGAAAACGCCTCGCCACAATATCTCTCAATGCTTTGAAGGTACAATTCATTGGCATCTGGGCAAGCCTGATGTCGTGATCATAAACAAGCTTCAGTGGCCTTGGTCGGACCACCCGCTCTGAAACCTGTCCACAAATTGGCAATGATGTTGGTGAACAGAAGTCCTGTTCTGCCTGGCTGTCCATGCTCAGAGAACCACTGGAGGGTTTCAACACAAGTTTTGACATCTGATTTTTGGTCTCAGGATCATTTTCAGTCACCATATTCACTTGAGGCTTCTCCAGCCTATTGCTAGGCAGTACGACAGATCCTCCCAGGGATGTAGCTCCCTTCTTTGAAACTGGCCGAGGTGGCAAACAAGGCCCAAGACCAGCAATCAGGGAGCCACGGACAGCAGATGCTCCTAAGGCAGCAGGGGAGGGATGGCTCTGGAGGTCCTGTTGAGCCTCCTGTCTAGTGCGCAACGCAGTCCTCAATCTCTGAGCAATATCCAAAGCATCACGATGGTTCGGCTCAGCTGTCAATAATGCATGAACATCTTGCATCGCCAGTTCATACTTTCCTATGGCCTCAAATGCACGAGCTCTTCTGAGGAGAGCTCTTACAAACCGAGGCTGGACCTGAAGGGCCATAGTACACTCGGCAATTACAGTGTCATATTCAATAGGTTTGATTTGCATCAAGCAAGCAGCCCTATTGCTGTGAAACACAGCACGGTCTGGGTGGGTCTTGGGAGTTAGGCGAAGAGCATTATCATATTGTTCAAGAGCACCTGCATAGTCCTTATTTTGGAACCTTTTGTTCCCTTCTTCTTTGAGTTCGTGGGCTCTTTTCAAAAATATCGAAGATTCCAAATCCAATCCACCATTAGAATTGGGAATTGTCGTTGAATTCAAATTATGACCATGATCACCACCTGATACTTGATTGGAACCACCGGTCCCCTTCTTCTTTCTGCCTCCAGATCTTCCCATACTTATATTATAACACACACACACACGGATACAAATCCCCACCAAATCAGCAACCTAAAATAAAAATATAACCTTTTTTTTTTTTTAATATTCAATCAAAACAATAACAAAGAAGTTATCTTTCGAGCGTTCTGGAAAAGAATTGTTGTTGCTCAGAGAATAGGGTAAGAAAGACAGTAAAGAGTTACTTACAAGTGTCAACTGAAAAGTTCAAAAGATGAATGCTTTTGTTTTCTGACTCGCAAAGAGTGCCGAGAAAATTGCAATTGAGATGGGGGAAAGGATTTCAACGGAATAGAGAAATGCTGATGTTAATGTTAATGTTCGCTTGAGTCCAACTCGGGTAACGTGCGTAGGGAAGTGGAGGATGAGGCTTTTGGGGAAAAAACCCTAGTCTTGCACCATAGAATCGCCGAACCAGGTGAGGTCGGTTCATCGAGGAGCTGTGGAATCAATAAAATACAAGATTCCCTCCCCCCGGGGCCCACGTGCTAAGTTACCGCCTACCGTTGGATCAGTTGACTAAGGTGGATGACACAATAGTTGGGCCGCGATGGACCCACTTTTGTTTTTAAGGGTAGGGCCTGAGACTGCAAACGAGGGGTCAAGTTCGATAAGGACTCAGTGACCCAGTTTGATCGCATCTCTCTCGAACGAGTTCTTTTACATGACTGTACGCACGAGTTCCATTCTAAATAAAGATATATTTAATTTAGTATCGATTTAAAAATTATGGTTTAATTTTATTAATAATAATAATATTATTATTATTGATAAGTTAATTATAGCAAAATTTATCATTAATAAATATAATTTATTATTTATTAATTATTTAAAGTGTCTAAAAAAGAAACACAAATTTTAGAAAAACAATTAAAGAATTTATGGTTGAACTTTATTATTATAATTAATAAATTAACAATAAAAAATTTATTAATAAAGATAATTAATTATTTAATAATTATTTGAAGTGTTTAAAAAAATAAAAAATAATGAAAAAAATAATTTTTTTTGTAATTAAATTATAATTATTTTATCGATAAATTGTTAAATTATGACATTTTTTTAATTTTTTAATGTATAAAATACAAATTTAAATTATAATATAATTTTTATTAAAATATAAATTTTATAATTTATTAAATACTAATAAAATTACATTTAATTTAAAATACAATCTTATTTAAAATTTTAAGTTGTAACTGTAATATAAAATACAATCTTATTTAAATTTATAAATAATTTATTTAAAAATTTATTTATTTTTAATTATTAAAAAATTTTTAGAATATCATTTAAACATGTTTAATAAATTTATTTTTAAATTATATGTTATATGTATATAATTATATAATATAATTAAATAATTATTTTTAATCAATTAATTATATTTCAAGTGAATTTTTTTGTTATTTAATTTTATTTGTAACATTATATTTTTATAATTTCAATTAAATTCATTAATTATTAAAAATTTACAAACTTAGTTGGATAAGAATTAATCTTGACTCGACATAGTATAATTAAATAGTTATTTTTAATCAATTAATTGTATTTAAAGTAAATTTTTTTTGTTATTTAATTTTATTTATAATAATATATTTTTATAATTTCAATTAAATTTTTTAATTATTAAAAATTTACAAACTCAGTTCCACGGGAATTAGTTTTGACTCGACTCTAGTCGTTAATTACACAACAACACTCGGTCTCGCTCCTTTAATTAAACGAGTCAAGTTTCAGGGTGTGATTCGGCTCGGTCGTTTACAAACTTGCTCTGACGGTAGAGTAGTTTTAGCAGCAGCAATCTTTAAGCCAGCCATGGAATGAAAGAACAAATGGAAAGAAATGCAATCACCTTCCCTCGCTCGCATTCAACCAGTAGCACGGCGTGTGATTCTCGACATCTGTCGTGCCAAAGAGACTTGATCGGCAGATTGAGCTCTTTTTGAAACAGCAAACCCATAGCACCGTCACAATTAAATTGAAGTCAAAAGCTCCTCTTTTTTGGGTGGGTGGGGGGAGGGGTACAGGTGGGGCAAAGGCCTAGTCTTAAGAAGCTACTCCTCGGTACCCGCAGAAAAAAAAACCCGACCGTGACCCCCCGCAGGAGGTTGCCAGGGACTACTTTCGATGCCCCGCGGATTGCTTCCTCTGAAACGTTCACAGCGGGTTCCTCTCCACCGCACCAACTATCGACGCGAGCGCAGCAAAATGGTGTTCAAGTTCAACAAAATTTCATTTACTTGACCAGGAATCAAGAATAACCTCCGACTGGGGAAATATTAAAATGCAGGTCATCGTCGAAAATATCAGAAGTCGGATTGGAGCATTAATTTGGTTTCCACGGTCCAAGGCAATTGTGCCTTCTCCGTGTCAGAAGTTCACGGGCTCGGCCAAGTATTTTAAAAACAGAAGCGCAAGTCGTCGGACGCCCCATGGCGATGTTCAGGTAAGCAAAAGTAATTAACCGCAGTAAAAGCTTAATTATTACTTATCTCGATACTTTATAAAATACAGAGATCATCGAGTTCATTGTTGTCTCTCGAAGTTTAAACTTCGATGGGGTCTGATTAATTAATACAACTGAGTAATGAAGTTAATTAATGTTGGCAAATTATATCAGCATCGCGGGGGCATCGGTTCCGAAATTTGGAGCTTGGGGCGAAGTTTTCAGTAAAATTGTCGACAAGGTGAGGGCGGCTTTTCCGGTATTCCTTTCACGTTCTTGGGAGCGATTTTTCGAGCACACAATTTTTGTTTGCTACCCCCCCCAACAACAAAGCAAATGCAATCAATGCGCGGGGTCCTCCCAATAAATGTGCTTTGCCAAAAAGGAATGCAAGGATTCCACGCTTGTGATTACTCTTCTCATGGTTTCTTTCTTCGTTATTTTTATTCCTCTTTTTTGTCCCTTCATTTTGTGCCACGATGGAAAGGAAAGGTATATATATATTCATATTTTTCTCTTTTGGTGTGTGTTGGCTAACATTTTTAGGAGTTGGAGAAATAAGACGGAATGCAATCTTGGTCCTGGTTGACGTACAAATTGGTCCCAACAAGATACCCTTAATTTCTACAAAGGAAAAAAAAAGTAATCCAGTTTGTGTAGACGCATATGCCAGATATTGTTAATCAAATGCAATCTTTCGCATTCGCTTGCAACTGGAGCTTAAACGTCCTTTATAATCACATTGGCAACGTATAAAAAACAGTACGATAATAACAATAGAATCCTATAACCATCTTTTTTTTTTAATATTCAATTTTATTTATTTTAATAATTAAAAATTATTAATTTATATTTTTTAATTATTATTAAGTTATAATTATATATATATATATATAATTTGAGTATGTATATTTGTCGTTGCTCAAACTAATGTGGGGATGAGTGCTAGTCCCTTAAACTTGTTAGGACACCTTGCACCAATTCTTGCAGAGAAGTTGAGTGTGGATATTTAATTAAAAGTAAGGTGAACCAAGGACATGCACGGGGAAGCATGGGTAAGAAGTTCAAGTATGAGAATCACAAAAAGCCATTAGAGGCACGCTAGGAGCACTTGGGGAGTGCGACAGTTAGGGGAACAAGGGGTGTGATTGCTCAAACACATCAATATTTCCTCTTACCACATAATGAGATTCCCTAATACATTACAGAGAGGTAATGCATGTCTCTCAAAGTTAGCAAGGCTAACACCATGACCCACGGTTTTGGCAATGGCAACACATTAGCGCACAGGCACAGGCTCGAGCTAGCACCAAACTAGAATCAATTGTAGCCAGCAAGCACCTTGAAGGATCATGGCAGAATTAGCTCTCCATGGGCCACCAAAATTGGAGATAATGGGTGATTATCTCCATCAAAATGTGGCAGTGGCAAAGGTGGCAGTTTTATAGGTTTCCAAAAGTCTTATCCAAGCCAAATGTGTTGGCAGGACCTCTTTAAAGAAAGGAGAACATGGGTAGTTGTAGGAAATGGAGCAAGAAGCTCTTAATGAAGTGTCAAGCTTTCATTGAATGGAGATACATGATCTAGTGAGTTAGTGGGGAGGTTATCCCGAAGTAGGGAGCCCTATCATGCATAATTGGCTTGGTAGCTAAGTCATGTATGACCCTAGGTAGTTGGGGATATCAATTGATAATACTATAAATAGGTGTAGTGTGGCAGCCAAGGGGGACAATAGAAAATACACAGAGAAGTGTTAAAAGAATACTTGTGTGAGAGGCCTTGGCATCCTTTGTATGCTTTGTGAAAAATAATAAAGGTTGGGAAGCGTTTCCTGTAAACGTTATGTGTGCTTTGTGTGAACAGTTTGGCTGAGACTAAATGAGACTTTGTATCATCACAAGGTTCAAATTTTGAGTGAAAATTTTGGCCCTGTGACAACTGGTATTAGAGTAGTAAGGTTCGATCAATGGCTAGTGGATTGGGTCTTGACGTCATTCGGGAGTGCGTGTCAAAGATCGAGAAGCCTCTTGGCGAAATCCCAGAGGGTGAGACTCTTTCGATCTTGACACGATTGGAAGAGCTGGAAAAATTGGTACATCTTTTGCAATCTAACTATGATGGCCTCGATTCTTCTTAGTTTTCTCATTTTAGCGATCTGGAGTAAGATATTTCCATCCTTAAGAGGGCCATTGGCACCTAGCAAAGCGGGGTAGCAATTGATTCTGCCCATCCTATGAAGGTGCTAGAACTAAAGGCCTTTGAAGGGGAGCGTGATGCCAAAGCAATTGAAAACTTTTTATGGGACATAGAGCAATACTTTATGGCTGTTCGGGTGTCCGACAAAGATAAGGTGACCTTTACTAACATGTATCTTGCCAAGGATGCCAAGCTGTGGTGGCGGACTAGGCTGGATGATGATGCAAGTTTAGGCAGGCCATGGATAGAAACGTGGGAAAACTTAAAGAAGGAGCTGAAGGATCAGTTTCTGCCTTGTAACACGTCGTGGGTTGCAAGGGAGACATTAAAGAAACTGAAGTATAGCAGCACGATGCAGGACTATGTTAAGGAGTTCAGTTTCTTGATGCTTGACATCCGAAACATGTTGGATAAAGACAAGCTCTTTAACTTTCTGTCGAGTCTTCAACCATAGGCACAAATCGAGCTGAGAAGGCAAGGTGTTAAGGATTTGCCTTCTGCCATCGTTATAGCTGACAGATTGGTTGATTTCAGAATCAATAAATCCTCTGAGGGTGATGCGGGAAGGTAACAGCAGCCCAAAGAGAAGGGAAAAAAGAAAAAAGGTTGCAAGAGGAAGGACAACTAGTAGGATGACAGTAAGGGAAAAAGCAAAGCTGGCCATCAAAAGTAAGGTAAAAACTCTCCAAAATTTGGTTGCTATATATGCAATGGCCCTCATCGTGCTAGGGAATGCCTAAAGAGGGAAAATTTAAGTGCTATGGTTGCTAAGAAGGATGACAAAAGCTTTGGTGGGGACGCTGGACCCTCTCGAGTTAATCCTTTACAATTGGTGAATGCTGTCCAAGTAAAAAAACCTCTATAACCTGGCCTAATGTATGTGAAGATTGGGTTGAACAATTAGGAGTTGATGGCAATGGTAGACACAGGTGCCATTCACAACTTTATGGCTGAAAGAATGGCGGAGAAACTTGGGCTGAAGGTGTCTAAGAGCGGCAGTCGAATGAAGGCAATAAACTCGGTAGCCTGCGAGGTTCTTAGCGCAGCCCTTGGTGTAAAGGTAACCATTGTCAATTGGATTGGTAGCCTTAACTTTACAATTGTACCGTTGGATGATTTTGACATCATATTGGGTGCGGAGTTCTTTATGCATGCCAAAGTTACATTATTGCCTTATTTGGGTGGACTGATGATCATACATGAGAACCATCCTTACTTTTATCACAAGCAAGATAACTCCTCCATTAGGCAATAGTGGGAAATCAGGTGGAATGCTTTCCGTAATGCAGGTAGAACATGGCTTGAAGAAGGGTAAAGCCACTCACTTAGCTGCATTGATGGAAATAAAGAAGGGGGTAGTCACAGAGGTACCCAATAGTGTTGCGAAACTATTGGGTGACTTTGTGAATGTGATGCCTTTGGAGTTGTCAAAGTGTCTTCCTCCTCGGAGTGCTACTGACCATAAGATCAATTTAGTTCCGGGTTCCAAATCCCCAACTCAAGCACCTTACCATATGAGTTTGATGGAACTAGTTGAATTGAGGAAACAATTGATGGAATTGCTGGAAGCAAGCCTAATTCAGCCTTCAAAGGCACTTTATGGTGCCCTAGTGTTGTTCCAAAAGAAGCATGATGACTCCTTATAGATGTGTGTAGATTACAGGGCCTTGAATAAAGTTACGATGAGGAACAAGTACCCTATTCTATTAATAGCGAACTTATTTGATTGACTGGCAAAAGAATCATACTTTACGAAAATGGACTTGTGTTCAGGGTATTGGTAAGTCAGAATTGCAAAAGAAGATGAGGGAAAAATCTCATACATCACTCTTTACGGCTCCTACGAATTTTTGGTGATGTTTTTTGGTTTGACCAATGTCCTTGCTACTTTTTGCAATTTGATGAATGTCATGTTTCATGATTTTATCGATCAATTTGTGGTAGTATATTTTGTTGATATTGTTGTGTACAATGAGTCCTTGAAGGACCACTTATTTCACCTTCAGATAGTGCTATCTAAGTTAAGGGAGTACCAACTATATGTCAAGAAGGAGAAGTGTGAGTTTGCTCGGTAGGAGATCATGTTCTTAGGCCATAAGATCAGTAATAGGCAAGTAAAGATGGATGAAGGGAAAGTTCAAGTCATCTTAGAGTGGTCACCTGCTACCAAGGTGATAGAGTTGCAGTCTTTTCTTGGTTTGTCTAACTATTACCGAAAGTTTGTGTAGGGTTACTCAAAAAAAGTATCCCTTCTCACTAACTTACTTAAGAAAGATCAAGTATGGAGGTGGACTGTTGAGTGCCAAGAAGCTTTCGATAAGTTGAAGGCAGCGGTGTCAACAGAACTGGTGTTGTGGCTGCTTAACTTTAAGTTGCTCTTCGATATCATCACGGATGCATCAGATAAGGCAATTGGTGGTGTGTTGGTTCAGGAGGGCCATCCGATTGCCTACAAAAGTTGAAAACTCAATAAAGTAGAACAACGGTATTTTGCTCACAAGAAGGAAATACTTGTGGTGGTGCATTGCCTTTGCATTTAGCGAGTGTATTTGTAGGGTACCAAGTTCATGGTATGCACCGACAATATGGTAAATACATTATTCCAAACATAAAAGAAGTTGTCTGTTAGGCAAGCTCGATGTCAAGAGTTCTTAGTAGAATACGACTTTGTGTGAGAACACAAGCCAGTGAGGCATAATCAAATAGCGGATGCCTTGAGTCATCGTGAAGTGCAACATGTGGTTGCTGCTTTTACGAGAGTGCAAAGTGACCTATTGGAGAAAATAAAGGCACAAATCCTGAATGATACAGATTATCAAAAGCTTGTGCAACAAGTGAATGAGGGTGTGGTAAGATGATATTGGCTTGATGATAGGTTATTACATGCTGAGGGTAACTGTTTGTATGTTTCCAGACGTGCAAGCCTTAAACGTGAGATTTTACGGGAGTGCCATGACACACAATGGGTAGGTCATCCAGGTGTGGAAAGGATGATAGCCTTGTTATCTCGCAATTATCAATGGCCAAAGATGGAAGACGACCTGGAGACATACGCCAAGACGTGCATCGTCTATCAACAAGACAAAGTTGAAAGACGTAAAGAGGTGAGACTACTGTAACTATTGCCAATTCCGAAGAGACCATGAGTGTCAGTTTTGATGGATTTCATCGGTGGGTTCCCAAAAATCAAGGGCATGGGATCTGTAATGGTGGTGGTTGATCAATTTTCCAAGTATGCGGTGTTCATACTTGCGCCTTCTTCGTGTCAAGCAGAGATGGCTGCCTAATTGTTTTACAAACAAGTAGTAAAATATTTCGAGTTGCCTAAAGATATAGTGAGCAATCGAGATCTTCGCTTTATCAGCAGATTTTGGACAACTTTTTTCAACATGATGGGCTCTGAATTGAAGTTTTCCATGCCAATCATCCTCAAACTGATGACCAAATGAAGCATATCAATGACTTATTAGAGGAGTACCTTCGATACTGTGTGACGTTGAGTCAAAGAAATTGGCTAGAGTTGTTGAACTCAGCATAATTTTGCTACAACCTGCATCAATTGTCTTTGACAGGTATGAATCATTTTGAGTTGACTATGGGGGATCAGTCCTTTACTCCTAACGAGTTTGTAAGGACAGGAACATGAGGCAACTATCTGGCTGTCTATCATTATACTAGATCGAAGCAAGTGCTATTGGACGAAGTACAAGACAGGTTAAATAAGACAACAAAGCGCTTAAAGAAGTATGCCAACAAGGAAAGGAGGGACCTATGGAAGAAAATCAGTCGTAAAACAGTGTATTGTAGTCTGATCCCCATGTACGATGGACCCTTTGTGTTAAACAAAGAAGGTCGACAAAGTTGTATATTGGTAGCAACTATTAGAAAGGTTGAAAACGCAACTAGCCTTTCATGTGAGCTTTTTAAGGCCCTTTCATAAAGAGGCAGGTGGCGAGCCTCCAAGGAGATAAGAGAGGCGCGCTCCTCTGACAATCAGAATAGAGTTGCAGCGCGAAATGGAGCAAATTCTCGATCGTTGAGTATTGGGACAAAGCAAAAAGAATCGTCGGATTGAGTATCTGGTAAAGTGAAAAAATTTTTCAAATAACGAGAATAGCTGAGAGAGACGTAACTCTTTGGTAGTTTGAGAAGCAAATTCAAGACTACTAATCAACCCTACCAACGAGAACGTTAACTTCAACTGGTGAGGGTGATTTGTTAGTCCTTTAAACTTGTTGGCTTAAGCATGTAAGGAAATTGATGGTATCTTGCACTAATTCTTGAAAGGGAAGTTGAGTGTGGATATTCAATTAAAAGCAAGGTATATCAAAGACACGCATAAGGAAGCATGGGTGAGAGATTCAAGCATGACAATCACAGAAAGCTGTCGGAGGCACGCTGGGAGCACTCGGGGAGTGCGGCAACTAGGGGAACAAGGGGTGTGATTGTTCAGACACATCAATAATTCCTCCTACCACATGACGAGATTTTCTAATACACTATACAGAGGTAGTGTATATCTCTCAAAATTAGTAAGGTTAACACCATAATCCACGGCTTCGACAATGACAACATGCTAGAGTACGGGCATAGGCTCGGGTTAGTACCAAACTAGGATTAGTTGTGGCCAACAAGCACCTGAAAAGTGATGAAGTAGATCATAACAGAATTAGCTCTCCATGGGCTACCAAAATAAGAGATAGTGGATGATTATTTTTATCAAAACGTAATAGTGGCAAAGGTGGCTATTTTGCAAATTTCAATAAATCTTATAAAAGTCAAATCTGTTAGCAATAGCTTCTTAAAGAAAAGAGAATATGAGTAGTTGTAGAAAATGAAGTAAAAAATCCTTAATAAGATATCAAGTTCTAGTTAAATGAAGATATATGATCTAATGAGTTAGTGAAAGATTATTCTAAAGTGGAGAGTCTTATTATACATGATTGACTTGATATCTAAGTTATGCATGACTTGTAGATAGTTGAAAGTAGTGAAGTGTGATAGTTAAGGAAAATAACAAATAAGTGTTGAGAGAACACCCTGTGAGAGATTTGGACATATTTATACTCTGTAAAAAATAATAGATATTAAGAAGTGTTTGGTGTAAATACTGTGTATGATTCGTATGAACAATTTGACTAATATTAAGTGAGACTTAGTTCCTAATTTTGAGCGAAAATTTTGAAGATGGAGACTCGGGGAGAATTGTAGCCTTTTTTTTCTCTGGGGATGCTTTCATAAGGTGGGCTGTCTGGCACACCTCAGTAAATAGGAGATGGTCTGGGACCGACGTCCATTTCAAGCGTCCAAGGAGAAAGCCACGCCATCATTCATGTGAGTCACGATGAGCTCTTGAAGCCACGCCAGAGGATGATGATGGGTGAATAAATGATAATGGATGATTGATGCCCATCATTTCATCCACCGCCTCAGAAACTTGAAGCAGTTGGCGGGCAATGCCAAAATTCAAAATTGAAACAGAGAAGAAAAGAAAAAGAAGAAAAATAGAGAGAGAGGAATGCGTATTCAAGAGACAGACACAGTCACAGTCAGGTCGGTTACTTTTTCAATTTTCAAATTCAAACATTTTTCAAATTTCAAACTCCAACTGTCTGTTAGTATCATTATCTCGCTGGATTTCATTATTTTACACTTATTTATTATAATTCGGCCTTTTCTTTCTTTTTTGTTTTTTTGGGTTATGCTTCCTTATTTATTTAAAAGTTAAACAAAAGCAAGCGCATTGTTGTTATTGTTATCATTAAAATTAGCGTTAGTAGGAAGAAACAGAAAAAAAAAAAAAAGAGGTCTGAAATTGGAGGAAGCAAAAGCAGCAATCGAAAATGGAGGTGATTGGGGGGAAAACCCCGATTGGTGGTTCTACTGCGTGCTCGAAAGAGCACCAACAGATTTACAAGGATTGGTTCGACTTGGCCGATTCAGATGGCGACGGTCGTATCACTGGAAACGATGCGACCATGCTCTTCGCCATGTCCAAACTTTCTCGCCCCCAACTCAAACAGGTCTCCCTTCTCTTCTCTTTTTTCTTTTCTTATTCCTTGACTTTCGTTCGTTCGTATGCTTATTTGCATAGGATGTCTTGCTCGTATGTCTATGTTGGATATTTCCTTCGGTAGTTGCCACTGCTGACGGTGAACGGTGAATTCAATTCAATTCAATTCACCTAGTGGTGGTGTTCTATTTAATAATAATAATAATAATAATAATAATAATAATAATAATGACATAGGCATTTGTTTTAAATTTAACCAAATCCATGTACTAATTGGTTTTTTATTTTTGAAATTTGTTTTCCTTCCTGTTCCCTCCCGCTCCCGGCCACTGGCAGATATGGGCGCTTGCCGATTCCAAACGCCAAGGATTCCTTGGATTTACGGAGTTCGTTGCTGCGATGCAGGTTCGGTTCCCCACCCTTTCTTCAGTGCTT
>CM034060.1:6792813-6812935 GCA_019804595.1 Bruguiera parviflora
TTCTATTTAATAATAATAATAATAATAATAATAATAATAATAATAATGACATAGGCATTTGTTTTAAATTTAACCAAATCCATGTACTAATTGGTTTTTTATTTTTGAAATTTGTTTTCCTTCCTGTTCCCTCCCGCTCCCGGCCACTGGCAGATATGGGCGCTTGCCGATTCCAAACGCCAAGGATTCCTTGGATTTACGGAGTTCGTTGCTGCGATGCAGGTTCGGTTCCCCACCCTTTCTTCAGTGCTTACATCTTCCAATTTTTTCTTTGTTCCAATCAATCACTCAGGCAGGCTGGGACACACTCTAATTCTCATTTGTCTGTCTGTCTGTCGAATGCAATGCAGCTTATCTCTCTGGGGCAAGCCGGCCATGATATCAACTCCCAGCTCTTTAAGGATACCTGTGAGTTGCTTCCAATATCTCTCTCTTTTTTTTAACAAAAATGAAAATTAATCTGATTTTTCATTTTCTATGTTTCATTTCTACAATTGATCAATTAGCCCATCTTATTGGACCATCTACCTGCACCCCCCCAACAAAAATAGCTTAGTTTTCTCAATCTCAGCAAATAAATCCAATCCCAAGGGTATTCATTTCTAAATTGGTGTTGCTTAGCTGCATTGATATATATATATATAATTTTTTTTTTCCTACAGCCTCGACAGAGAATATTAAGCTTCCATTGATGGATGGCATTGATGCATTGCTAGCTGTAAGCCTTTCTCCTTACGTTTGTTTGCATGACTCACTTTTCTTGTTCGGAATTGAGGGAAACTAATATTACCATCCTTCACATTTTCTTTTAAATTCAATTTTTCTCCAGAATAAAAAAGGTGGTGCAGCTATCAGCGGCGAGCTTGAAACCAACAGTAAGTTATACTCCACACTTGTTGCTATAAATTATTACTCCTTGTTCTATTTGTTCTGGTAAACTAGGTAAATTGTAAATTACTGAGATAATGCAGGATCTATTCTGCTACAACCATCAACTGCAGTCCAACGTCTTCATCAAAAGTCATCGAGGAAGGTAAGCCGTGTGTCTGAATGTTCCAATCCAAGAAAGGTTCATTTCCCTTTAGGGACTTTATTTATTCAACATTCTGTAACTGTGCCTTCAATTTGTTACATGTTGCTACCCTTTTTTATTGGCCTCTTTCTGGGGAATTCATAAGACATTATGGATACTTTATCAGAAAGGAAGATGAATTTTTTTTAGCTTACTTTTATCACTTTTATATGTCAAATAACTCTTCTAACATTTTTCTTCTCAACCTATGCAAATCAAGATGGTTTTATTAGTTTCTGCAAAAATCATGAATTGGTTGACTCATTGGGTCCAACAAGCAATTGAAAGAGTATCTTGAACAAACATTAATGGGACAGGTTTATTACCCACAAAATTATAGCATTTGGTTGCAGCTCTTTGTTGGTTCATAAGTTATTCTCTTTATTTTGGTTCTGGATCAGATCCCTTTCCTTACTTTTCAATTTCCTGATCAGATGCCACTCAATGCAGTCACGTCTATTATTGATGGCTTGAAGAGACTTTACGTTGAAAAGCTTAAGCCACTGGAAGTTACTTATCGTTTTAATGATTTTGTTTCTCCCTTATTGGTAAGTGAGTTGAGGTGCATTTTTTCTTTGTTAGTGTGCTATATTAAGCTCTTTGGTGTCTTTTGTTCTTCAAATCAATGTTTGTACTCTTTTTTCTTTTAATCGGACCCTATGATTTAATGAATATCACAAACTCCATATCTTACCAGTTGGCCATTAACTCTGGTAGAAAAGCCCTGATAAGTCTCCACCAACTGTTGTTTTTCAGACAAACAGTGATTTTGATGCCAGGCCGATGGTTATGCTTTTGGGTCAATACTCCACTGGGAAAACGACATTTATAAAACATTTGCTTAGATGCAACTACCCAGGTTAGCTAAGTGCTTTCGCTTGTCTTTCTCCTTTTCAATTTAAGATTGCTATTCAGCTATGATAGAGGCCTTGATTATTGCTCTCTTTTGACTGGGCAGGAGCTCATATTGGACCAGAGCCTACAACAGATAGATTTGTTGTTGTGATGGTATAACTAGCTTATTTTATGCTTGCGTTTCATTTTGAAAATTTCAAGTTGATAACTAGTACGTAGATAAATTTGAGCATGGAAACTTATATGGTTCCCTTGGATTTGTGCTGGCTGCTAAGTAACAGATTCATGGAATCATTTGCTGTCCTTTGGGCTTTGTTACTGCTAGTGAGAGAACTGTTAAACACTGTTAATAGTTCAATATAAACCCATGTTAAAACCTGCAGAGCCAATCACAATTTTCCCCAACTTGGTTGTATTGCTATCTTGGTGTTGAGAACCCATGCTTACTTACATTTGAGAGGTTTAATATATAGTCAATTCTTTTGATCTCAATGGTACTTTTGTCATCTGAGAAATTTTTTTGCCTTTTCTTTTTCAACAAAAAAGAAGATTTCTATTCATTGCTGTATATCTTTGAATAGTCTTAGGACGTGCCCCAGGCAAGAGTCCCATTACCCTATCAGGTTCTGGCCGATAGCCAACTCAAAGGGATTTTTGGGGGAGAGGTTCAAATTCCCGCTTCTAACAATTGACAAAGAAAAGAAAAAGTCCTACCACAATTTAATGATTATTTTCAGTCCTGAAGAACTTAATGAATCAGTGGTGTCTGAAAATCAACTTCAGCTGATTGTGTTGGAACTGAAAAATCTGTCAAATTTGTTTTTGGCTTTTGAAACATGTTATTATGTTATTACATGGACAGCAGATGCAATACTTGTTGTTGCAATGGCTTTAGGTGATAGAATGAGTTGGCAAACCTTTCTGTTGATTGCTTCTCTTTTTCTTTTTCCCTTCACAATTGTTTGGACTTTGGTCTTTATCATCTGGTTCTTAATTGATTACAGTCTGGACCTGATGAAAGGAGTATACCTGGGAACACTGTTGCTGTTCAGGCAGACATGCCATTTAGTGGCCTAACTACATTTGGAGGAGCATTCTTATCGAAGTTCGAGTGCGCACAAATGCCACATCCTGTGAGTTAAATATCCATTTCAGCTTAGTTGGCAGTTATACACTAGTCTATTAATTTTGATCTTTGTGTCCATCATTGTTGCCATATCCTCCCAGCTGCTAGATGAAATTACAATTGTTGACACTCCTGGGGTTTTATCTGGAGAAAAGCAACGAACACAGAGGAGTTATGATTTTACTGGCGTTATATCATGGTTTGCAGCAAAATGTGATCTCATTCTTCTTCTGTTTGATCCTCATAAACTTGATATAAGTGATGAATTCAAGCGAGTGATTGCATCATTACGTGGTAATGATGATAAAATACGTGTTGTTTTAAACAAAGCAGATCAGGTTGATACACAGCAGGTTAGATGTTTGGTACCCATATTTTGGTTTCTTTTTGCAGGGTTTAAGAAGACTAGGCAGCTTCCTTAATGATTTATTTTGTTTTATAGTTGATGAGAGTGTATGGGGCACTGATGTGGTCTCTGGGAAAAGTTTTGAATACGCCGGAGGTTGCGCGTGTTTATATTGGGTACCTTCACTATCTCTGATACATTTTCTGACATGAATATCTGGTCCTTGAGCTAGAGAACTTCTCCTACCACATTAGGTTGACGTCATTACTGGCTAGAGAGCTTCACCTACTATTTTAGCTTTGGCAGACCACCTCTTTATTTTGATTGACTTCAAATGCTAGTCTTCTTCTTTGATTACATAAATTCTACTTTTCAGCAGGGCAAGACGATAGATTTTCTCTCCAATATCACCTTAATGGTCTAACATTTTTATGTAACTTTTCTATTCTAAGTTAAGAGATTTTTTGTTTGACTCTGCAGTTCCTTCAATGAGAAGCCTATTAATGAAGAAATGGTTAGCTCTATTTTTCGTGATCTCTTTGAGAAAGAACAGGATGATCTTCTTGTGGACTTGGTTGACATTCCCAAGAAGGCTTGTGATCGTCGTGTAAGTTGACAATCTGCTGATATGAGCCTAAATTTTTCATGCAATATCCTTGAATTCATTGTTTTTCTTGATGCTTATATGCACCTTTTCATTTTAAGTTGCGATGATAAGTTACACGATGTTCTTTTTAACTTCTTTTTTTTTTGGCAAGCAAGCAAGGTAATTTTGTGGTGTACTTAAATTGGGTTGTTGTAGATCAATGAGTTTGTGAAGCGTGCTAGGGCTGCAAAGATCCATGCTTACATAATTAGCCACCTCAAGAATGAGATGCCTGCCATAATGGGCAAGGCTAAGGCTCAACAGCGACTCATCGATAATCTTGAAGATGAATTTGCAAAGGTTTCTGCCATCTTCCCTTTCTCCTTTATATATCCTTTCTCTCCGTGTCCAGAGTCCATTTTTGTAACAAATAAGAAAAATATGCTAAAATATGAAGCAGGTCCAGAGGGAGTTTCATTTACCAGGAGGTGATTTTCCCAATGCTGAGAACTTCAAGGAAGTGTTGAATGGTTATAGCATAGACAAATTTGAGAAGTTAAAACCTAAGATGATACAAGCTGTCGATGACATGCTTGGCTATGAGATTCCAGGCCTGTTGAAAAACTTCAGGAATCCTTATGCATAGAGATTGTCATTCTCATATGCAGTCAATTCCGATTATATTGGTTTGTCTAATATTTTTGTTCGTTGGTAAAGATGGTGTTAAGGGATGGATCGTGGTTTGATTTGTAACCCTCTCTGTTTTTATTTTTTAGTTTTGTATCTCTTCGGAATGGGGGGGAGGAGGAGACCATATATATATATATATATATATATATTTATTTATTTTTTATTTGTGGGATTTTTGAGTTTGGCTTTATACGGATGATTGTTGCATTATTCCGTAACTATTGTTCATCTAGCTGTCGTTGATCCGGATGCTGATGCCGTGCTTCGAAGGATGTTTTCGTTGGGTGGGTGGCTTCTTAAATTATAAGCATATCGAGTCTTTCATCCCCTCTCGATCAATCATTTTATTTTAAAGGTAATCAGTTGGCAGGGTCCCATTGTCGCAGTTGATAAATGTGTACGTGGAGATAGAAAAGTTACACACATCACAATTGCCCTATTTATTGGAAAAACCTCTTTTTCTCAACTAGTCAACTCCGGCATTTCCAAATTAAAAATTATACACATCACAATCGCTGTTTACTAATAATTAGCAACTTCGGCGTATCAAAATTAAAAATTGAGCATATTTTTTATTTTACTGACTTAAATTTAAGTTTTTTTTGATAATATTTTTATTTTATTAATCTGAATTTCATTTTTTTAACAGTTTATTTATAAAATTTTTAAAAACATATATATTAAATATGTATTTAAATTTTAATTTTTGTATTTTGTGGTTACACACAGTCAAGTTTTGTTTTGAATTATTATTAATTTCAAAGTGAGTTATCTTATTAAAAAAGTCAAATTAAAATGATAATAAGTGATTTTTAGTTTAAATTTATAAAAATAATAATTAATATTTTAACATATCTATTTTTATATATAAGTTTTAAAATTATTAATTATTTTTATTTTTAAAAATTAAAAACATATATAACAAAATGTACAGGTGAATTTTAATTTTTATACATTGCAATTAAGTATAGTAAGATTTTTTTTGAGTTATTATTAATTTATAAAAGAGTTATTTTATAAAAAAAAGTTAAATTAAAATAATAATAGGTAATTTTAGCTTAAATTTATAAAAATAATAATTAATATTTTTAGAATATATATATATATATTGGAAAAAAGAAACTCTCATAGAATGAAAAATAAATAATTTATTCTCAACCCTTGAGCGCTCATCCTTGCAGGAAGTGAACAGGATGTGATAGCTCTTCTCTTATTAGTTTTTTTTATAATATATATATATATATACAGACACATGTTTTTAAATTGTGTATTCAAAGGACGATATTGGATTTGAGATCGTTAGCAAAGTTCATGTCATCGGGGAATCGGATTAGTGATCAATATAAGCAACCACGAATTGAATAAAATTATGCTCGTCATCTTCATGCGTGAGAAATTTTATTTGCTTCCTTGCCCTATTTTAATTCAGTTGTAGTAAATTTTATTTTGTAGCTGTTACATTTTGTAGAAACTGTTTTTACATTGTGCATTTTCTTTGGGAGAATGTTTTTTTTTTCTCATTTTAAGAAAAAAAAAAAGGAGAATATATTAATTTTCTTATTTTCTTTTTATTTTAAAATTTGAAAATGAAGTAAAATCAGTGTATTTATTGATGATTTAAAAATTTATCATTATTAAATATAATTGATTGTTTACTAAAATACAAAAAAAAAATAAAAATTTTAAATAATTTTTTATTAAAAATTATTAATATTTTACGTGAATTTAAATATTGTTTTTGTCTTAAAAATCTATGAAATTGTGGCGTATTTCTCAGTAAACCAATTGCAAGTTTTAAAGGCAAGTTGTAACATTAGTATGCTTACATCAATTATAAATTTTAGAGTATATTAAATATTAAAAAATTTATATTTTGGAATAAATTATTTAAAATTTAATAATAATTTATACTTTATATTTTCAAATATTATAGAAAAATACTGAAATTAAAGTTATGTAAGAAAAAAACATGTTTCCATTGAATATTTGCTAGAAAATTGAAAATAATTTCCAAAGTAATATTATAAAAATTTAAAAGAGCTTAAATTATTTTTAATTTATTAAAATGAAACCAAGATTATTTTTAAATTGAATTTAAAAGTTATATTATTTAGTAAATAATCTTTTTAATGGCTCTATGACTGCTAGAAAGTCAATTGAATAAATTTTTATTTTTATTTTTATTTTTTACTTTTTGTTAATCTAAGAGTTATTTTTTAGAGTATTATAAATTTTATTATATAAAAAGAAAACCAAATGCGTCTTTTTACTAGTTTTATTAAATTTAGTTAACGGTTATTATTTATAATAATATATTTTTTGTTAAATTTTAAAATACGGAATATAGATTACTGGAGAACACTGCGTTAAATATGAATTTTTCTCAAATATTTCTAAATTTAGCGGGTTTCCAAAACAGGAGTGCAATCCCAAAGATAATCTTAGCGGGGTAACCAAGAAGTTATTGAGAGAGAGAGAGGAGCGGAGAAGACGAAGAAGATGATGGGAAGGAGACTTGAAGGGAAGGTGGCGATAGTGACGGCTTCCACTCAGGGGATCGGATTCGCCATCGCTCAGCGCCTTGGCTTGGAAGGCGCTTCCGTTGTTGTCTCTTCCCGCAAGCAGGTCAGTCGGTCAGCAATTCCTTCCTCTTTTTTCTTTTTTTTTTTTTTTTCCCCTTAATTCTTCTCCTTTACCTTCCTACTGCACCCCTACGTCCTTTGGGTATTTGGTTGGTGTTGGTGGGTTTTCTCTCTTTTGCTAAAATTCGATCGTTTCCTAACCCCCCCCCCCCCCCACGGCCTGCTTGCCAATTGCTTGGAAGCTTGCCAGTCACAATTCCAGACATCTTTAGCTGCTTATTCATTTGCAAGCTTTCTTCTTTCTCAGAAAAATGTCGACGAGGCTGTTAAGAATCTCAGAGCTCAGGGTATAGAGGTGCTGGGTGTTGTCTGCCATGTGTCATATGCCGAGCAGAGGAAACTTCTCGTAGATAATACCCTTAAGGTGAGTGTGTGTGTGTGTGTGTGTGTAGGCTCTCTTTCTGTTTCTGTTTCTCAATCTCATTTGACTGAACCAGCAGGATAGGGAAGATGGGGAATTCGCACTACCTACCCCTTAATATGGATACGATGATATTTTGTTGCATTTTGCTCAATCTTTTAGATGTTACTCTACTCTGACAGCAGGCTTTCTCTAATCTTCTTGATCCCCTATGTCTCATTTATGAGCATCTCGTTGAAGAACAAATGTAATTTCTCTTCATTGCAGAAGAAATATTTTTTAGAGGAGAGGGATGACTCGCATTGGATTCAATAGTTAGCTACCTCCTATTTTCTAGATTTCTGATGTATTAGCTATTTTCTTTTCCAAGCAGAGTGGTTTTTACTCATGGTTAAAATTTCAATAAAAAAAAAATTGCAGTCTTAACTAATATCAGTTTACTGACTTTGGTATCAGAAATATGGGAGGATAGATGTAGTTGTATCCAATGCTGCTGCCAATCCGACTACTGAATCCATCTTGGAGACCCAAGAGTCTGTCCTAGACAAGCTCTGGGAAATTAATGTCAAAGCCTCCATTCTTCTTCTAAAGGTAATTTTGTTGTCTAGGCCATACTTAAGGCATACTTTACTCAACCCCAAACTAACATTTTGAGCTACAGGATATCTAGCTTCCTTTTCTTTTAGATTATTTGTTTGGGAATTTACAGGTAAGTGGTAAAGACTTGAGAAGTTCAAAACCTCCATCTTGTGATGATACCTCCACATGTCCACCTGGTGTGGGCTTTGGCCTGTCATTCAGATGGTCTATGGGCTAAACCCTAGGGCTCATGGAGCTGGGGCTTTTACCTGGCTCACTTTAGTGGCTCAAGGATCTCGTCATAAAAACAAAAATCCCCTTTATGAATTTTGTCTGGCAATTGAGTGTATATCCACTCACTGTATAGCCTTCATTCATTTAAACTATTGCGGTGAAAATTTGTGTTGTTTGATATTGCTTGTGTCTGCAGGATGCAGCTCCTCACATGCAAAAGGGTTCTTCAGTTGTTCTAATTTCTTCTATTGCTGGTTATCATCCACAAGCTTCCATGGCTATGTACGGGGTCACAAAAACTGCCCTTCTGGGGCTTACCAAGGTAGACACATGGGTCCAATGGTTTCATTTTATCTCTCTTTTGGCTAAATAACTGAAAGATTGACAGGTTGCTGTCTGCTGCTTTTTGGAACAAACTTTTGTCCCTCTCTTGTGAAGCTGTTGATTTTTGCCCTACTTGAATTCCATACTCAAGTCATTGAAATAGAAAATTGATTTTCATGTCCAGGGCCTAGGATGCGTTGATCATAGCCTAGTGATTAAAAAAATATAAATATACATGTTAAGCATAATTTCATAATTCATATGATTAGTTAATCTTCTTGGAAGATGAAAATTGCTTTATCCATGTGCTTAAATCTTCTTGATTTATATAGGCTCTTGCAGCTGAGATGGCACCTGATACTCGTGTAAACTGTGTGGCTCCTGGGTTTGTACCAACACACTTTGCCGATTTCATTACTAAAAATGAAGATATTGTAAGTGGATAATTGAAGCCTGCTATCTTTCTCACTTGAAAGAATTGAACAGACACTGACCTTCGGCTGACTCTTTATGAATTGGTAATCATTGTAGAGAAAGTCCATTGAGGGAAATACCTTACTGAACAGGCTCGGCACCACGGAAGACATGGCCTCTGCAGCCGCATTTTTGGCATCTGATGATGCTCGTTATATAACAGGAGAAACTTTAGTGGTGGCTGGCGGGATGCCGTCTCGGCTGTAGTTCCCTCGCTTCTCTTGGAGTGTCCCTCTCTACTCTCTCGACTATAACAATAAAAGCTGTTGTAAGTGGTAAACAGATCAATTTGAAGCCTGCAAATGATTTCTTAGTGGTGATTTTCCCTTGTTCATTGGTTTATAACATGTTTCATAGTGGATATGGTCGACTTGCTGAATCAAAAGTAGCAACCAGTTCCCATTGTCTAACGCAGGATCTTAGATATGTATCTCACGAGGAGATCATCAACCGCGCCAGGTTTGTCTCGACTTTGTTTGACCGCAGGGGCGGCGAGCTTTTATATGTGGGCAGAATTGCACGAAGCTCTATAAACGACAAAACTGTGATTATCCTATTTTAAGATTATTAAAAAAGAGAGAAAGAAAAATGACATTGTGAATCCAAAACTAAGTAACAAAATTTCTTCGTATATGAACGCGCGTTGGAACGAGGGAAATGGCGGAATCGTAGAATGCATGACGTGCATGCACATCGAGAAGAGGCTGTTACCTAAGTGCTCGATAGGCTTATGTTCCTGGCACCCGGCAAATGTGGCAGGCACAGTAGTGGCTGACAAAGATCTCTAGACCCCTCGATCCAACTTGCGAAATTGGAAGAGAGCAGCGCTGGCATCGAATTGGGGTCCCAAAACCCAAAAATTATTGGGCTACAAGGAGCCCAGAAGAGCAGGGAAGGCACTGCATCTGCTGCGGCTTGTGCTCTTGCAAGACGAAGGCTTTTTATTTTATTGCGCAACTAAAGCGGAGGCGGAGTGGTGGCAAGAGTGGACTGGACATGAAACAAATGGGTTGGAATGGGCGGGCCTGGAATACCACAAGACTTGCTCTGTGTAGCCAAGGTGGGAATCTGGGCTTCATTCTTTCCTTCACCCTAGACTTCTAGGATATTGATACGAGAGACACGATTTTTGTTAGACATCCAAATAGTTTAGAGGGCTAGTCTACCCATCGCAGGCCTCTGTTTCGAAACGGACGAATATGAACATCTTGTGTACTGAAATATATATATATGTTTTATCACTATAGGCTCCTTAATTAAAAAGTTATACATATAACTTGCTTGGCTAAATGATTAAATCCGTACATCGCGTTACTTTTTTCTTTTTGGTTCAAATCGTCCGCTCTTGTTATAGACATTGGTTCAAATCTGCTCGGTCGAGTAAATTGCCATTAATTCTGTCCACTAGTGTTAATATGGATTCATTATTATCTTCTTATTTATTATTATTATTTTTTTTATAGAACGAAAACAATCGAGAAGCATTTTCTGATCTTTAAAATAATTTGTGATTTTTGGTTATTGAAAGTATTTAGGTTTTTTTTTTTTTCTATCCATCGAGTCGATTGATTGGTGATAAATTAAGAGAATAGTGGTGGACCATAACCTCAACCGCCCCCTCCCCCACCACTCTTTTCTTCGTAGGAAAATGTTGACCTGCGCAAACACGTGATACAGTCATTCTCTGTATCAGTCCAATGATATTTCTGAGATTTCAAAAGTGCGTGTAGGAGTTAAAAAACTCCGTATCAACTTTTTTAATAAAGAGGATTTACCATTTGAACGCGAGTGGATTTACACGAGTTGTTGCGTCTAAAACGCAAACAGATACCAAATCCTAGGCCAACTGCTATGTTTTTCCGCACCTTAAAAAGAGAGATTTGAAATCGGACCCGACCAGGTTGCATTGGGGGCAAATGCAAGATTCATATGGTATGGTATGCAGACTATTTAGTGCCGTGGAAACTATGCATTTCCACAACAATTATAGTTTTACATCAGCCAGCACAATCGTATGATACAGTTTAGTTAACAAAGATAACATTAGAGTGCCAATGACCATGCCCAGAAGAATGCTATATATCATATAACACTTCTGCGTACAATACCCCTCCCTTCCCTAAACAAAAAGAGAAGTAAATTGTTAAAGATGATGACATGGGTTTATCTGGTGAGGTTAGCTCTTCCTAAGACGATTTGAGTTAGTTATATTCATTCCTAAAGTCTGTAGCCTGGAGGAATGAGTGAACGGCATTGGGCGATGGGGGCGAAGTTTTTCTGATAACTAAGCAATCAATAATCTTTTGTTTTTTTTTTATTTTTTATTTTTTTTTATAATCATGACATGGTGGGGTCTCTCTCCTCAGCGTCAGCCTCCCAGAAGCCGGAAGAAAGATTGAAAAATACAAAAGAAAAGGTAATTGCTTTTGAACAAGGCAATCACGAGGCGCCCCTGAAGGCTCTGCTCTGAATTGATCTGTTTCTACTACTGCTAAAGCCAACAACCTAATCTCTTCTTCTTCTTCTTCTTCTTCTTCTGCTGCTGCTGCTGCCTATCTATCTATCTTTCTATCTTTCTATCTTTCTTTGAATGAATCTCTTACAAAGAATGCCTCTTCGCCAATACGTACGCCTTTCGGCTTTCGTTTTCGTCAGTTTTTAAATTTGTCTCTGTCTTCCTTCCCTCTGTTAATTTCCATTACCTCAGTGCCCCTGCCATGAATGAAACTCCTCCTCATCATTTCTTCCTTCTCTTTCTCTTCTTTGCCTCCCAAGAAAATAAAGAAACTCCTAAGCCATGGATAGCTTTCCTTTGACTAGCTCGAGCTCTCTCAGCCTCCCTCTCTGTTTTTGCTTCCAGAATCCCTACGTGCTTTCTTTGGCTGTGCGGTTGATTTCGTTTGTTTTTTGCGGTCGATTCATGAAAACCCATCTTTCGTTTTCGTTTTACCACAGAACCCATGTTCTTGAATCAGTTCATGCACTTTCTAAAATCCATTCATACATTCAGAAGGCACGCTCCTTCTGATTGTTTGTTTTGACGACCCCCCCACCCTCAATAAAAAAAAAAATATATATATATACACACACATATAAATATAAAAACAATAAATTAAAAAAAAAAAAAGAAGAAGATAGAAAAAATTTCAGCAGAAGAAGAAAAAGAAGAAAAGAGGAAAACCACATCGATGCAATTGGTATCATCGTTGTTATAAAGTGCTCAATTAACAGAGAAGCAAGGTAGAATCATATTGTTAAACAACTTCCTTCGATGGCAACCTCATGTTTCCATGCATTTCGCCTTCGTAGATCGAAGAGCAAGCCTTTAACAATCCCTTCCTCTTCAAGAACTCAGTTGAATTCTGAAATGGAGATCATGGAGAGAAGGAGATTCGACAGCCTGGAATCATGGTCGATGATACTGGAATCCGAAAATGTGGAGTCCTGGGACACATCGAAGGATGACCAAGAAGAATGGATTGCTGACCTTTCCCAATTGTTCATTGGCAACAAGTTCGCCTCTGGGGCTCACAGCAGGATTTATCGCGGCATTTACAAGCAGAGAGCTGTTGCCGTCAAAATGGTGAGGATTCCCAACCAAAAGGAGGAGACCAGAGCTTTGCTGGAGCAGCAATTTAAATCTGAAGTTGCTTTTCTGTCGCGCCTATTTCATCCCAATATAGTCCAGGTAATTGATTCGATTCCACAATTCACGTCCCCTCTACTCTCTCTCTCTCTGTCTCTATATATCTATCTATCTATCTATCTATCTATCTATCTATATATATATGCTAACACAGCCTTCCCCGCCCCAAATGCTTCTTCAACCATAAAATGTTGTTGCAATCAATTGCGAGTCTTTTAATTGCTTTGTTGTAAACCATCTTCTTTACAGTTCATTGCAGCCTGTAAAAAGCCACCAGTGTACTGTATCGTCACAGAATACATGTCGCAAGGGACACTCAGGATGTATCTGAACAAGAAAGCGCCATACTCACTTTCAACTGAAACGATACTCAGGTTAGCTCTTGATATTTCGCGAGGAATGGAGTATCTTCATTCACAAGGAGTGATCCACAGAGATCTAAAATCAAGTAATTTGCTTCTAAATGACGAAATGCGGGTTAAGGTGGGAGATTTTGGTACATCATGCCTTGAAACTCAGTGCCGGGAAGCTAAAGGCAACATGGGAACCTACCGATGGATGGCTCCAGAGATGATCAAGGAGAAGCCGTACACTCGCAAAGTTGACGTATACAGTTTCGGGATAGTGTTGTGGGAGCTCACAACAGCTTTGCTTCCCTTTCAAGGAATGACTCCTGTGCAGGCGGCATTTGCCGTGGCTGATAAGGTCAGATACCAAACGATATCCAGCTTAGAATGCAATTTACTTCCTCCAATTCTCTTGCATCTTAGTTATTTCCTCTGGAATGAATGTTAGTGAGCCAAGCTTCTGCCGCCCCTTTTCCTTCGGCAGATTATCCTGGCATTACTTGAAAAACGCGGACTCCTTCCCGTTCCTCGCTTTGCATTTCTTATTTCTCTTGATTAACCTTAATGTTTGCTGCTAATGGGAAAGTGGTCGAGTTAAATCACCATAATTTGTTGAGTTATCGAACCGATGATTCCCTTTTAAGTGCATCTTTTTGTTTCTGTTGTCTTGACTGAGATGCTAGAGAGGATTGGCCATTCTATGGACCATGTAAAGGAAGAGCCGAAAGCTGGTACACAGTCTATTATGAATGCAGAGGGATGTCCTGGCCTAGCTGTGTGAACCGATGATCTATTTCGAGCAATGCAATATGAATTTTTGCTACCCGGTAACAAAATTGCATCGGTTAAGAGTGACTCCATCGGTCGTTAGATGGCTGTCTTCCCATTTCTTCTTCCGGCAGCAATCACTTTCCCCACATTTCAAACTCCTTGAAAAACAAAATTTCTGATGGGAGTCTTTCTTCGCAGTAATTATTTTCTTTAATTAATTGGCAGAATGAGCGGCCTCCTTTACCGGCAAGTTGTCAGCCGGCACTGGCGCACTTGATAAAGCGGTGCTGGGCAGCAAGCCCATCAAAGCGTCCAGATTTCAGCTACATTGTCGGGGCTTTGGAGAAGTACGAGGAATGCATCAGAGAGGGACTCCCACTCACTTCACATTCAGGCCTTGCCAGCCGAAATGTCATTCTTGAGCGCCTCAAAGGCTGTGTCTCCATGAGCTCCTCATCTATACCTGTACATGCCTAGCTCTCGACTATTGTTGCTCTATTTAGCCCCTTCACAAATTAATTCACCAGGTTTCTACATATTGTCTTTCTTAAAGTAAGTCTTTTCGAATCAAAAGGCAATTAATTTGTATATTAATGCCACTACTATTCTTTTCTTCTTCTTCTTCTTCTCGTTTAATTTCTTTGCCTACCTTTTACATTTTGTGCTTCTATATATGCCTTGTACCATCTTTTAGAAGCTACATAATTTTATTTAGGGGTTTTCTTTCTTTTCGTGTAATGTAGCTACACGATGTCGTGCAAGTGAACCTCTTGTTCTTGGCATTGCATGTGCATATAGATATACAATGCTGCAATTCCTCGTTGCCAGAGCCCGATTGCTACGCACAACCAGCCTGCATTTGTGGATGTTGAAAGAGAAGAACAAAAAAAATTTAAGAATAAGAATCTGAACGCCCTTAACTGTGCTTTGCCACTGCCCGTTGGATCAGTTCACTTTGTTATGGTTGTAGTAGGATGCCGGAGTTTCTACCAACCTACAGTCATTAGATTAACTTCAAGAAGTTGTGTCAGGGGTGGGCCACACATTAGCATAAAGTTAAAAGGTCCTAATTTGGCTAAAATAATAATTTCTTCCATATATCCGGAGCCGAGACCACCCAATCTTAGAAACCAGACGGGTTCTGATTTGGCTAAAATGACAATTCCTGCCTACATCATTGTCTCTCAAGAAATTAGAAGAGTTTTATGTCTACACCCAATTATCATCAATCTCCTAGTGAGGAGTTGAATTGAATTGAACCAACGTATTCTCTTCGTGATTTGCAACCCTTTTGGAGTTACTGCGCATAATCGATGGCATGATTAGGCCTACCAGTCAATGCCAAAGGAATGAGAAAAGAGGAAGACAGAAACCCCAAAAACCAACCATGGCAATCTCTTCTGCTCCACTTAAAGTTTTGAGATTTCTTGTTTATTGTGAACAAGTTACATACTGGGATGTTTGCCCATGATGACATAATGAGGTGAGAATCAATGCGAAGGGACCACTGCGCTCTGATTCTGAATGTTACCGCCTTCAAGATACGCATCGTTGGTTCAAACAAAATACAGCAACCTTGACCCGCATTTTGGTTATGTAAACAACTCCAAACATTACTGAAACCTCTAAGAAGAATTTCTCATACGGGTCTTGATCCATGATTCCAGGTATTGCAACTCTTCACTGCTTATTGAGTGGCCAAGGCGAGGGTATGCCTGAAAAATTACAGGCACGTGATAATCCAGTAACTTGAACGACTCCAGAAAGATAACTAGGGATGCCTAAAACATGTTACCTTAAACGTACAGCTTATACCAGCCCGTTCAAGGAAAGGGGGGCCTGCTTGTCCAGCTTCAAACAATACTGTTCTATCAGCCATTCCATGTGACCACAATATAGGTGTCTGCCCACACTTTCAGATCTTAAATGCTTAAAACATAAACAAATCTTGTAACACTAATACAGTGTTACTCATCGTCAGAAATGGAAATGGATAACAGGTGTTTATCTGATTTAGGTAGGACCTTCTTTGCATCCGGGGGAATCTGGTCGATGATAGAAGAGTTAAAAGGAAGCCATCCACTGAAGACTGCGCCTCCTCCTAAAGTTTTTGGGTACAGCAGAACACTAGCCAGGGTCAAGGCACCTGCAAAAAATTGTTAGAAAAATGAATGTCACAAACAGGAAGCTTACTTAATGAGAACATGCACGCACACAGGCAAACAGAGACATATATACACATACATTTTTGGAAGGGGAGCGGGGTGGCGGAGAAAGAGATAGAGAAGGGGAGAGACCTCCTTGACTAAATCCACACACAAATATATTGTCAGAATTTGTCCCAGAAGATATCTCGCTGTCTATCACTTGATGTACATTCTGAACTGCTTTAAGCAAACCTCTTTCGTCCTTTGGAGATTCCTAATTTTCATTAGCAAAACAAGAATAAATTGTGCGGAGAATCAACATTATAGGCAAACTATATTCTCATATAGTAAATTGCTACAAAAAACAAGAAGCATGGCTTCAACTATTTGAGAGTAATTAAAAGCCAGAAAACCATCAATTCTCTCATCCTGAACATCATGAAATAATTTGCTCATCATCATCGAAGAGCCTTGGTCAAAAATTCATCGGCAAAACATGTACACTATGTGGTCATGCATCATAATAGATTGCAGTTCTATAAAACTGAGAGAGTGAGAAGAACAGCCACCATCATGAACTTTAGCGGGTAGTGAAAATTTTACATCAAACTACATTAGATGTGATATCTGAAAGGTTCATATACACATCATAAACAAAACATTCAGAGTACATTTATGGGGCAGCTTCACCCATAAATGGCATGCTGGGTGTAAATTGCACTACCCTAGAAATTGGTATCCTCAAGTTGAGAAAACATGGAAGCATGCTGAATAACAGATTCAAGCAAGGAGACAGTAGATCATTCAAACTGCAGTAGTTGTAATAGTTGAGTAACTTAGGACTATTCATGCATCAGAAGATATACTCCGACAAGAATTTGATCCACGAGACAGCTTCTAATATTGAGAGCTTGAGTTGCACCGTACTAAAACTCAAAATGATCATTGATTGCAATCAGATGAATTGCTTATATGTAATGCAACCACACTATGGTACAGGGTCATTGTTAATCTTACAATTAAAAAGCAGTGTTGCCAAGAAAATAAGGGTTGCCTATTAAGACAAAGGAGAGCAGATGGAGGACTAGGAAACTTATATCTCCACACTCAGATGAAGCGTGAAATTCAACCCCAAAAAGTTTGAAGAAGAGACTAGGACAATAAATAAAGAATCTCCAGCCATTTGACAATTGAAAATTCCTAATTTCAGTGTCATCTGATAGGAGCAAGAGGAATCCAGATGAACGATGCCCAAAACAAGATTCAAAAGAAAAGGATAAGGAAAAGCTGTACTCACAGCTGTAACAGGAATCTCATGGATGTCAAACCATGACGGCATTACAGCACCATCTACAATAACAGGGACAGTTTAAGGTTAGCATTGTCATGTTAATAATATAGCATTAAGTTTATGAGGTCAAAGTTTTCATCTTCATATGGAAGACATTGATTAGGTTAGGTTCGGTTCCTCCATAAATCTTAAATAAAAGGAAGAGAAATATTACAATATCTGTGCTACTACAAACATGAATGGCAGAATGTAGCCAAAACCGAAAGGGCAAACAAAACAATGCAAGAATTGAATTTAAGCACAACAAATTTCATAGAAGTTTCTAAAAACTTTCCAATATTAATCGGGAACTAGGAAACAATGTCAATACGGTGAATGAGGCCCTCAACACAGCAGTATTAGAAAAGAAAGTGACAAGCGAGTGAATTTTTGGGAAGTGGTACAATTAAGTAACAGAAGCCAACAAGGTCCCCTCGAAACACCGACCGCAGATCGGTATGTAGCAGAACCCGTAACCGACATCACCAACAGCCCAGGCGACGATAAAATTGGATTATATAACCCACAAAAGCCGGCCGCCCGTTGACACCCCCACCCCCAATCCCCACCCAAACAACACAGAAAAAAAAAAAAAAAAAAAAAAAAAAACAAGTGAAGGAAAAATGAAAGCAAGAGCTACAAACAAAGACACTAATAAACTAAATTTAAAAAGAGAAGTGGAGGGAGGGGGGCAACGAATACAAACAATTGCAGGTGACAGGGCTACTAGGAGCGGAAGGGAAAAGCCATTTGGCGTTTCTGAACTCGGGAGAGGTGAAGAGAGTCTTGATAGGTTCATTGGCGGGGCCTGAGTCACCCAGCCCGTGAAGCCACAGGACAAAGCTACGAGGAGCTGCTGTCGACGCCGCCGTGGCCATGGAGTGGTCTGATAATATAAATACAGGGAGAGGAGGAGGTGCTTCTGACTGCAGCAACAATAGAATGGATGCAATTGCAAAGGTGGCACAAAGAGAAACTCCGGAAAGGGCGGCGATGTTCGGCTTCATTATTGGCATTTGGTGGCAGTGGGCACTCCCATTCCATCACCCTCTTTCCTTTGTTTTTTTTTTTTGTTTTTTTGTTTCCTGCCTTGCCACGCCATTGCGGTGCCAGCTGTTTTGATTCTTTCCCTCATTAAAGGTTGACCGGGTTACTTTAATCAGAGGAAGACGTGGGTTACGCCTTGGCGGAGAATGACGAGTGACACCCCACCCGCTGTCACCCATTCTAAATTTGGCCCTCAAACTTTTATAGATTTTTATGACGTTGACTTTTATTTATTTAGGCTTCCAATTGGCACCGTACTTCATTCTTGATGCTATTAATGTGAATGGAGACTATTGAGACTCCAGCTGATGAGCGTGCGCCTCAAATCAATTCTGTTTCAAGTAACTTTTAATTGTTGTGTTCTTGGTTGTGTGACTTGCGTCCATTCCCTGCCAATGTAGTCAAACTATACTCATAATTAGTCGCACACAAGACAGTGGTGTTGAGAAGGTTTTTGATTATCGTGTTGCGATGCGCGTGCTGTGCCTAACTTCACCAAGAAGGTGTAGATGCGGATCGAATTTCAACTGCTATCCCTGAACCAAGATGACAGGAGATTCTCTGCTGAATTAGAAATTGGTGGGCGAAACAAATGAAACAAATATCATTCTAAGGTTCAAGCTTTAAATGACCCCCAGATAACAAGAGGTTGTGCCAGGCATCCAAGGATCAAAGTAAGTGATGAAGGGGAGTTCAGTTCATCGATCTAATGGAGCAGAATATAATATACTGGGGGGAGGGAACATGGCATATGATGGAAGGTTAAAGTAGTCATCTAGCCTAGGCATGATGGTGATTCCCTCTGACAATATGTGTAATCCAATGTACTTGATAAAAGTAGTCCACAGAAAACACAGCATTGTTGCCCCGCTGACGAGTGCTGCAAGGTAAAATTATTCTGACAGAGCAGCGACAACATTCCTTTGGTAAAGCAATGACCCAAATAGTTACCACGTCAACATCCCAAAGAAAGAAATGTTTTATCAGATAGCCGTCCCCCTCCCCAGGCTCTTGGCCTTCCAAATACACAAATCATAGAGTGGATGTTTTTCCTCTCCCATCATCCTCTAATCCCGCAGGCTGGGGCTGCAGGGAAAACAAAACAAAACCCACAAAAAAACCAGTCCATCTATGGCGAAGTAGTGTATGTAGGTTATTAGGTCAGGATCAGCTCAGAAATAAGCTGTAAGGCCCGGTCCCCATGGCATGGAATGGAAATCGAAAGATGCAGATGCAGATGGAATGACTTACAAATCACACAAAAAAAACAGCATCAAATCATCAAACAGTTGGAGGAGCAGGAGGAGGGGGCTGATGGAGGTGATAGTCATCAATGGCGAGTTTCATGGCGTCCAATTGGGAAAGGATGTAATCAAGCTTGGTGCAACAGAGTTCATTGGAGATTCTGGAACTGTAGTCACTCTTCTCGAAGGGACGGTAGTCACAGGCACTTTTGATCTCATTCCGCAGCGTAGATTGAATTTCCTGTGTTTGGATGGATGGATGGATTTTGTTACTTAACAAATAATACTAAGAAAAAAAAAA